>CAVNZL010000139.1:1527500-1857500 GCA_963693355.1 Pontia daplidice | reverse complement strand
GGAAAAACTGGTAGCAAGTGCGTACGTTTGTATGCCAGCAGCAAAAACTACTAACCCTCGATATATGGCATTCGTGTTTCTCACGTGGTACCGGGAAATGTACCCGGAACTATCCCTGGGAACGTCAGAGGAACGTGCGGCCCGTACAGCCTACCTATAATTGGCTCGCTAAATACATATTGAAGGTAATTACAGAAGATCTATGTTTCGATTCTAATGATATCTTTTTATAAGCGGTGAAATATTGTCGCGTAACCACTCGGTAGTTCTGTTAAATATTGATACCGTGTATTACTACAAGTGCTCTGATATCCTTATGCATGCTAATAAAAAGTATTATATATAATAAGTTGAAAATAGCAGGTTATCCGTGGTAAAATAAATGACAAATTTGTAGGAAAAATAAGTAAGTAAATTTACGAAATATTTAAATGTTTGTATAATTGTTTAAATTCTTCCTTGACCAGCTGTATCTGGACTGCATATTTTGTCTAAATAAGACCATTATTGCATTTATAAAGAGTATTGAATTAATTATCAGTTTGTTCCGCGTCGCGCACAAGAACCAGCATACTAGACAGCTTGTCTTTGTCCATTAGATACAACAGGGAATTTCATTTACTCCACATTGTAGAGTATCGGTTATAACAAACGCTGGTGGCTACTTAGCATTGGGAAATATAGTGAGTTCAAATATACGTTTGTATGCATAGTTTAACTACTTTTATTGATGTACTATATTTAGTCAGAAGGTAGGTAAATTAAAAGCGTGTTACTTGTTGGGAGTTTAATAAGTGACTGCTTACGAATATACATACACTGAGGTTTCCTAATTGCTATAGTATCAATGAATGTATGAGACGTCTCGGGGACTTGACGCCATACGAGGTCTTAGTCATTTTCTTATATACTTATCGCGCGCCATCCAGACCCTCACTAACTAAAGACCCATCCATCGTTACACAGGAAAATCCCATTTTTATCATATCAATGATAGAAATAGTTTCTTTATGGACTTAAAAAAATATATTTTCATGAGATAAGCCCGATGAAAGAAACAAACTTTAATAATAAACGAATACAAGGCAGGTTTGAGGTATTAAAATCGATGTATGTTGATGAACCATTAAAGCCTTATAATTCGTTTACAACACAAAGAGTAATTCAATTACTTATACGAAATACTGTATCTCATATAACTAATTAGTATATATTTCAAGAATCATTGAACCCCAATAAAATGTGATTTCTTAGCAACTCTTATCTGAAACACGCGGTCGATGCCTCATTTGCTGGACAAATAAATATATTATACCCATCGTACGCACCCTGACGGAATCCCGCCTAAGGGCCTCACCAAATATGGACCGGGAAGACTTGCAGCTTTATATTCCTGGCTTGTCGCGCGACCCGCAAAAAATTACGCTGCGAGTACTCCAACGTAGCATGCCATAACGAGGGTTGCCGCTCGCAAATAGTTCAGGGCTACCATCTGATAATTAATTTCCTGACGTTGGTAGTCAGTGCACGCGAGACGTTTTTTGAACACACCCAGCGACTGAAGAGTCCTTATAATTGTTTGCTTTTTACCCTAACTGTTATCGCGGACCGAGTGATTTAAATGTTTAATTAAATTTAATGTAATTTTAAAGTATAATTTGAGTGTATGCTTACGCAATTATACGTTTATGCTGCTTTCGCGTAGCCCTTTTAACAATACTATAAAAAATCGACTATTGGTTATAATAATGGAAATTTTTACACACACACACTTGTTGTTAAACATATTTTCGAGAATTACGTTATCATGAGAAAGAATTCTAATAAAAGAAAGCGTATCAAAGACAAACAACATTGTATGCATAAAACGCAATAACTACGTGACAGCATGTTTTACACAAGCCAAGATGTCCGCGGTATTGAAATCGATTCGGAAAACTCTTTCGCGCAAAAAGCGTTTAAATTGTTGTCATCATGACGCGAATGCCCATGAAAGCACTTAACAACTTTTGAAAATACACGGCGACAATTAATACAGGGCGCAGTTAGGGTATTTGTAACGTTAATTTACAAAAAAAACAACTTCGTGAATATCATTTGTACTTGCATGTTATTGTTGTAGAGCTATTTTAAAACAGATAAAACTCTCCTAAGCTATTCATTAAAATCATATGCTGTTGAAAACATCTTAAATCCTTTTATTGACTATTTATTTAAATAATGACTATCATCTTTAAGAAAATTAGTGACTTGTTTTGGAAGATATGTGATTACTATAAGATTGGTGCTACTTCCACAGCAGCATGTCTTTAACTCTATCTTTTACTTTGACCATAAAAATAAATATCTAGTATATTTATTTTTATGTGTTGTCTTAGAAACTTTGTCAGGATTTTTGAAGAGGAATAATTTTCTTCTTTAAATTATAAATAAGCGTCTTTTACTATTTACCCAGTGTATATAACAGGAAAGCCCGCTACAATATTTAATAAAACCAATAAACTTTTCAGCAAAAGCAAAAATTAATTTTCATTTCACTGTTAAAAAAGATTTATGTAAGCATTCAACTGCAAAGATTTATTCAAATCGTCTAACTACCTTTACTACCTGCATTATCATATTGATGTTTAAGTTCTTTTTAAGTCTATCATGTCTACAGAATCTCTTTTTTCAGCGTAAATAAACCCAATCAAGGCGACCATATACGTTTCATACAAAAACTACTAGCTATCAAACAAACGGCAAATTATGTAGTAATTAATAATACAATCTCAAGTAAGATCTGTGCTCCAGCAGCACTATAATATTAACTTATTTACAATTCAATCAGACAATTACATACAACCTTGCAGGACACCCTGCTGAGAAAAAATGTATAGCGTTAGATTGTTTATGGCAATACAAGAATTGTGCAGATCCACCTTGCACAAAGTATGCTGATGTTTTGAGCAAATATATTGCATATATTTTAAACACGATGAAGTGCGTGATGACAAACGGCCGAGGGAAACCTTAATATACAGCGTAGTTCATACATATGAAATTATAAATTTTATCACACACAACATGGTCTGTGATAAAATTTTAGAGTGAGTATGTATTTTTTGAGTCTAAAAAAGTGTTGTCGGAATTGCAGTATCGGTAATTTTAAATAAATATTTAAAAAAAAATTAATAATATATTTTTAATAAACAAAAACTGAGCAAGTGCGTTTGGAATGTCTGTTATACTTACATATTAATAAAAAATAATTATAACTTCCTTTAATATTTCATACCACTTCCATTTGAAGGTATGCAATTTATGAAATTATTTATTTAATTCCTTTCACAGTTCTAATAGAGTAAGGAATTTGTACGGCTGACTATGTTTGTGAAACAAAAAGTATAGAACTCGTAAGCAAACTGCATACATTTTAAAACAAGGAAACTGACCTATAATAATGCAAGAATGCAGATAAGAGAATATTTTTGTAATAATTAATAGGTGATCTCTGTGGGACGCCATTATTCCGATCACCTCATCGTTAGCCGCGGCTGGCCATATTTAGATAAAACATCTTTATCACGAAGAAACGTCGTCTCCATTTCAGATAAAACAGAGTCCTAAACAATTCTAATTACTACCACTATTGTGTTCCTCCAGAATTCCGGGACACCCACGCCCGATACGTTAACGCATTAAAAACCGAAAAATCTAAACAATTTTGGCCCCTATACTCATTTATACGTAAGCAAAACTCTTAAATGGAGGTCGTATGGAGTTGGATTCCTTGACCGGTCCAATAAGTTTTTCGTGTGCAATTAAACATGTGTCCGAGACGTTGCCACGCGACTACCCTATAAGGTTTTCATCTCCTTGCTTCTTTGCCAAGATCTACACTTGCAAGACACGGAAGTGAAAATCCATAAGTTCATTTATGCAGAATTACAATTCGATCCTTCGTGAATAGATATAGGGGCGATGCTCGATCGCCACAATATTTCATATACTGATAAGAAGTAATATAACCCTATATAATATAAGGTTAAATAAATTCAAGCTTTAGCATTGTATTCCTTCGTTTCACAGTAATATGACCCTATTGTGAGATGCGACGTTTTAAATTTAAGTAAAGAGAACAAGACGAGAGGCCGCCACACGTCGAATTCCATACGTTTCTGAGACACGATTTAGTTCAAAATAGAGCGTCATTAAGATAGTTGAGGTGTCGTCGTGACTGAAAAAAAAATTAGAGAATCAGAATCGTGGGTTGGATAGATGAATTGGATATAATGACTGGTAATGATGTTTGCAATACTTTAATGGTGGTCGC
This sequence comes from Pontia daplidice, assembly GCA_963693355.1. Taxonomy (NCBI): domain Eukaryota; kingdom Metazoa; phylum Arthropoda; class Insecta; order Lepidoptera; family Pieridae; genus Pontia; species Pontia daplidice. Next base: position 1,853,185 of record CAVNZL010000139.1, on the reverse strand, counting down.
TCAGACCCGTTGGACACCTTTCGAGAGGTATCATGGAAGTGTCATTGCGCATCATGTTGACTTGGAGGTGACACTGTTTGACGACGATAAATGATCTTATTTTTGACACGTGATAGGTTCTCTTTAATAAGATATAATACTGTACCATACTGCAGTAATCAAGTGAGTTATTTTTTTTGTGTGTTAAATATAACCCAAAATAAATGAAAAATTCAGTGTTTGTAAAGTATTCACACGGCATTGATTATCTGTACAATTTGTTTTTCGATAGATTTTCTAGAATCTATATTAGAAAAACATTGTTCTAATCATAATTGTTTACAGAATATAAAACGATTTCCAGGCCCGATCTACATGACAATGCGCATATCGTTTCATGCCATTGTAAATACGTTATTGTATCCGCGGTCGTCTGTCCGTCTGTCTGCCCACTTGATTTGTTCCTCGCTCCCGTATAATGAAGGTGCAAGTCTGGCGAGCCCCTGACAGGTAGCTTGCGAGCGATTCGCGATGATCGATCCTCTGATTATAATGGATTGTTGTGCGCACAATCGATTGTACACGGTGCCCAGTTGTTAGTTTAATTATTCTCGGCATTCCTTGCTAAAATCAATTAATATTAGCGTAAAACCGATGTAACTGTAAAAAAGTAATGCGTCTGACTTCAGTCGACAATAAAAGAAAGTCCAATGATCTCATATTAAATTTGTTGTTAAGCATCTGTTTGTTAAGTGTGGGTGTATAAAACATATTTTGATATTTTTCAATGCCAGGGCAAATATTTTGTTTATTTGCCCTAGCATTTAAAAATATAAATAAAGAAAGTTAAAAGTGAAATGAACAACGCCACAATACAACTCTTTCCATTTTATCGCTACAGTATAATATTTTAAGGTTTTTACCATTTAATACTACCAAAGAATGGAGCGGAAAAAATGAATCTGACGAAATAGAATAATGATTGTCGTAAAAATCAAGTAATTTTCTGCCTTGTATAAGAGCTATACAGTCAAGTGCCAGCACCCTTGTTCTTGAGTGCATACGTTAATCTTCCATTGTCTCTATCAAATTTTAATAATATTCAGCAGATAATTTTAGTTATATAAGAAGGGGTTTAAATATTTCCATATTTTTACTAAAATATTAAATAATAATTGTACCGCGGCTGTTACTTATGAAGATAACGAATAAAAAATAAGACAACCGTACAAATCTTTGATTACTATATGATAAAGTTAATTTAATATATGCGTTCTGACTTAAGTAGTTAAAGCAAAGTAATCATCAACGGTACGGAAATAAACTTAACAAAGTAGTAAGGAGTAAAAATTGTAACGGCTCAATTATTAAATGACAAAATAACTAACCAAAAAATTACATCGTAGATAAAAAAATCCAACTAAAAACCGTAAACCGAAATTATCGGCGGCAATATCCGCGAATTAATCACTTGTTAAACTTGAAGATGTTCCGATACGTGAGAAAAATCACGCCCCCTCAATGAGTTATGCTGGGACATTACAAATTAACTGTTTGGCTTGTGGTTATTATGGCCCTCCTTATCAACTGATAACATCCTTCATCGTAATTATGGGAGGTGCTCAAAAAACAGTAAATTTGTCATGGCTCCGCATAAGCTTAATTTGATTTAAACGAAAAGCGTTCAGATAATATCCATTTAAGTGATGTAATAAGGCTGTAACTTAACAACGAAATCAAAGATAATTTCACGCAAAAATTCTGATGGCAGCAACCGCTTTAGCTGCAGCATTCGTCAGAATTAGCTAAGAACCAACTAAAAATCTATTAACGATGAAATGCAGTTTTTGCTTAAACTGAATGTCCCTTAAATGTTATCATAGCGACCGGCGCCTGCGACCGTGTATAGACACAAAAACACGTCACAATGCAATTCTTAGAGTGGAGGATGTTCTAAAATATTATTATGAATACGTATAATAGTTAATTTAGGTCTGTTTGTCTCGAAACTTCGTGTGAGAATTTTTAAATGATCAATATATATATATTGATCATTTACAAAATTCTCAAATTTTTTTTTTGTTAAATACTTTGCAGTGGTGTTGACATGGAGGGGACCGTAAAACGCATAGCTGTTTTGGACTGTTAAGGGAAATCAAAATTCTTATTTAATAAACGAAACCGAAAACCAAACTATTTTACAGAATAAAAAAATATGTTTACAGTTTATTTTGATTAGTGTTTACTATTATAGTTTTTTTCATTTATGTAAATTCTACAATTATTCTACACCAAAAATCGTAATTATTTTAATCTGTATATGTTTCCACAGATCAAAGGGTTTTTAATAAAATGGACCGCAGACAAAGCCACATGAACTGTATGAGAGTTGGCCCGAATATGTCGGCATCCACACCAGGAATATATTTAAGTTCATTAAGCGTCTAATGTGACAGTTTGAATGTATATTGTATTATTTATAAGCCTCAAGACCCATTGAAAAGTGTTTAGTGCTAGATAAAAACTTTTCATATATCTTTGAAATTAAGTAATGTACAATTTGATGCCTTAATACAATTGAAACCATTTTTAAAATTTAAAACGACACAGTTAATAATAATAGTTACATATTTTGTGTGTGTTAAAATCTATTTAACAGAAATACGTTTGAAAAAAATTTAATGTGTAGTTGATAAGAATGAAAACTTGTAGTATTCATTAATAGTTTAAATAAAGACATTGTTTGTCACGAACGCCATTTGTTAAATTGATACACTTAGAGAATATAGACTGAATTTATGAAGAACAAAGAGAGCAAGGCATAGCTGCACGTAATCTCACAAAAATGTAAAAACGGCCGCTTCTAAAGACTTCCATTAATTGTCACCGACCTTTACATTACGGTTATTTACTCAACTCTAAATAAATCGAATCTGGTATCGAATAAAATCTCTTTTTTGTATCTACTAATTCACCACAGTCCCTCGCAATACAATAAACAATAGCTAATTGTTGTTTGAGAGAGCAAGAAACTAAAAGACTGATTCCTCAACGATTTAGTTTGATACCGTCGCCCGCGCTTGTTTATGATTGATGATCGAAATCGATTTAATACTTGAATTGATTTTGTTCGATAAATAATTTATTTTTGACGGAACGCATGCCTTTTCAAATTTCTGATTCATCTGATATTATTTTTTGGTGAATATTTCGGTGTAGACAATACATTGAAAAGTTTCAATTCATTCACATTTTTATCTAACGAACCGCGATCCGGCTGTAATTATTCATATAAGAATGTTTACTATTTGAATTTGAGACTTATAATTTAATGTAACCTTCCCATATTATTTTAACTATATAAATTAGGAATTCAAATCATTAACCATTGTATTTAAATATGTAGATACATATTCAAAAATTATTATAAAATGAACATCATATGGGCTTTAAAATATTATGCTCGCATGTGCCGCAATACATACAAAATATAAAAATAACTTTTATAAATCAAATCAGGAACATAATACTTTTTGCCTATAAAGCAAAGTGATTGACGACACACTTTGAATGCAATTAAAAAAACCACTACAAGTATTCTGATCGGAAATGTCTTTACTTAAACCTAAACTTAAACGAGAAATGTCTTTACTTAAACCTTATTACCAGTTATATCTAGTTTAACTGGGTTCTAAAAGCAAAATATCACAAACACATGTTTATGTAAAAATGAGCAAGCCAGCGGGGTTTGGTACCCGGTTATCAAACAATGCTGCACCTTTGCTCCAAGCGATATCATATCGTATCATCTCGGCTACCGATCCGCCCTTTTGACCCCAGCGTGCAGTATATTTTAATACCTATATGGACTTATATTATACTACAATCACTTCGACACACCTCGTTAAACAACAGCTAACCAGCATATCAAATTTCAAACCAATAGTGTTTTTGGGGACTTTATACAGTTGTAATTAATTTTAAGCAAGCTACGTCGCACTACGATAAGGTGCTACGAGCTACAATGCAAATAACGCTCGTAACGTTATATTTTGCTAATGTATATCAATCTTGTTTTTTTGTATCTATTTTATAGTATAACAGGATGTTTCATGTAAAAATATTTCTGACCTTAAGAGTGGTGTTAGATGTACAGTTAATTTTCAAAAAGTTTATTAATTTTTAATTTGTATTTCGTTATGTTACCGTCCACTGACAAAGTTGGGTGTACGTTGTATTTATTAACTATAATTTATGCAAACTTTATATTTTTAAACCAGATTTAACATCTCATTAAACTGAAAGATAACTCAACGGAAATAAGTTGGTATGGTTAAAATACGAAAAACTTGGTCACTCTACAAACCTCTCCAATGCAAGCTTTTGTCCTGCTGAGATTCGCTACCTACGTAATAAAACCGTACAGTAATAAAATTTACCTCAACTCCGCTAATTCCATTGCAGTTTTAACTTAGAAATCCCGTTTTGCAAAACTCACCCGCCCGCAATGGATTGTGAAAAATATTTTCCGACGTTTTCAAAAAATGAGAGCAGGTTGTATGCACTTGTTGCGAGGTTCTTTTTAAATCTCATTTCTGAATCAAGTGCACTTTTTACGAGAGTCTGTTTGGAAACAAAATTATAGAAATACGCTCCAACGGTAGTGGCTGCGAAGGAACAATACTTCCATTTTTAATTACTTGTAATGATATTTGACTTCGACTGCCACGATTTTGCTTATGTGTGTCTTAGCATAATAATAATAACATCAGGACACATTTTTACACTCCTACGATATTATATTATATACAAACACAGACATTTTTTTTTTCCTAATAGCCTACCCCCCGGACGTTGGGCAACTTCGGGCCGTGGATTAGCTGATATGGGTTTGTTTATCTTATATTTAAATAAGTGGACACTTTTCATTTATTTTAGTTCATACACATTACAAACATAAATCATTTATAAAAATAATTGTCAATTATAGCTGCGATAACATTACTCTATTATTTACAATATTTCCTACTTTGGTGCAATATTTAACAATTGCATCCCTCTTTTCTCTATCAGCTAGTCCTTTATGTATGTTTTTAAAAAAAACACAGATATTATAAATACATATAGAAAAATTAAGACAGAAAGAAAGAAAAGAAAATAAAAATGTTATCCGTGCCGAGGAACGAACTCGGGACAGACTTCGACAGGGTTTGTAATAATAACCATTGATCAACTGATGTGTATGTGGTAAAGTCAGTGTATTAGAATTCTGATACTTTGCCTATCAAAAAATTCAGCAAATAAAAGTGTCTAATCGAAACGCCTCATAGTTACGCATCTATAAGAGCAATTAATTTGACATATATTAAATTTCTACACTGGCAGAATAAACATAATAAGACATCTTGATTTATCTCAATGGCAATATAAAAGCGACTCCAAAACAGTGGTGAGAAAAAATTGTGTGCTTGATATAAATCAATTTTCTGACATCTTTTATGATTCATTTTGGTTCTGTGACGCCTTAATTCTGAAGATCAATGCTTCGGAGTACGGCCATTAAGTTAATAAATACGTTATTGAAGTTAAATTGAGAGCAAGAAATACTGCTTTCGAGTTGCTTTTAGTAACGATAGGAACGAAAATAAATATGTTTTTTATTAGTACAAACAGAATTTAAATCCAGTGGTAAATTGTACATTAGAATAACTAGTAGACAAAGGTGAAAAAGCTGGTGCGGGTATGTTTCTGTAAAGATATATAGCTGTTTTTTATTACGCATTTTTTTTCTTTGTCTTTCTCTTTTAATGTCATACGAACTGTTTATTTTAAATTATCTTCTCCACCAAACTTTAAAAAGCTGGGTTTCTATATATTTTAGTTTTAACATAAATAATATAAAGAGTATGCTGGGCGGCACGATTTCACTACCTTTCCATTGTTAATTTCATATGAATTTAAGAAAAAACAAATGACCACTATTCGATGTCAAATCTGACCTATGTATAGAGCGCAATAGGCGACTTTAACCATCCATGTGAAGTGGAGGCTGGTGTAAAACTGCAATTCAATGAAAATGTTAGATAACCTCAATAAACATAAAGCAAAATATTTTTCACATCTGCGATTTGGAACAGACAGCCAGTCAGACATTATTTTATAAACAGCAGCTTAAGTATTGGAAATCCTTTCATTCATCTGACAATGTTTTTTACACACAAACAGACACACAAATCATGATTATCGGTGAACTGTGACAAATGATTGATCACTCGGGAATCTTATTAGTAAGGACAAAGATATATATTACATTTCGAAATATGTCCTTTATCGCTATGTAATAAGTACTATAATCGTGGCGAGTTTTTGTAAATCATATTTTTGCAAAAAGTTATGAAATATGACTTGGTCCGTCGCTAAACAGTCGTTTCGTCTCGAAAAAACTAACGAATTAAATTTAATGGTAGTTCTAAATGCTCCCTGATAGTACGGTAACTTTTTTGATTTTTATCTTTTTTATGAAGTTGATATTTAAATGGTAAATTAGGTTGTATATTTAACCGTCGTATTTCAATCAATACACTCATTTGATTAAACAAGACTTTTTCGATTTGAACCTATGGGTTAGTAGTTAGTTATACGAGGTAAAGAAAACAACTTTTATGGACGAAAAAAGAAGCATAAAATTCTCTTTTGTTCATTCTAGTAAGTCAAGGCAGTGTTAAATATTTTAGATTGTTCCCATTTATTTATGCAGGACCTTCCAACCGTAGAAACGCAAAGTAAAAAGCGCAAAATAGGTCTGAACACATCTGTGTTTATTCGATCTTGCCAAGGATCTAGTGTCATTGTAACTACTATTTTATATTATATTAAATACTATTTTATATCCGGCTAGGCTAATTTATTCATTATCATCACATGTAAATTTCTCGTACGTGGTAGAGAGTCGTCAAATAGAAATCTGTCTAAAAATCGTAATTTGAACAAATGTAGTATTATATACATGTAGTATTATATACATATGATATCTAATATTTTTTGTATGTGAATTTTTTAATTACGTTTATTTTACATCTAGTTGGCTGTAGACCTTATGCAGTTTACAATATATCCAGATTCAAATATGTAAGTTAAATAGAGTACAGAAAGTTATACAGTAAAAACAATTAATTTTAATACAGAAATTATATTTCCTATATGGCAAAACTAGTCCGCACGCAATATCTTATTCCCTAGAATGTCAGTTTTCACAAACTATAATTGGACCGTTTCAGTTGGGTTGCTTTGAAAAGTTATATGTCTAAATATCCTTTTATAGATATTTATTTTGACAAACAAAGCGTGAAAACATACAATATACGCTTCATTTATTTCTTATACTATAAATTAACAATATTTAATTTACATTTATTAAATAAATTTCTACTTTAGTTTAATATTTATACATTTAAGAAATATTTGTCTGCCAGTTCTTTACAATTTCATCGTACTCATAATAAATGTGTCTGACTAGTAATTACATGAGTTCTGGCAATGGAGCCAACCCATCCTGTGTGGTCTGATCACAAAAACCTATCGATTTGTTTTTTGTCAACAGACTAAAATTTGCTGATGTGAAACCGTAGTCAATCAACAATGAACTTTATAGCAAAAGAATTTGGTAAAGACTGATGCCATGATCGGTATAGCGAAATAAATACGATAAAAAATATAATTGGTATAGGATCTGTCACGGAGGAATGATTTCGTCGCGACGGATATCTTAAATTAATTGTCGGTCAAATAAAAGACTGCCCCATCAAATAAATCCACTAGATTTATGCGTGTCGGCGAAAAACGACCTCCCTGGCTGCAGCAGGCCCAGTGGGGGTGACGAGAGATGAATTTCGTGATTGTTTAATCAATTCCCGATTTAAGTGTTGATGACCGCAGCTACCGCAGTATTCAGCTCATGGCTGCCATAAAACACGTCACAGCGTGAGATTGGGGCTGATTGTTTGTGGGGCATAGCAAGAAATTCATCGCTATGCCCCGCGCATTTGGCGGTTGATGTAAATTGGTTTAATGATTTTTCGCCCGAAAACGAAATGCATTACGATCTGATAATGAGATTTATTTTATAAACGCTCGTTTATGTATAAATGCGGGTAAGGTTTTTAGAGGGTAAGAAACTTATGTGATTTTTATTCTAAGTAATTTAAAACATCTGCTAGTATTTATTACAAGGTATGTTTAAAAGAATGCGTGGAGATATTTATCGTTTGTTGTCAACAAGCCCTGACGGATTTAAGCAAACACAGGTTTCGCGAACTACAAAAAGTATTTCGGCCATATTCCTAACACAAGAGAACATGTCATACATATCTTAGGACGTTCAGAGCCGTGTCTGTTTATTCATGTATCACAATGAGGGCTCCATTCAGAAACCACTCGACATTAAGCCGGCTAAAGAGTGTTCACCTATGTGGCATTAGAATAACAGAGATTATTAAGTCTTAGAAACTAACATGAATTTAAGGAAAACATATCAAAACGATAATAACATCAACATTTGAACTAACGCAACAAGATTATTTTAACAGCCATCTGTGGAAATCACATTTTATTCTTTAAGATTTATTTAAATTTTCGTTAGCTAGTTTTAGGGCCGCAATCAGTTAAGGTAAATCTAAATGTTTTATAACATATGTTTAACAATAACATTAAATCAATCATTCTAAAGTCTAACAGAAGTTGAATATTTAATTCTTTGTGAGAATTGGTGCCCGTAACAGGATTATTCACTGACTGGTCAAACTAAAACGACTAATCGAAACCGTATCAACCTAAATATCTCTTGCTTACAATTTGTATTTGCAATTACAATGGCATATTAAACATTTCGTTGAGCTCACATGGATTATTTAGTCTATAAGAGATTTGTGCATATAAAATAATATAGCATTTATTATTTTGGTAGCAGGCTAATAATGACAGACCTGTTATTAATGCTTACATCTATACTATCTATACTAATATATAAAATTGGAGTGTCTGTTTTTTATATTAAAATAACCATTTTTTACGACATGTATATGAATATATATACGATACATACACCAAAATGATTTTTGTTTTAATTTTTGTCTGTCTGTCTGTCTGTTTGTTTGTTCCGGCTAATCTCTGGAATGGCTGGACCGATTTTTACGGGACTTTTTTTGATTGGTAGCTGATGTAATAAGGAGTCACTTAGCCAATTAGGGCCAGTCTGCGTAAAGAAACCGTTCGTCATGTCCGTTCGCCCCTTCTCACTCTAGTGTCGAAACTAATGTTTTCTAAAATAAGTATTTTTAAGTTGTTATACCTAATCCATGCGGACGAAGTCGCTGGTACAGCTAGTTGGTTTATATATACATGAAGACCGAGAAGCGTTATCTGTGTCTGTGAATATCGAGTCTAAAATTTTCATATTTGTGATAAGGTTGATTAGAAGTAAGTAAGAACAGATTACAGATGTCACGTTTATTTTATATTTCCTATGGTATTCGTATTTAGTTACTGACAAAAAAGAGTTCAGTAAATAAAACATCCTTAAATGATATAAAAGGATCGATGAAGTGTATTTTATAATATTAGGTCGGTGATAGGTGGTTTTCGATAAAGTAAACCATTAATTGTATACTATGTGAAATTAACTCCCATGATTGATTGAATTCACTTCCGTCTCATTGAAAAAGGTTCAGACGAAATAATTATGAGCTATTAAAGTCGTTAGACGCATTACTTAAGCCGTGATGAGGATTGCGTTAAAATTGTTAATACATATATTCATTTATTTATTGTTTCATTAATATTTTACAGTAAAAATATTTTGTCAAATAAAATTGTTTTTTTTTCCTAGTAAAAATTTTTTGAAAGGTTTTATATGTATGTTTTTGACGGCCAGGTAAAATCCAATTACATCGAAGTACATTATGAAAACAAAAATGATTATAATTATATTTGTCTTTTGAAAGAAGGTAGTAAAATTGAGTAATAGTAGAACATTCAACAACATAGCCTCAAAAAATTAGTCTGCCATATTTCATAACTTCGGATTGAGAGCTCGCGGAGACAAACGAAAGTACCTTATTGTCTCTCCCTATCAATCCTATCCTATCCTATAATATCCTCAAATGCTTAATACACATTTAAGTGATACATGCTATTTTTCACTGGACTAGGCATTCTTTAATGAATTTTTAAAATGTGGTTATACGGCTGCTAGAGATGTAATACTTAACGCAAATCCGCCGTATAACAAAATTTTAAAAAATCATTAAAGGAACACTTATAATGAGATTAATCTTAATTATTTGCTTTGAAAATTTCAAATTGGTTATTTAAATTTATGAAACCTTGTGTAACAATAAAGTCATCAACGCTATTTTGAATTTAATTTTTATAAAATGTAATCTTACTTCAGCTATGACTAAATCAATAATGTACACATTACAGTCTCTTTGTCTCACTTTAAGATCATTGTGAGCAAAGGCTTTCCTTTGTACGATATGTTTGTTAAATCATGAAAACAGATAATGAAAGGATACGGATCAATTTTTATCCATTTTATAATCAAGTGGTTAAATAGAATAAGATAACAAACATTACAGGTCTAATAACTATTCTTTCGTTTTTTGAAATCGGTTAAAGAGCGAAACAGACCCTCGGTGATCACGATTGATGAAACAACTAAGACAAACACTAGCAACACCAAAAAATATATTCGCGTCTATATTTGCTAATGTTATTTTTAAAACAACTAAAATATTAACAGCGTCTGTGAGCTAAGCAGAGCTTACCTAACAATGTGTTTCACTGTGTGACTAATGAATTTTTTTGCATTTTGTCATTGAAGTCACGTACTTAGTGAGCTGTGATATCAGCATGCAACCGAACAATGATTGACGTTTAAAATAATAATGTATTGAATTATTATTGCTCATTGACAGACAATTTCATACATAAAAGTAGCTATTGGCAATTATAATGTCGAAAAAGAACAGTTTTAATAATTAAGTATTTTACTTTTGATAAACTCCTTACCACATTATTTTGAAAAAAAAAGTATTCTTTTCCGGATATTGGCACGTTAAATCCTTCCAGCCTCCCATCTTATTATCAGTAACAATTACCTACCATTAAGAACTTTTAAATTATGCTTTTAAAAGCTAAGTTACTGAATAGACATACCATAGTGTCAATATTTGTTCTGCATCAATAGCACGCCTGTACCGAAATTCAATTTGCTTGCAAACCACACAGTCTTTGAGTGAGGTTTGATCAAAGTGACATTGATTACGTGACGTTTGTTTTCTATTAGTCACAGATGCATTTGCAACAGGTCCAAATTCGACCAGGAAATGGAACCTTGCTAATGGTATAGTACTATCTATTAATATATATAGACATAGCAATAAGTATTCCTCTATATATACTAACTTTACAAAATTATATGAGAGTGATAAGGAACAAAACAATCTAAGTGTATTACGGAAGTTGCTATCTTGATTGTTATAAATCATGTACAAAAATATGGCGAAACATTATAAGGCTTGGCTTGGCCTATGTTGGATTTTGGGTTTAAAATGACATTAAGGCTTTCACAAAGAAAACAAAAGCTGATGGATAGCACAATGGTAACACAGCAATTTCATAAAAATCAATAAAACAGACAAAGTAACGACCCTTTTAATGCTGAATAAATAATATTAATATTTTTATGAGGGAACATAATTTCAAAAATGACTTAATCAACACAATAAATCTCATGCGATGATTTCTTCAAATTATGTACTGTTACATTTGTTAAGAAAATTTTAATTACATTTTAAATTTGTTGTAATGAGTCATAATCATTAAGTCCTTTAAGATTCTGTACTTTTTGATGTATGGTTTTACGTCTTTTGGTGGTAATAAATTGTTTTTAATTGCCCAAAGAGTAGAAATAAAAAAGTATCCTTCAACTCACCCTACCATATTAAGGTTTAATGTAAATTACAAAGATTTAAAACTATCGCAAAATACTTGCTTTTGTCTTTCATCTATAACATTGTTTAGTAGAAGCAGGCATGAGGTGTTTCCATCCTAGAACAGTTCTTTTTCATACACAGTTAAGTGGCCAGTATCATTACAAACTTAGAAACATAAACCTTTTTAACTTGATGCAAGAAAGTAAACACTTATAATTAAAATGAATATAGTTTCAGCGCTATAAATAATAATCTTCATACAATTGTGCACTTGTGACGACGACCACGATGTCTTTTCTGCCCCGTTATCATACAGATGTAATCTCTAATCGAGTCATCATGAAATTTTCCGTGCCGATGTAGTATAAAAAACATTATAGACGATGATTGAAAGCCTGTATCTACAATTTCCTGGATATAAAAAATCATCAAACACAAAAAAGTTAAATAATTTTAAATTAACATATTTAATTAAATATTACCACTCGATTATTTTTAATTGATATCCATTGTGCATCTATTCAATATTGTACACAATACCATTTGACGTGTAAATTTTCACGCGCCATTACAATATATTATTGGAAACAATTTATTGTGATATGTCACATATTTCATTCGCGAATAAAACTTTTGCAACGCACTATTTTATACTCAAATGTCATTAATGAAGTAAGTTATGATATCCTTGGCCTGATAACAATACAGAGTGCTTTAAGATTCATTGAAATGTATATTTATTTAACGTATTGGTAATTAATATATCCTATAAATATTGTTAGTCATACTCGAAGAGCGGATAGTGACCGAAAAATAATACGCAAATTCAACAACCTCGAACATGAAAAATTTTATTACACTAGCTGTTGCGAAATGTAATAAATGCGAAAAGTAATAAATAATTTTCCCCGATTTTACCACATTTTCCACAGATTTTTCGCTCCTAGCGATTGCAGCATAATCTTATCCAACACAAAATGGTACTGGTTCAAATTTTTCCAGTTGCAGAATTGGTCTCGTTAAGCTAGAAGAACAGACCAAGTTGTTGGACAGACCAAGGCCCTTACTAGCGCTAATCGTAGCCGAAGTCAAAGGAAATGAGGAGGTTTTACTAGAATAGATCAGTAGCTGAACACAACTTTGCTGCTTAAAATAAATATTTTATAACCTTTATAACTTCGCACTACTTAATTACTAAAATTAAAGAACTCTCAACAAATAAGAAAAAATAATAATAAAACGATAATTAAAACCTAGAGTTCACCAATTATTATATCTATAGTCTTCAGAAAAGTTTAAAAGAAACGAGTTATGAAATTTCAACTCCACGTCCGTAAAATTAAACTTATCTCATCCTTGAATCTTGAGGGTGCATCAAAATGTACTTCAAACAACTTCGGCAAGATCTAAGTCTCTAGGAACGTGTCGCGAATTCGGTCGGCAGAAACAAAAGCAGTTCCTAGACTAGACAAGGCAAAATTCTATGAACGCTAGTTCAACAAAATAATTTGATACATGTGTGTTGTTACTGATATATGATTCTCTTAATATTAGTCCATTTCTAAGTGTTTATCTCCCACAAGCTAAACACTCCATTAGATTTAAAATAAAAATATTTAAGAGCTTTTAAAGATTTTAATTATTTTTCCAGGTGCTTCGTGATTTACGTGTCGCTTCATCGAATCGAAGATAATAAAAGTAATCAAGTTGACAGCGAAGACACTTAATGAAAAACTGGATCGATGAGCCGAAAATCTTCCTGAGTATATTATTCAAGTATTTTTATAAACATAAAACCTACTTACTATGTAACGATCACATCTAATAAATATTCAAATAAAATAAATTGTATTATTAAACGTCAGTCTTTTGAAAGAAAACATAAAATTCCTGCCAAATCAAAAAAAGAAGAATGCATTTTTGGTGTTCGGTACACATGGGATAGAAAAGACTTTACTACTGAGACTTCGTTATCCGTCTGTCACTAGGCCGTATATCTTGAACCGTCATATCTAGACAATTTAAATTTTACTTAAAAATAAAATATTTATGGGGCTCCGATACATATTTAATTTTTTGAACATTTAACATACATGTGAATAATTACGACTGCTTTAAGACAATAAAGTGAGATAATTGTTATAAGTTCACCACCGAGGACCTCAAATCTCTGCTGTGGGAGCATTAATAGGCTGTCGATGAAATCGGGGCCAAATGAACCTGAAATTCGGTAAGTGCATGCTCAGTGCACTCCCACAATTAAGGCCATCCTGTAACGTGACGAATACGACCCGACTACGTGACGTGAAATCGTAGTTTGTCACTGGGGAAGTTTATTGTATTTAAATTGCGATTAGGTGATGGGCTTATGTCATCAATACTCTCTTTGGTCGGTATCTTATGTTGAAGGGACCGTTCAAGTGAAGATTTGTATCAAAACTCTGTGGGTCAAACTGGTTGAGGTGAATGCAATACTTCTTTAACATTACTTATATTAAATTAGAAATTAGAAGCAGTTGTCGTATTATGGTGTTGTTACATAGAATATAAATATATTCTGTGTAATTTAGAGATGATAAGAATAGAGAAAAAAAATATAGTTTTGAATATTTTGCAACATTTCTGCTACAGTAAAATTAGTAGTAAAAATTATTAACTCTTTTGTTGTTCCAATGACAAGTGTTAAAAGTACACGTTTAAAAAATTTAAGTATTTCAATACTGTTAATCAGTTAAATTAGGTATCTAAAACTTGATTATTTCTATCGCTCTGTTTCGTAGAAGAAAGAATACCGATGTTACAGTTAATGTTATTATACATATCATAGATTGATCTTAATAAAGTTATGATTAATAAACTGAATAAAATAGTAGCAACCATTCAAGAATTAAGAATCAATCTGAAAGCAAGATCATTTTAAAAACTTTTGAATGTCAACTATCAGGAAATCGACAGCCTTCGATACACATGTAACAATAGAGAAAACGACAATTCTCACCACGTAATTACAAAGCTAGACAAGTCAATAACCCCAAAATAATATCCTGCGAATGTGACGAAAATAGAAATGAGTGAAAAAAAATGCACAAAGAACACTTCCGCGCAGACAGTGCTTCCGGGCCGAGGTTGTTCACTTCGGATGGAAATTAGGAATGCAGGCCCTATGCCGAATTACGATTTTACGATTTGTCAAATGAATACGATTCATTGACATTTTAGGACATCTTACAGTAGCTAAATACGATGTTAAGTTAATACAGAAGTTCCGAAAACTCTATAAAGGGTATGTGGGCATACAATTCTAATTATTTAAACGCAAGCTAAGCTATGCAAATTATACCCGACGTATGATAATCCCTGTGCCTTAATGACGTAACTCTGAAAATTATTAAACTTCACTGCTTTAAACCTTATAAATGTATAAGTGTATACAAGTTCAACATATTTTTTTTTAATTCCCTAGATTGTGTTTGGTATTCTATAATAATCATCGTCGAAGAATATAAGAGTCAAGTCTTCAAAATTGCCAAAGCGTGGTCACCGAGAGGGAAGGATCCAACGGAAGTAGCCAACGTGCTCGCAATCTCCTAAAGTTACATGTCATTTATTATTTCGACCATTACAATAACACCCATTAACGAGTTAGTCACCGCGAGGTACTTGACTAGCGTTAATAAGTTAAATAAAATAAAGAAACATATGGTTAGAACGGCTAAGCAAAATTTTAAATATATTATTCTTGTGTATAACAACAAACTTCAAGATTTAAAATATGAAAGTAAAATTATTTAGATAAATATAATAAAATATCAGAGTAGCGTTGTTACATTAACTCTTCTTTAATTATTAAATCTCAGAGAATCCATTGCCCTAGAAACACAAAATAATCCGATTACTGTATAAATGGACTCTAATAGCATTGATTTGAATAAATCATTAGCTTTAACGACCAACGAAACAGCTGTGTAGGATGCGCGGGCGCCAGTGACGTCACATGTCCCACGATTTCAGACTTAGGCCCGTATTTATAAATGTAAATCTAAACTATGTATTTGTGTAGTTTTAGGCATACATCCTTATCAGGTAGAAATAAAAATTGAAAAAAATTTTATCATCCAAAAGAAATTAATTATAATATTTTATTTATATTTAATTACTATAAAGTAATTAATTAGTTTAATATGTGGTAAGTATGGTTTACTTTAACAAATTTGTTAATATTGAAGGACCCATAAAGCCTTGATTGATATTTATTTTATTTCCTATTGTTAAAGTTAACATTAGAAGAAACATCTTGTTTAGTATTCCTCGTTAATTCGCCTTTGTAAATGTACAGTCACACAGAAATCTCAAACTCAAAGGTAAGTCAGCGACGGGCGGCCCTAATATCGGCAGCTTCAATAAGTTCATTGTCCTTATAATAATTATTTACAAAGTAAAAAGACATATATATCACTTTAATTAAATCTTGTATTAGTAAGTACGCAGTAACGATCTGTATATTTCCGTAATAATAATTAAAACAATGGTCAAAACAAAAGGAAAGTCTTAACCAAATAGAGTAATCTCTGACATTAATGGCATCTCACCATCTAGTACTTGACGGACGAAACAGTAGCTCAGGCCAAATATGGCTAAGAATCGTGTTTATTTAAATTTGGACAAAAAGCACTTGTAGTTAATTGCCCGGGGCCTATTTTGGACATGACATAAAACGCAGGTGACTCAGATCGCCACGTGCCCACGCTCTCTTCAAATCTTGATTCTGATAAAACAATGGTCAAATCTAACTTTGATATTAGAATACTTAATAATGTACCAAACATATTAAGTGCATGCATCGGAAATGGTGAAATGTATCTTGTACCCCGAAAACATGTTATTATATTGGTAATACAAACTGTTTGTTTAAACTATTTAGGTGATTATTTTTACTTTTATCTTTGTTCCCAAGAATTTTACATTATCCACTGTATATATTCAAAACGTAAAATATGCTATTAGATTGCTATAGAAACCAATTTTACGCAATTTAAACCAACATTATATTACGATCTTATGCACTATAACAAAAAATCTAGAAGCTTGTCTATAAAATTAAAAGAGTGCTCAAATTTGCACAAATAACTCTACGAATCACTAGAAAAACGAGGAAACAAATTTCCAATTAAGAAATAAAACAACAATATATCACCGAGGTAAATAATAAACAACCATAAAACTACCACTTTGCCTGTATATGTAGTCAATTAACATATTCTATATGAGGAGTAAGCATTGATTTGGATTTACATAAATCGCTCGTCCAAGGCGTTTTGTGGACATATGAGACACGTCTGAGATCTAGGCCCAGTCGAGTTATGTAAGGAATGTGGTGCTTCACGCCCAGTAGGAATATTAAAGTATCTATTTGTCAATACGTACGAACTTGCTGTCGGTACATATCAACTATCACACGGAGGGCGATTTTGTTTTTATGGAAATCGAAAATGGGTTGGAAGCCCGCATAATGTTAAGTGATGCGGCCACCGACATCTAACCGATAATGGATTGGTTCGCTCTTCTCATGAAGGAGCCAAGGTCATTTGGATACTATGATAGGGTTAATGCACGGTTCACAGTGCCTTAGTAAAAGAAGAAAGTTTAAGAATCCAACTAAGATGATGAATTAGCAATATGTAAAGATTTGTCACAGGTTTGACCGATTAACCGATGCGAATACATCGATTGCTATATTTACATAATCATTTTTTGTAACGGAAGAATAGTCTGATATGACTATTGAGAAAAACAATCTAATTGCTTTCGTCATATGTATAAAGTAAGAGATTTTTTTTAATGACTAGCGTGTCATTGCGACATCAGAAAGAAAATTAATTTTCTGAGTCCATTCTGAGCAAGTATTGTGCATTATTATTTACAATAACCAGGAATACTGACCGGATATCCTAGGTTCGTGTGTGGTCTCCCATTAAACGTCACGTTCGTCTATTGTGATTTATTTGTATGAATAATTAAAATATATTTCGTACAATTTCACTGGTATTTTTTCACTGGTTTATTTTGCTGTGGGTTTGTGCAGAATTTCATTAAAAATTACGATTACTTTGAATCGACAAGTTTTTCTGTCGCACAGTGCAAAAGGTATGCAAATCCTTTAAAAATCTCTCGAACTTGAGAAATACATACAATTTAAAAATTGTATGTATTGTAATAACTGTATACATAAAATTAATCAACCTATACTAAAAATAATTGGGACTAGTTAGTCTTTTATAAAAATTGAGTTTACATTTTTCCTTTACAATGCAACAATATAAACGAGTCCTAAATAAAGTTCTTGTGACATTTGCTTGACACAAGTGTTTTTATTTATGAGCACGCGAGTTCTATCTCACATATGGCAAACAAACCAAAGTAATGATACTAATTTACTATTCGTATTTTACCAAGGCACTTTTGCACGTATCTAATGCAAATAGCTTTCTATAAAACAGAAAGAGAAGCTATAAACTTAGATTATAAGAAAATCAAACCGAACTAAAATAGCGTTCAAATTGTGGCACGTGAAAAACTATTAAAAAGCGTTTTACTTAAATGCTCGGTATCCCGAGACAAAGCAAACACTGCAGTTTTACAATGTAGGTATTCCATTTTTCTTGAATTTCCTCTCTCTTGCGAAAATTTGTTTGTATATACAGCGGCGAATACTAAAACGCTTTTAAGTTCCCTAACTCAGGGTGACGGTTAGAGTGAAACTTAAAACTTTAAGAAAATCGAGCTTATTTTTGAAGAAGATTGAAAGCTTCGGTCGTTTTTAGAATTATAATATCGGAGGATAAAATGTCTTTCCTGTTTTTTCGTATTAATATTGAGGCACAAAAGATTGTTGGTTTTGTTTTCCAAAACATTTTCCTAGATATGCGAAATGAAAACTCAAGGAAAACGTTTCAAACAATCTTCCCTTGCATATGCAATGAAACATAGTTTGTGTATGCCGGAGGAGATTCCAGAATAGTTTGGTTAGTAAATCTAGTTTTGTAAAATTTCATCATTTTAATTATGGTAATATTACGTAAGGTTGAGTGACGCTCAATTAGAAGATGCATTTTATGATATTCGATTTTTAAATTTAAAGCAAATAGAATGCATTTAACATGAATCCGTCAGTAGCTGAAAATGTGAGTTTAATGACCTGTAAGCTTTATTTCATCCTAGCTACTTAATACGTAAATATGGTAAGGCAAATCAAACTAGTCTTACAGCTATTCGATCACACATAGCACGTTGGTCAACCCACCCCACTCTAGCGTCTAAGATCCCACTTCCCACCAAGTTGCCAGCACAGAGGTAGGCGGAGCATGGGCGGGGCGGGGAGGTACTATAATAGGGCTGTCTACTATGGAAAATAAAATATTTTAAAAGGTTTAAAATTTAAGTAAGGTTCTATTAAAATTATACATATACATAACATTCCCCAGGAAACATATTATAGTTATAATGTTCTTCAATCATATTTCTTTCAACATTCATGCATAGAAACCCCTCAACATGATGATGAGCATTATTATTACTCGTTTATAATAGAGTGTATTTAAAATTTGGAAGTCTTCTCAAACAAGTCAAATGTTAGAATAATATAATAAGAGGCATAAAGAATAATCGTATAAAGTATACTGAAACGTGGAATATTATTTAAATTTTATTGTCAACCCTATCAAATTTGAAACGTCAAAGTCAACAGAAAAAGGAAACACATTTTAATAAAGCTTGTATTTAAAATACTTCTAATCTATTTCTTTTTAAAACAGGCCAGTATAACAGTACTTCTAAAAATATCTTACCGGCCAAGTACTTAAAACATCTAGTCTATGACAAGGTATGAGTTTTTGTTGAAATATTACACAGCCAATGGCAAGACAGACGATCGTTCGAATAACCTTTATGGACTATTTGTCAAGTATTGCTTATTCATACAAGTTTTTATACTTTACTGAACTTTGGTGATAACACTAGGTTGAAATAACATACGTTCTAGTAACGACCTTCGATTCTTTACATATTTTGATAGCTTACAATTTTGATATTAATTTCCACTTTATAAATTTTATATAGTCTATAGGAGACATTTTTTATAATAGAATTACTTTTACGTTACATGGAATTCTGGAATTTGACATTGTCAATCACTCAAACTTAAAAAAATACTATTAATTTTATTACTGATATATTATTTAATTTTGAATTATCAAGCATTCAGACGTTTGTTTTTGACGGAACTAAACTGCACGAACTGTTTGTTTAAATCGAAAGGCATATTGCAAAAAATTCCTGTTGTGTTAAATATTTTTGTTAAAACGTAATATCGCATTCACACACACTCTATTAAGTTATGAGTGCAAACACAATTTAAAGTTTCTTTAACTCAGAGCATACAAAAAACTATGGATAGGAAATAAGTATGGGCCCTATTATATATATAATAAAAAGATATATAATAAAAATATTCTAATTAAACGAGTTCCAGATAATTAAATTGAAATATTGTTTCTTAAATTGAGATTTAAGAAGCATGATGAAAGCAGGCGAAAATATGGTCAGTTTAAAAGCAAATAACGTAATTTTAATAAATAAAGTAGGTTAAACGAGCTTATAAATATCGATTTATGTTCACAAACGACCATGTTTCAAAATTCAGATTTTTACACTTAACGAGGTTTCTACCTCGTATACATTTACAAAGCTCGTATTAAAGATTTTGTCTAAAAAAATATATAAAACTATGACAGTACTTATTATACTTTGCCTATAAATTGTCTTTGAAAGCAACTTTAAGCTGGAACCCAAGAGCTTTAGTCACATACCAGAAAAATTCCACGTGAAATCATAGCGTTCATCGAAGAATTCCGCAGCAAACGAATAATTGGCACTTCGTACGTCTCTATCTAACGAATTTCTAATTTATTGTCCGTGATAAGCCGGCCAGTGCTGTAAATTGTGCGCATCTAATCGTGGCGTTATCTAGCGGCACCTTTGCGAACTAAGATGCTGAAGCGCGCCGACCGCGGCGGAAAATAATTCTATTTGCATGCTATCTGTACTAGTGCTAGGTGCTGATAGGATTTTAATTGTACTCAGCCGGCGATCTGACGACGAAAGGTATTTTGATATCTATTGGGTGGTATAGGCTTCGAATATTTGAATTGAATAAGTACCAAGTCAATTTAGCCAAGTTGTGCGTATGATTTATATAAGTTTGATTACCGTTTATAAATAATGTGAAGTCATCAACGACGGAAGTAAAAACTTATGTAGAACCTATGAAGTTTAAATTCTCGAGCGAAACCCGGTCGTTAGCTAGTATAAATGCCGTAAGAAAATACACACATAAATCGACGTGACATAACGTTGAACTAACGAGCCCCAAGTGTTTTGATTACTTCGTTGCATATTAATGAGTTTTACAAACGAGTTACAAGTATCGATTATTTGGTTAAAGCGAAAATCTGCTTACCTGGTACCCAGCAATTTACCTGCAATGATAAAAAGGATCAAATTAATGTAACTCAATATTTTCTTACGAAAACGAATGTCGTTATTCCTTTCAACAATTCATTTCTTATAATGGGATTAATTTTTAAGGCAATTTAAAGTTCTTGTATCTCTGAGTGAAACGAAAGTTGATATATATCTGTATCCAAAATATCGTTATGACCGTTCAGAGAAGTTGCCACTGGTTTTTAAATAGATATCAAGTCCGAGGACATTTTTATTATACATTTTAGAATATATCGTAGCTACTCGGAAGAAACATTACATAACAATTCCATTAGATCCAAAATAATAAATCATTTGGTTATATAATTGCGTTCAAAATTAGCTTGAAGCAGGCAAGTACGAACTGTCGACTTTAATTTCCAACAGTCAGTCATATTTTTTTAACATACCCGCGTAATTATAGAAGAATTTCATAAATCATCTTAACACATTTCTTGTTTACACAACTTAAAAACACCAAACTACTTACAATTATAATTTTTATCTAATTATAACTGACTAGTGATCCAGGGGTACCCATCAATTTGCTTGACACATTATAATGATTCCACTGATAATAACAATAATCATTGGCCAGTCGCGAGGGAAATTTTGCGCGTTTACCTCCGCGGCTCCTTTCATGTTCCTACGAAAAGTAAACGTGACGCTCATCGCGATGTAATTGCACTATACGCGTAGTGATGGGAATGGAACATCGATATTTTCATTTTTTTTTATAAACTACGACCCATGTACACTCACACTGCCAGAGAGCTAGCAAGTGCGTTGCCAGCCTTTCTAGAAGCAACCAAATAATTTATAAACTCCAATTAATATACTATACTACATAATATTTATATATAAGTTATTATAATAGGTATAACATGAATTTCGTCTTGGTCGAATTACTCCAACTCTGGTTGCAACCGTATAGATTTATAAAAATAAATCAAGGCAAAACTTTATCGATGTGTACCAAACCCACAAACCATATTACAAGCGATGCTACATTTCTGAAGACCTAATAAGTTGGTAATTTCGAAAGAAGTTATCGACTAGCCATACATCCTTACATCATTGATAATTGTGCTACATAATATTCTGTTTCGTCAACCGCCGCAGGCGCAACTGTAAACCAATTCTCTTTTTTACATTGAACTTTCTTTTTGAGCGTCTTCGTGAAAGTATCACCATCGTGAAATTGATTAAAACTTACGAGTAAACGAGTGTCCAATATATTTACGATTATTATATTGGCAACGCGCGTTTCTATAATATACCTGAATTCATATAGCCTTCCCAATACAATATAATCACACTAGATAGTCAAAGATTTTCACCAAATAAACGATTTTATTGTAAAAATTATGATAAGACGCTATACACTATGTTAATTTCAAGTTACTGTTTCTTGTTAAACACTGGTATACTATCCGACTCCAAATTTCCATTAAATTTACTATTCTGATTTTTTTACATAAATATTGGAATCAGTTTAAGAGAGTATATTTTCGATCCCGTAAATAAATATAATCATCATACATCATTACAGACAACATAAAATATACGAATTAACAATGTACGAGAAGTAAAGGTTTTATGATTATGATCATCATTGTAATTGCGTGCTATGATAAAACCCTGTACCGTTTTAATATAAATGCAGAGTAGAAAATCTTCACTAAATACTTTAAGAGAGGAAGCAGCTATCACAAGTAACACTTTAACTCTGCAATTAGTGAAATTATCACCTCGTCCATCAGATGTATTTAATGATATTTTTTACTGACGATAACCATAGTTCATGCTATGTAATAGGAATGTTTGTTTAAAACTATTAACTGAAAGTGTACTTTGTTTGTGGTGTAAATTACAAGCGACCCATAGATACTTTTAAAAATAATCATGAACGGCAAGTCAATTATATTTATTGAAAGCCGGTTTTGGAAATTATATGTCACAGGGTTTTTATGCAACGAAATCAAAAGCTTAATGCAGTATTCGAATTTCTAAAATGTTTTAGCATTTTGGACTGTTTGAATTATATCAATGTAAGGTCGAAAAATACCGCTGCTGCGTCTAGCCGCTGTGTTGTCTAACATGGTCCAAGACCGCAGCAATTTTGATGAATGACAAATAAGAAACGATGATTACAAACCCCGACGATCATTAACGCGTAATTGATTTCAACGATCCGACGATTTGTAACGAACGCCCGCTATCGCGTCGAATCTGTATCGTTTTATTTTCGTCTTGGTCGAATTGATCGTTTTTTATATGGAGATAAGCATCTTTCAACACTTGGGCTACGTTCAATGTATGGAAAGTGAAGAGCTTAATCACTACGTTCAGTGACAATAAAATTAAAGCAAAAAATATTTCATATTTGGAACGGAGCTTGTCAATACCATAAGCCTATAGGAATGAGTCCCTTCAAATAAATACGTTTATTATATTCCGAAAATGAACTCGTAATCTTTGTCAGCAGGATATTAACATAAAAAAACAGTAAATGTAACAGACTGAATATCCAGCCTAATCCCCGCTGTGGGCTTCATTTCTTAATTTTACACTTTCTTAATTTTGCATACTCATATATATGACGTGTGCTTTTGAAAAAATATCAGAAGTCCTAAATATATTTTTTTTATAAAATCACCTATCGGCAATTAGTATTTAAATCGAATGTGTTGAGTAATATATTGTTTCGTTAACAAAATTTGTCTTAAGGAAATCTTTACCATACAAAACCAGGAAACAAGCAATTATAGAGAGCCATTTGAATAGAAATAGCTGCATGTAAGCAGAGACGGATCATTCAATAGTATTTAACTTTATTTTACTAGAAGGTTAATTTCTAAGGTATAAAATCCTGTATTTGTGTTACATTGAAGAAATCTATACTTACTTTGACTATTTTATCATCTTATAAAGTGAATTAAACTACAATTAAATAGTCTCGTATATATTAACTTAAAACCTTAGTTTATAACACTATTTTAAATAAAGTAGGTGTGAGTCTACTCCCAATTATTAGGTATTAGAAGAAACTTGTACCATAGCTAAGAGTGATCTAATTTGCCTACAATAAATAGGCACAACTCCTGTGCGTGCTTCCGTATGATATCATATATAAACATAGAATCGGGTAAAAAGTTGAAAAGGCTAACACCGTTGTAGAAGCTAGTTCTATATTTTTGCAATATATCAACGTCAGTGGACAGTTTTTGCATGGAGCGTGATAAATCTAGCTATTTGCACGTCAACGCGCTAGCTTTGACGATTTAATGATTGAATATATCAATTCATCTAAGGTTTATTAGAACTTTCCTAGCCCTAACCTATACATGAGGTTGTACTGTAGGCTAGATAAGGAATTTTTTAAATAGTTGGGACTATTTTGTTACACTAGATTTCATTATTAGCTTATATCAAGTATATGCCGGATTTAGTTTAATTATTTTATTAAGAATTATAAAAGCTATAAGTATTTTTATAGAGCTTTTAAATAATTCAATTTCATGTGATTTACTGTCCTTAGATCTCAACGTGTTTTGATTTTCTGATTGTCAGTCCCTTAATATTAAATTGCTTCCGTTGAAATAAAAATTATAGCATTTCTTTTAAAAAATAGTGGTGGGCATTCTAAACTGATACGATTGCAAATACATATCCACAGATATCAATTAGTGAAATCTTATAGATATTATCAGAACGTTTAGAAAATTAACCGCTGGATTATGTAATGATTTATTGACAGATAAGTGGCAAGTTACTGGGTAATAAATTGCGACTTTCTAAGTGCAATATAAGTATTAATATCGTGAGTAAAATTGTTTAATACCGGTGTGCTCAAAGTAGTTCATGTTCAATTCAGACCTTATATATTTAAATGGGACATATTATCAGGTTATCAGCTTCAAAGTCTTATTAAAAAATCTAATATCACGTATTAGAAAGACTTATTAACACAAGGTTTAAATCCACAAGGTAAAATATTTGTATATTCGCGTATTAGCTTAAGGAAAAGATGATAGTTACAAAAATATCTACGCACCAAGTTATAAGCTTTAAGTTTTAAGCTATTTATTTAAAAAAATAAAGTCTAATTAATGACTATGGTCGTAAGAATCAGGTAATTAAGGAAGCAAAGAGTATGAATTTCTCATGAAACTGCACATTTATAGAAAAAGTCGCATCTATTGCCAGACACATGCTGAGCGCTACGTGTCACCGGATAACATATTGTCAGCCTTAGGGTCCGATTTATATGTGTCGATATAAGTATCATTACTTATAATAATGATTTGAACTAACCTAGGTAACATAAGAAATTGTACAATGGCTTATGCATCGTATCAAATAAGTTTAAGATATAAAATTAAGTGTAAAATATGGAAAGTTAAAAAAACTGTGAACTTTTTCTAAAACACATTGTATGTCTGCATGACATCATACGGTGAAATAATTAAAACAATTCAGTAGGAATTTTTACCCGACGCGTCACAATGTAAGCGTAATTTAATTCGATAAATGTATCGTTGCCAATAAATAGACACTAAAGCCAGGTGGTCCTAGGCTGGAACGCGGCTGCGCATGAAATTCATCGTTATCGAGAATATTACACAGCGTGTGCTTAGACAAGCACACATGCCAACCGCTGCAACATTTCAAACTTACGTAACTTAACACCTGCAGCTATTCCAGCTAAATAATTCGAAATTCAAAATGTATTTTTGTATGTGATAATCTTTGCAAAATAATTGTCTTTTTTATCTGTATTTAAGTTTTTTAAAATTCGAATGCCATTGCAAATTGAGCGACCAATTATATTTAAATGCGTTGAATTTTGTTAAATGCGTTTTGTCGGTAACCATTAATAATAAAGATAAGATACGGGATTAAAACTGTATTAAGATAAGAAACTCAAAATATGACACTTTGAAATAAGCAATTTATGGGATCCTTTTAATATTTTGACTGCGCTACTTTTACATAAAGCCCGAAATCTATGTTACTTGATAAGCTACGTAAAACTCAAATTCCAAAACAAGGTATCAAATAACATCAACTTATTGTTGGTAATAATTGTTTTAATTGTATTAATCAAAGAATAAGGAGGGCTATATATTATTGAGTAAGTTAGACGTGCACAATGAATGTACCGCCAGGGGGCAGTGGACCACACGGCTGAACCCTACCGATATCACTTAATAAAATACGTAGATTTATTGTATAATCGAGTTATACCATTTATTAATACGGTATGGCAAAGAACACTGAAGGATACCATTCTCTAACTGTATACGTACTTTGACTGAATACATTTAATAAAGAACTTCAAATAACTTGATTTGGCTGTGATGCAGTAGGTCTCAGTAATTGAAAAGTTTTAATCATTATAAATATTTCACGCTTTGGCTACTACCACGGTTCTCGAATAAATACTTTTGTATAAGCTAATGTGGTATTTATACACTTTGCATATTTTTGCATATTTTTTGGCACAGACCATGGAGTTCATGAATACAACTAGATCAGTGATCGCGGTTAGATTTTTTTTTTAATAAAACACCAAAAACATCAAAGTATTTAAAAAGTTGTAATGCAAGGAATTTAACTCCATGTGCAAACTTTAAAGTTAATAATCATGATGATGATTGGAGAAAAAAATTTTTTATAATTTTTTTTGTGTAGATAGATATATTGTCTTTTATCTTCTGAGACATTTCTACCCTATGGTTGTTCTTTAGGTTTGACATTGTTGTACCTAGACCGCAATTACTGTAAATAAAGCTAACAATTATTATAATATAGATAATAATTATTATTAGTAAAATGAATCTTTATAAAAAACTATATAGAAGTCTTTAGAAGAATAAATATACAAAAGTTACAAAAATAAACAGGAATCCCAATGAAGCACGAGTCGGAGATAAATGAGAACCTTTAGAAGCAACGAGAGGAAATGTAATAACACTCAAGTAAATTGTATTAGGCGCTCATTTAGTAGTTTTTGCATTTCGTCTCTTGTCTCACTAGATACCGGACTAAACCTGAATGAATTTTATTAAGATACTTTATTTTCCATTACCAAACAATTTGTTCCCTTTGACAATCGTATTTTTCCTTTAAAAGTATGTAAAAGCCGTTCAACACGTCGACAGGCACTTAAAATATAGATGGCGTAAGCAAAACTGATTAACGCGGCCTGGTCTTTGCATTTCCAAACGTAAAAATACTCATTTATCACAGGCATTTCATTTGTGTCAAAATATAGATTACAACAACAACAACAACAGTTTCTGTCAATAAAATATCATGTCTCGTGTTATCTGACGCGATCGAATTACGTAAATTAGTCCGTTAATTGCGATACCTTGCGCAAACTTCATGCTACCGTTTTAATTGAACTTTTTTCTTTAATTGAGCCCTATATAATATTCTGCGAACATGTAAATCAGTTGATAGTCGACGAATTAAAGGTATTTAAATTCCAAATACTCGGAATTCATTCGATGCTGTTTGTTAAGTCAGAATTACGCTATTTATATAGTATAATTTGGTACAAGGCCTCAGTACACACGATTATATAGGAAGTGAAGATTGGTCAGGCCAGCTCCAGTTGGCATAGAGAACCATCAAGCTTTAATGGGAGGATAATAGTACTAAGCCGCCTTAAATATAGGCACTTATTACATCACAAGTCTGAATATAATAATTTCATCGAAAAACAATCAAACAGACCGCTCTCCAGATCCGAGCAGATAATTTGCTTACAATATAATCGGTCAGCTATTGCAGACTTTAACTGAAGGGGCTAAAAAGCGAAACATAGGAGCCACGCTATTATATTCAAATTCAGCTTGGTTAAGGCAATTTATATGGAGTTTATTGACAAGACCAAGGGTTGCCGCGCGAAATTCTTAAAGAAAATATCCCCACGTTCGTTCCTTCTTAATTGAACGGGGCAATATCGTTAAAGGATTTTTACGCGCCTATAAACGTGATCCATTGTTTGTGGACAATTATAATAATATATAATAGGATCTAAGAGCGCATTATGTCACCTATGGAAGCAATTGCCTATGTCGTTGCGGCTATTTCTTTAGTTAAACAATTAAATATTGAGCAAAATTTAACGATGATCATTAGCATTTAAATTAAGATAAAATAACTGTACATCTAATAATGAATTTAAATATTATAATATAATGTATAGGAACTCACGCGCATTATGTCCATTTCGCCTAGACATGACAAGAGAAAGATTTTTTGACAGCTGCAGCTTATTACAAACGCAGATCATATATACGCTTACGAAATCGTAGATATAGACAATTTTGTTAATACAATTTTATCCATAACACCACCATAGTGGTAAGACAAATTTTTTAAATTTCCAAAAATTGAAACCGAAAAAAGACCATTACTCAAGCAAACCGAATCATTTGATACCTGTCAGCAGAGACGGCAGAACTACGACGGGACATAGACGCGAAAAGCATACACGTCGAACTGTATACTCCTTCGGGTTTTCGAAAATCGGCAAAAATTTGTTTGTAACTTGTTAATAACTGGCAATATATAAACTCACCAAACTTTCCTAAACGATCAAGATACCGTTATAACCGACACAAACAATTCACCCAAGGAAATGTTTTATCAGTGCGGAGGGTTTTTATTGGAGGCATATTGTGTTCATACCACCGAATGTCTCCAACGTTGATTTCCACAAGTCGATGAAATAAAGCTACCGCTTCTGAGACTTTCTTGTACAAGACAAATCTTTCTTGTACAATACTATTGGGATATATACGAGTGAATATAATCTGGTCAACAGGTCAAAGTACGAAATCTTAATATTAATAATTTAAAAAAATATTCGCAGCTGGCTACCGAGTTTAGAGTATAATGAGGTACTTATAAAATAATGTCTATTTAACAAGCACATCGCATACAATGGATATAATTAGCAACATCCAAGATATTTTTTAATTTGAATTAATTACGAAGAATTAAATTTTCTCTTCTATTTTACATAGGTAATTTCCAGCTGAAAAGTCAGGGATTCTATTGTATGGTGCAATTATTTGAAGTATTATTATTAATATCAATAATTTGACTAACAAATTGTAACTAGCGCTACCTTCGTATTCCCTTTTTACATTCTTCGTTTGCTTGTGCGGTGCACATTGCTTTGTCCATGCTGACAATGTTCAGCAGTCATTTTTTTTCATTGAAATTCATTTTTATGCAACTTAAAACATTACAAATAAACCATTACATTACGGTTTCAACGTTTCTCCTCATCAGTAGCATGGTAAAATTTTGGCCAAAATGAAATTAGTTGAGCAATGAAAGTGAAATTTCATATATCATTTGTCATAGCTAAAATGTTTAGCATATGAATTTAAATTTCATAACTTATTTTAGAATAAGCAATGAAAATCAAAATCACACATTATTGCATTTTATAATGAAATAAATGATTCAAAAGTTTGTTGATTCGCAAATGTAGAAAGTGGACACAATACGGGATTTTTCAAGACAGATTACGGAGACATGCATTAATAAGGAGACTTTTATAGCTCACGGCTTACGATTTCTTTCGCAATCGATATTCGTATCGAACACATGTCAAACCATCACCAATATAAAATACGTTAGGTTGGTAAAATATTATTATTTCATTACTATAGCAAAATCATATAGGATTTTATACAGAATATATATTAAGAATAAGACGCGTGGAGTTTGTGAAAACCCGAGAACAATTCGATTTATAACAACGATATTATTTTTACAACCTATAACGGCATTTTTTTTTTAAATTGATAATCCCTAAATAAACATTATCAATATTAAACTATTTTACATCGATACCCGATAATTTCCTTATTATATATTGTCTTCCATAGTTTTTATTTATCGTAAGGTATAAACAGCTTCAATGTGTTTATGTCCGATGGCGAGATAAGATGGTAATCTTTTCGCATATTGCTCGCTATAATCATATGCAGGCTTTATTTTTTGTACAGGGCCCAGGAGTATCGCGCACAGTACTGTGTTCAAAATCCATTGTAGAGGCGAACTATATGCAAGACGTATTTCAAATAAAGTCACTGCAAAAAATGTGGCCAATTTTTCCAAATATTCTTTTATTAAGATTTAAACACATTTCATGGGTAACGGGTAGAGCAAAAGTAAGGGCCCTATTTAGTTCAGCTACATATTTGCCAGATTTTATGACCAGTCCAGATTTCTTTCTTCGGGGTTAAATATGTCTCTGGTGTATGGGAACAAGCTCAAACAAATTCCCACAGTCTTATAACAAAATAATCATCAAAAAATACAGAAA
The DNA here is from genome assembly GCA_963693355.1 of Pontia daplidice. Taxonomy (NCBI): domain Eukaryota; kingdom Metazoa; phylum Arthropoda; class Insecta; order Lepidoptera; family Pieridae; genus Pontia; species Pontia daplidice. Next base: position 1,822,315 of record CAVNZL010000139.1, on the reverse strand, counting down.
ATGTTAACTAGGGATCAAGTTTTTACCCACTCTAGAGGTCATTATTTAAGAGACCTTTAAATCCTAATGCGACGAAATTTCATGGTCTAATCAAGTAAGCCGTGTAAGATGAACCATTAGCAAATAAACAAATGCAACAAGTGTTGGTTGCCATGGTTACCTGGTTTTATAACACAATCAGAGGGTGTAGTCGATAAATACTACAACACAAGGTCTAAATAGTGAGGGGCGTCCGTAGCGAATTACAAATACGCCTCAGCCTGAAGCGTCACGCGCACCGATTTACGCGCTTCACTACTGACGCGATAGTGATGTGCCTGATATCGGTAACACTGTGGTAATATGATAACTTCCCTACATTGAGAAACATCACTAATATTGTGATCCAAAGCAGAAAAAGTAATTAACTAACTATAATTTTTACAGTTGATATTTAGACGATGACTCGAAAGTTCTGTTACTTATGTATATATTATGTTTGAACGATATGTTAACTTTTGTTTAATAAAGACATATATATATATATATATATTATATGTATGATAATCTGTAACTGTCGACTAACCGTTTTAACTCAAATAAATAAAAATAAAGGGATTATTATTCATGATTAATAAACGATCCTGTGAATTACTTCGATTCTTATAAATGAACAGAGGTAGTCATAACTAGAAATATATTAAATTACAAATTTATATATTAGTGTTAAAAAAAGTGTAGCCATAACAACGGAAACCATCGACATCCAGTTCTCATGGCCCATCACTAGCACGCCGTTGGCAAGCACGCGCTGAATCGATCTACTAAAAATGCACGACCCCCGACACTAACCGAATTATTCTCGCTCAAACAGATCGAGACTTCGATTCCCGGGTCAATCTAGCAAGATGACAGCGATATCAGACAGACTATTAATAAATGCTTCGGACACGATTTATTTAGTGATTTCTAATCATAATCATTTATTTAAGACGTATTCAAATTGGATCAATTGCGTTCGAACAGAACGAAATGCGGAAATAAGAGCTTGTAGACTGCATAATAATGATATTGCAAATTGTTTATGACGTGTCTCGCTCGCTTATCTTAAGTGTGTAAGCGGTAAAAAAAACTTAAGTTTTTAATCTATTAACAGTCAATTGCTATTAAGGATAGGATTTAATCAAAATTTCAACAGGATAAGTGAAATACTAATTATTACTTACATTTTGGATGTATTTCACATTATATTAATACAAATGTGTGCGTTACGTATAAGAAATGTCGTAATTACTGAGATTATTTCATAGCAAGTAACGATTACAGTCATACCAAAAGCTCTGAATTTGAAAGCCTAGTGAAACATTAAAATCTCGGAATGATAACAAAACTTATTATCCTATATTAAAGCTAATTAAATCAATACGAAGGCGCCCGAATGCCACTCCTGGTATTCATTAGCCGCGATTTTGCTACAGTTTAAATTTCATTTTTGTTAATTAAAGTCCTTAATTGTAACAAAATTGTGCTTTCAAGGAATCGGCTTTGAATTAAGTTATAAGCTGTGGTAACGTGACGTTGATTAAAAATTGGGTTGCTTATTAATTTAAATGAGTACACATATTTGCTGCAACTTATTGTTGACTTTAAGAATTCTATAATGGCTGCAGAAATAAATATAGAATATAAACCGTATAAGTATTTTGCGAGTGTAGTGACAAGTTTACTACTGACAATTTACTCGAAGCTTTCTTTATTGACATTGACACTTAAACAAAATAATATTCTGTGTCAATCCCAATAGGACTCGTCACAGCCATTTCATATATTGGAAATACAAACCGAAGCTTGTCTCTACTTTAGATCTACCCCAACTGCAATTGTATGTATTTTAATAAATCAATCGCTGCATCTTATGACAAAGTCCAAACACTTGTCCTGAACCGACACAGTTTAAGCCTTGTAATTGATATTTATATGTGGAGCTGTGACATGCAATGGATAACAAAGATAATACTTTTACAAATAAATAAACACACCTTTCGCTTTTCAGGCATTTCCTTCAAAGTAATCCATTTTATTTAAGTGAAACGTTAATTAAACTGTTAAAAGCTTTTAGATCGTTACCCAACAATGAATAGCCCTCATACTGGCTGTAAGAAGATTATCATACTAGATTTTTTTTTACGAAAATTTAAATTTAAAATTTTTTACGTCTTTGGGCTACTTGAGTATGCTTCTTCATTACATTATTTTAATAATAACATATGATAAGAATTTGTATTTAAAACGAGTTAGTTTATTTATATCTATTCTAATAATATTATAAAGTGAACAGTTTATATACTACTTAACTATATTTTAGAATAAAATAGTTCTGTGTTTGGTCTTCATTATTAAAGGAACTCTTTAATCAAGGCGCGACCAAAGGGAACGAAAAATTTGTAGAAAATATGGAATAACGGGTAATGTTATTCCTTACCGTTACGATGTTAGATATTGCGGGGATTAATTAATGCGGGTTAATCCGCAGGAAATAGCTAGTATAAATATTACATTTAATGTTGAAACCTATGAGAACAAATCCTTAGTCCACCCTCGAGAATGGATAAATCTAATTAAAGTCGCGAGTAACTTTAATTATCGTGTACAACCACATAGTAAATAATGTGTAAATTTACTATGCAAGATATTTCTTTATGAATAAGTTATAATTACGTTACTTAAAAGTAAAATGGCCTGGGGCAAGGGGAGGTCGGTGCACGGACTTACTTCCCCTTCATACCTACTGTATCAATTAACTGTACTGTTGCCATAAAAGTCAGCTTAAAGAAGTTTCTCTGGGCCTTGTAAGTGAGAAATTCATGTTATAGAATTAGAAGATTTATAACTGTAGTAGACGACATCGAGAAGTATTTGAATGTTATATATTTGAATCAAGTGTCTTTATCAAAAAGACTACTTGTACTATAAATTACAACCGTTGCGACTGACAAAATTAAAATATTAATTGTTTACTTGCCTGATATTGCAAAAATGCACTAAACCAATATTCATATTATTGACGAGTGTTTCCGCTGCTGTCTGTACTTGATCATCGCAGTGCAGCGTCCATCGGGAGATAGCAAAGGGATCTCGTATCTCGTAAAAAAGCGATCATAACATACGCAAAGCACGACTCTGGTCTGATTATTTTATTGTGAACATTGTATATTCGACTTTACCATTGTTCGCCGATGTTTCCGCTACTGTTTATGGGGACTATTTTTCATATAAATTTACATGATGCGATGTAATTTTCTTTGCGTTCGAGAATGAGGCTTCAACATGGACTACATAAATTCGTTTTATGTAAACAATTTAAATAAATTGTTTTTCTTAGCACGTGATTTACATTGACCACGGACTCCTAATATGAGCGCTCCTAATTTTTATGCAACTTGGTAACTTATATTTTACATATATTAAACTGAACTCTGTAAATTATATAAAAAATTAAAATAAGAATTAAATCGGTCCGTATCAAGGGTCTTTACATGGTTTTTATTCTATCTGTCTGGCTTTGCAATTGATCGATTACTTTGAAGTCTGGTCGTGGTAAAAACTGATTGTGTTCTGGAGGCGTTACGTTAAAGGCTTCTTTTTATATTTGTGTGTTACATTGTTGCGTATTGTATCATGCGGTCGTTTTCACATACACGTTTAATTAATATTTAATGATATAATCGTCTTATTTGAGCGAAATAAGTTATAATTTATAAACTTTTTAATAATTTTCAAAAGGGCGTAAGGGTGTGATTATGCTGCTTTACGTATTTTAATTTGAAACAATAAAATTACTTCGAGTTTGCACGTATCAAGTTACTATAGATTAAATGCATTAGATGTAAAGAATTAAGTATTTTATTTAAAACCATTATTAAGTTTAGTTCAAATCATAGAACCAACTAGTAAAAAATAAACTTTCGACTCTAAGTCTAAGTACCATAAATAAGGAACGGAATATAGAGGTTTACGGTGATTTTAAGACAGATAATAAATAAACGTAAATATTTGAGTCATCGCTGCGGCTGTTGCAAAAACGTGCACGCGCGAGAATGTCTGATAGGAACCACTGTCAAAGAGTAAATAAGTAAAGAGATAGTTGAAACATTTGTATGGTTAATTTTGTCATTTCGCTTTTCTCGCATAGGTTCTCGTATATTCAGTGTATTTTTAGACCTTCCAGGTCAAGCGATAAATATAGATACTACAATACAAAGACTATTCATTTATCGAAGTACTTGCAAAATATAAAATTCAAATGTAACTCACAGTGATGCAAGGGTATCATATTTTTGCATACATATTTTATCGATCAGCATAACAAGTGGATATCGGCGTTCAGATCATTGTTGACGTAGCGATGAATTTTGGGTGTTTAATTTACATAGGAAATCAATAGGATTGGAGAATTTTGAGGTTTATTGCGCTGTTCTTCCGAAATATTCATTTAAAATATTAACTAATAATTATAAAATTAGACGTGTTTAATCTGTTACCAACTATATATTGTAGAAAGAAGATTCTCTTTGTTCGAGTATCTACGTCTATTATGATTAATATATGAGCTTTTTGCTTGCATGTGTATAAACGTTTACCTTCGTACCAAATACAGGTCATACGAAGGTGATTAATACAGATCTGACTGACTTTCCCAAATAACTCTTTGATATAGATTATAAAACTATATATAGTATGTTATGTGCCAAACATGTGTAAGAGTTTTTGATTAATGTAGTGAGACTAAGTAGTCGTCATGGTAGTAGTAGCTCGCTAGTTTCCTTCGCTTGACAATTACAACCACGTGATTAAATGCAGGGTTAATATTTAAAAAAAAGGTTTCTCATGGGTGAAATTAAAGTATCTGTCGAATATTTTACTCTATGCGGTTACTGTACGTGGAAGTGTCATCAGTTGACCAGAGCTCAGTTTTCTCACATTAAAAGCAGACCTCTAAGATTGTTGACGTTCAAGTTTGCTAATGAAATCGTTATTCTCTTCTTTTTTCTCTTATAACGGTTACAATAGTAACATATGGTTTATTGCACAAAAGTAAATTCATATATTTATTTACCTCATTACTATAGAAAAAATTTCTCTCTACGTACTTAAGTTTTCTCTACTATTGTCAACAATTTCAAGTTTCAATATTCCTATTTTCATCTCTATGTAAAGATTTTAAAATCAACTGTCAAATAAAGTTGGCACAATAGGTACCTCGTTATTTAGGTAACAACTTTAATATAGAAAGTGCTTCTTTAAGCTAAAATATGTTATAAATATTGAAGATAGCATATATAATGTTCTAAGGTTTTATAATAGTCACATCATCATCTCATCGAAGCTTAAAACTATTTCCTTCATTAAGCCAAAAGAAATTATTCTGCAAAAAAATGGAAACACCAGGAAATATGAAACACACTCTCACCGGAACATTATTGCGCTAGTTACACACGGTTAACGTATAAACTATAAACTGATTCCCAAGTCAGTTATCCGTTTAATTCCGCGAACAGTGGCGCCCTCTGGTCTCTAGCGACCGGACGTGGTCCACTGACCGCGTATGTGCCTTTACTATGTATTTCATATAATTGCTGCATCCGTTTCTACATGATACTTCTTAGAAATTACCACCTTAGTATGGAGTTTCAGCATATTAGTATGACTAATCGTTTGTTTAATTAAAATAATTATGAAAAATATATAACTTACAAGAAATAATATCACCGGAATATATCATATGTGCAAATCGATACGTTTGTTTTTTGAATTCTACCTCACGTTGTCTGCGGTTTAGCGGTTAACGCACATCGTGACAACAGTAAAGCCGCAGAAACGTCCCAATTATAAAGACTTCAAAATATTTTTCTGTTCGTAAGGCAGTGAGAAGTGCTTTAAGAAAAATAATTAAAGTCTCGCTTGTAACGTGTAAAAAGCTCGATAATAACCTACCCGACACACAGCAATCCACATTACTCAACCATGTACAATGTAAAAAGTTAAGCTTTGAAATATTGATAAACCTCACATAATTACAGAGTAATTGCAAAATTATCATCATGCTAATTCTGCAGGTAATGAAAAAGAGGTTTGGCAAACCAAAAAGTGGGGTAACGTACGCAACGAGCGCCGCGCGTCTCTCGCGTGTGCCGCGCGCCGCATTCTAATAAGGGCTAGTTTTTGTCGCTCGACAGCGTGGGAGCGACGCGGGCTAAGAGCTTCCATCCGCAAAGGAAACGAGCTACCAGTTAAATCTTACAGTAGATTTCCAAAACAGTAGATATCGAAATCATTACAAAATATTCATTGTAAAATATAAATTTGGATGATTAATGAATTAATAATTTTTGGCTTGGCATCTAAAAGATACCGATACTTATGAACTACTGTAATTTAAAGATATCCATCTACTGAAGCTCTACCGTAAATATAGCAGCCTCCACTGATGGTCATGCATTAAAGACAGGTATATGACATACGGATTGTGCGCTATTTTGTACCGAGACTTCTGGAATACCGTTGTTTACGCTCACGAAAGGAATCTTTTAATTAATTTAACTGGTAAATTCTACAGTAAAAGTTGGATTATGCACGCAGCTTCGTTTGTAGAACGGGAATAAACTATTATTATTTATAAAGTTAAATTATTATATATAAAGGACGTCCCATATCAAATGAAGCATAAATTAATAATAACATTCGGTAGCCTCACCACTGAGCAAATACCATTATTTAATAATATTTCATGGGTTAAATATGTCATGAAAAAATGCGACAAAGCATTCTATAGAAAACCCACTACGTATCTGTTATTACAGCAGCTATCTTACATTACTGAGATTTTAATAATATTTTAGGTCAGGTTTTAAATAAAACCCTTTACTTTAAATCCAAATCGTGGTATTTCAAGTTAAATTTAAGTTTTATAATTTGTAAAATATCCGATGATATAAACCACACCCGAGAATACCATAAAGTATTCGTGAAATAATGTCTAGCAAGCCCATAAATCGATCGTTCGTTTTTCATTTTTCTTTCGAAATTGGATGTTGAATTTTTTCCAAATTTCCAGTTACTGTCGGCGCGTGGTGCCACGTCACTCTTTCACACGTGCCGCGTCGAATCCGCGATACTCGCTTTTTATCGAATAATCGATTTTGTACGATTTTTTGTTTTCGCAGCGAAAAATAATAACGCGCGTATTTACACAGTGTTTGGGTACAAATGGTAATTGAATTGTCCTCAACATAAAAAAATATCTTATTAATAAGGCTGAATATTTAACTGAAGGAATGGATTATCACTTGTTCCAAGTACTAAAATATTCGAGCCTTATACTTATAAGGTATAGAAAAAGCCTGAAATATTTTACGTGGTACTTTGTAGCACTCGCTTAATTTCCAACAACCTATTGTAGCCGTCCACAATGGATGAAAGTCCCTTATTGAACTTTTTATACAAACACCTTTATCTGAATCAATAGGTCGTTTCACTCCCCTCCCCCCTTCCATCTTAGGAGACGTGAGGTGCGAATTTTATGGCAATTGATTTTTAGCACGCCCATAAAAATATCAAGTCTTCAATTCCGCACTAATTTTGTTCCAAACATTGATTGGAGCTAACGAAAAAGTTTGAATTCCAAGTTTGAATATTTTAGTGCATTTTGTTTTTAAACATAAGTTTACTTTCATTTCAAACGTTTTTTTTTGTTCTTTATTTACTATAGACTCATGTCTGACCGGACGGGTAACCGAAAGTACATAGTCTTATAATTTTCTATGCATTGATAAAACTAATGTACCTGATCAAGTACTTTTCCTTATTAAAATTACATTGTATGTGATGTATCTTTAAGTTTATGTGGGCAGTGATACGAGTCGTGTATGAGACCATCGTATAATTATTCAAAATGAGTGCCCGCCCGGAGGCTCTTTTAAGGGCATATAAGTTGGCTCGTTAATAGAGTGGACAAGCACACAATACTAGGTTCTGTGCATTATGAGTGTATAAATATAATCTATCACACTACAGGACGGTATGTCTAAAAGAAGAGTTAAGTTTTTCGATATCCTACAGTATATATTTATCATTCTAAGGTTTCTTTTAAATTAAAACAAAATAAACAAATAAATAATTAATTAATTTTAATAGTTATTTAGTATTTATAAAAACGCTATGCTTTTATTTTTTTAGCTGGGTACATAAAAATTAACTCTTGAATAAATAAATAAAATATTTCGTCCATATCTATATTGTTCAATGAATCCACAATTTTATTTATTTTACGAAATTTACCCTCGGTATATACTTAAATGTGACTTAAGTCCCTGTTTTAGTGGACTGGAGTATACGTTTATGTGTTGGTAGAGTCGTAAATAGAGCAGTGTCACGCGCACAATGTCTGGGCCACGCCGCGCTCGACCGTAGAAATTAACTCGGGGACTTACAATCAAGTTCAAATTTAAATATATTCTGATTGTTAAGTTCATTATTTAAATTTTGAAAACCTAACCTACCTAACCTATGTAAAGAAGTCACACACTAGTATTTGCATAATATTTTGGAACGTATCACTATAGTTCTGTGTTTTCCAAATTTTACTTAAACTTATATGTATTATTTCAATTACTTCTTAGTTAACTAACTGCTTTGGGTGTATAATCCATGTAAGCTATAATAGTTATTATTCTTACATTTGTAAGCGAAGTTCAATAGAACAAAAATTATTATACCTTGTTTGTGTCAAAGTAAATTCAAAAGATATCAATTATGTGTGTGTACTAATGAATTTTTATTCCTAAATTGTTGAGTCGAAAAACATATCGTAAATAAAGGTTGTGTTTGAGACTAAAATAAGATTGAAAATATCCAACGATCTATTTCGTTTAATAATAATATACATCTGCATCATTGAAAGATCCAGGAGACTATTTTATTTTAGTTGAGATATGGTATGAGTATGCAAATGATTAATCGCAATACTAATTTAAAAATTGTCAATCGTTTATAATATTGAAGTTTCGTTTATACGAGTGGGCGTTTGCAAGCTAATAAATAGCACAGTAGCTGGGTGGTACGGGCGGGACCACCCCGCTGTTATTATTTGTGGACAATATGACTGATTTATCCTATTAGTGTTTAAATGGCTACTGCAAATACACAGGGAATAGATCCGAATTCCTGACTAAGTTACGTAATAAGGTCAATTAGCCGCTGAACTACTTTTAATATAAGTAAGTTATGGAATTTTTGATCGCAAACAAACTTTATTTATAGTTGATTTTATCTACACCTAGGGTGAAGATTATGTTCTAAGTTATCAATTTCAATAAGTTATATAAGATTTATCGCTGTTACAGAAATAGGAAAATAGCAATAGAAAGCTATTAAAAAGCCCAATACCAAAAACCTAAACACATATTGACAGAAATTATTCATTTCTTTGTGAATCAGGTTGAATCTTTATCACAAGCATTAACTTTTGTGTAAGCTGTAATTTAATGTAGTGAAGACATCTGTTACATTAAATCTACACTAATCAAATAAACTAATTCGTTATTTTCGTTGCGTCCTGATAAAACGCTGCTAGATAAGCGGCGCGTGCACATAAAACATTTTCTCGTAAGGCCAGCGCAGACGCGGCGAGTACAAACCACGCGGCTTCTTTGCAACAATCGCGGCATCGCACGCGAGGGAGATAAACGGCCATGATTACATCGCTTTCACTGCCTTCCCCTTGGTGAACGGGTGCCTTTATCAAATGTGCTCAGCATTTTGAGTATGTTACCTTCGGAACCCTTGCTCGACATCGTTTACGTAAACTTCACAATCGTTACCTTCATTTCATATAAGAAAAGCTTTGCTAAGTATTTACACATATCTCCGGGTTACCCCGGTATTACCAACTATAGTTACCAAAGACAAGAATGAAGGTTTTGTTCCTAAATAAAGAAAATAGTAAATAAAGTCTCGACTAGGTAATATTTATAAGAACGAAGCATAGTTTGATTTATTTAATGAAAATTAAAGCGATCTAATTGGCAGAACTAATTTAAGAAATTATACTTTTTATAAAATAACGATTGCATAATATTGAATTTTTTCACAACCTTAATGAACACACGGAGGTATAAAATTTTTACCATTTCAAAATTACCTCGGGTCACTCTTGCTTCTACAACAACGTACAAAATTTGAGTAGAAATAAATGCAACTTTGCACACGTAAGTATGAAATCTACGAAAATCTTCGTATTTATGTAATGCAGACGTTATCCGTAAGCAAGCGAAATACCCAGTCGTCACAAGTCATACAATGACTAAAGGATGTGTGACCGGAAGTACTGTGTCAATATTTAATCGACCCGTGGCGGTGCGCGTTGAAATGAAATTGTTACCTTTATGATAAGTGAGTGTTTGCGTACGTAAAGAATACTATTTAAACCTTTGACAATTGACTAACACATGTGTAGTGCAATATTAGCTGATAATACGAATAATAAAAAATATTTAATATATTTTGTATGTAAAATAATAATATAACGTTCCACCCTATCTTACTATTACTCAAATTGGCTGCGAAAACAAAAGACTAAACATAATAGTTATTATATCGAAATCGATATATTAAATACTACTTCGGGGTTGAAGCGACTAGAGTTACTAAAGACAGTACAATGAGCGACAAAACTCGAGTTCGTTTGTAGTTGTATACGTGTGCATAAGACAAAACTGTATGATAAAATCGCTAACCATTGTATAATATCGTATTAATCTCGTATCATTGTATTGCCCGGTTTGTATCATACAAAACGATGATTCATATCGTGATCGCGGACACGATAATTATATTTCTAGAAATTTGTACTTTTTGGTTTTGATAATGATTCGAGATGCATTTAGCACAAAATATGCATATTAACAGGTTAATCATATATATTTAATAAACAATAACAATTTCATTTTTTTTTAATAAATGAAGGAAAGGCATACTTTTGTACAAAAGGGAAACAATAAGACGAAGTGATATTAAATAAAGCACTAATTTTTCGAATTAATCAGTCATAGGCATTAAGAATACATTGAAAGGAGATATATTTTTCATAACAAATTTAAATACCGAAAGAGGAAGATCCAACGGATGATCGCTCGTCAATGCTTTTTTTCTAATTATTGATACCGAATGGGTCTAATATCAGTTATCAAAAAGTAATAAGAAAATTCGGTTTGCAAAGTAAATTATAGTGGTTGCAGGATTGTCTGCCGACTCCAGTTCGTAGTCGATAGGTCTGAAATGACAGTCGTCATATTACTGTCCTAAAATATATATACTTAAGAGACGTACTTTTATCAAGAAACGTCTCACAAATCACTTCGTATCACAAAAATTAAACAAAGTGCAAAGTAAATTCAAATCACGAGTTTCATTTTTTTCGACATTGTTAACCGTGCGTAGGTGAGGCGTGGGTGTGTCATCGCAAAAAGGTTTTAAGCTTTAAATTACTGTTTTTGTGATAAATCAAAGAACCGCCTTACTGCACTGACACCTGGAGATCATGTCATTAATTAGACATACTTTTTTTGTACAATTTTTATAAATGATATTTAAGTAATATAGGCTATATTGAAATTTAGTGTTTTAATCATGAATTCAAGAGCTAGATTTGTATTTTTTGCATTCAAATTACATGTTAATTAATTATCGCCAAATTAAAATAGCACATCGTCTTTGTAACGCCATTTGGTTCCATCAAAGTATGATTCATGTATGTTTTGCTTAAATTATTGATTAGACAACTTTTCGTATATGGTAATGGGACTTGAATATGCCAATTTAGTTTTATGGCCCTAAAATTATCTTGGATCCTTTATTTTTATTCCTAATTTATAATTATCTCGTTATACCATTATTTTATTATTAACAAAATATATTTATGGAAGTTTTATTTGATGCCTACTGATATGAGATGTCGAAAAAGGTCAGCATCACAGATATTACGTTTAATAGTACCCTCGTTATCTTTAGGTTGCCAATACTAATCTGATCATATAAATGATGGAAGAATATAGATAAGGGTCATATCCGAATCAGTCCATAGCGAAGCGTGGGTTAATGCGAAGGATGAGAAAAACTATCTTTATAGATAAAAAGTTACACAGAAAATCTACGTAAATTTATGCTATTAACCACAAAGGAATTATTAAGTAAATAATTATCATTTTATCCGACGTCATTTATAAATATTCATTGTGTTATTGGATTGGATGCTTCTGTTACAGATAATTGTAAATACACACAAGAACCATAAAACTGTGGGCGGAGCATGGGAAAAGAGTATAGGTATTAAGGCTCTTTTACGTAGACTCTAGTCCAAGTGATAGGCGGCGCGAAGCTTTTAATTTATCTGTATAACATTTATCATTAAATTAGAAATCTCGTTTACGTAGTACCTTATGTCTGTGCAATGTTTTTATATAAGACCAACTTTATTTATTTATATAGATGAATTCTCAATGATTCCGATAAGAGTACAAAGTGATATTCTACGTTCAGTTGCTAATGCGTGTTTTAAATATATTCAATATGACCCATACGCGCAGTGAGGCAATACAAACAGATTCTAAACTATCAAATAAGAACTTCTACACCATTTTGTGTATCATAAACAAATCTAAAAATCCAAAGTTCGTTGTTAAGTATTATATAGAATTTTAAAAAGCATACAATAATTATAGGAAGTGGTTTATTAGGCTTCTAAAACTTTTATTCCTATTAGTACAAGTCGCAACCACTTTTAACATATGCCGTTCGATGCACCCTCTAAACAGCAAGTAGCAGTTTTCTTTCAACAAGGTGTAATTGTTTTATGTGAAGTCTTTGTTGAGGATTGTTGAACACTTAGCATGTATCTTAATTTGTTAACACCCTTAAGGCTGTGAACTTAACTTAGTCAAACACTTTTAAGCAATCTGTTAAATTCCTTCAGTGAATTCAGTTAAAGCTTGGTTCAAAAATCATACATTCTTGAAAAAAACTTTACTAACTAGCTTTATTGTTTAGCTTGTTTTTGACGATGGCACGAATTTTCATATTACATTACCTTTTCTTGTAAGAAAACTCTTTTAAGAAAAATCTAGAGGATTATCAAAGAAAACCTCAACAATATTTCCATTAATTAAATATTAAATCCTCCTTATTCGTAAATCTATTCTCATCTTTTAATCACAATACTGTTTCCTCTCTTTCTGACAAATTGTATTTACCTTCTACTGGAAAGAGGCACACGAGTGCTTGATTGAAAACGGTGTACTTGGTTCGATTTTTGAGAATAATGAGAATAAAGTTATGTTGCCATAACTTAAAAATTAATCTGCCAGATTCACCTGCTTTTCATGTAACCCATATATTTAAAACACTTCAATTTCAATAACCACACAAAGTAAGTACCACTTTCATCATGGCGTTTTATGTTTATTGAGTTTGGTTGCATAAATTTTTGCCACAACCTTAAATTAAGTATAGTTTCTGAATATACGCTTGTATAATCACATTATTTTGGCGAAATAATTTAACTTACAAATTTAAACAAAAGGGTATCATAATGGAAGTTCTTTATAAAATCATTATTATGTTTTCATTAATTTTATTTCCTTTTTCTGATTAGTTAGCCCAAACGCACATGAATACTTCGGTATGTTCATATTTTTGTCTTGTTTCCAATTATTTATTTATTTTAATGGTTAACAAGCAGGTATTAGCTATATACATTATTAAATTATATTATTAAAAATGTAATAGTAATAATATTAATAGTTATCCCACAATTTCGCTTATTTTAATTTTAAACCATGCAAATTGTGCCCTATTCAAGTCCATATTAAGTTACAAGAAACCGCATACATATTAAAATAGAAGAAAATTCGGTAATGCTACAACTTTATAAGGGGTTAACTTAATAATTAATGAATCTTTCTAGGCTTTTGTAGACATGTTATATCAATTAAATAATTGTCTTTTGTAATACATATCAGTCTAGAATTACCCTTGACCGATGACCGGTGAGTCAGCGGCGCCGACGCAACGCGCAAGGGCGAGACGAGCGCATGATGTATTGTAACATATGATCCAAAATATCATGTCTTTTGGGTCAAAGGCGACGTGTCAATCTTGATATTATGAATTTTAACTTGTTTCACGGTAATATAACCATCAGTAAAGTATATCACAGACAATGGTTACGACTCCATCGATTATTTGGTAAGGCATAGTGAGAAATGTTTGCAAGTAAGACTAATTATGAAAAAATGAATAGACGTAGAGAGTTACTGGACTGCGTACACGCAATAAAGCAGTTAGTGAGGATTGTCATTCTAACATCCAGATGCTGAAAAGCTGCTCAATGTAAAATATTACTAGGTAATTAATTTGTCTATAACAATTGAGTTTCCAAAAGCATGATGAGATGACATATCAGTAACAGACTTCTTAATTTTGCAACCATATCTTTAATTTCTTAATACTTAATCGAAAACATTTTAAACGGTTTTGCTCAAATTTAAACACAACTAGGTTTAATCAAAATTTCAGCAACATGAACTGATTTGTCATCAAACTGGCACAGAAATATCAGTATAACATTCACACTCCTTCCAAATGCTGGACCTGGAAAAGCCTTCCAAAAGTAAGTATAAGACCCAGATTATTCAACCAGTAACGCCTCGATAAAATTATAAAAAATCCATAGACTTTATTTTACAACCTCCCAAAACTATATTTTATTGAATTATTTCGTGATACTTAACATTAATATGTTGTAATTCAATAGTTACTTGTGCTAAATAGGGTTTGTACGATATAAAACCCGTAGACTTCAAAAGTTAACGAAATGAGTGTTTACTTAACTAGTTAAATTAAACTTATTTAAACATTTATTAATAATTGCCTTTTGTATGATTGTAACAGTAATTGACTGTAAGTACGATTAACATATAAAGAGCCAAAGCAAATATGTATTTTAAAGTTGTATATTAAAAAGTTAAAATCTTTTTTTAATACAGCTAGATACTCCAAGGCTCGGGGACTAACTCGCCCGGGGTAGGCCACTAGGATTTAAAAAAAAAGGAACTCGTCGTTAAAAGAGTTGCAAGGATTTTGTCACGTACAACGAGTGAGAAATTTACTGAAAAATTTCAGATTGAAGATTGGTAAAAAAATTGAAGAAAACATTGTTTCAATATACTTAACTGAGGGATCTAAGACTAGGCTAAAATATCATAAAACGTAGTATCCATACGATTATATAAACACTATAATAAATCAATTTAAAAAAAATGTGTGTTGTATTTCAATAGTCAATCTGAGATCATCTCTGGTGTTAATTACGTAACAACATAGCAATTATCACAAAGAACTTATTGATACGTGATCTTTTTGTAAATAGTATGAGTCAATGCTTGAGATAAATTGGGATCACATTACATACCTAAGGAACAAGGCTATCCAAAAAGTTTGATATTTAAAATATTCATTTGGACCTCTGCTAATTAAATTTCAACTTATCTTTTGCATATTCAAATAATTATTAAGTTTATCCAAACTACAAAATTTAAAAGGTTTTCCTGTTAAATAAGACTAATTGTGTAAAAGGAATTATTAATGTTTTTTAAGTTAATCCTAACACTAGCAATTTATTGGATTAATGTATAATCCAAATGGTATTCCAATAGACAAAGTAATTTTACATTTTTTTTTAAATTTAGAACATACATTATTTTGCGATATCCTTTTTGAGTAGTATATAAGTTATACATTTATGTACCAAATAGTGGACCACCGTAGTTTATGAAATTTATATGAATTATAAATCGTTTGCGAAGGAAATAAATTCCACTTCTAACAACACGTCACCGTAAAAAATGATTTCAAGCAAAAAAGTGTCTATATTTGGATTGTATCGGCATTATATTAATTTAAATTATTCGAACGCTGAAACACATTCCAATTAAAGCCTTAATGATAGGACCCCGCTGCGAGCACGCATCATAAAGTTCACAAATTGTCCACAAAGTGTTTTATTTGATTCTTTACTTTTTCCATCTGATAACTTTAAGAAGTTGCTACCGATATTTTATTAGTTTTGAGTTTGTTATTATCTTTACGTGTGTTAAAAGGATGCTTCAACAAGGCTGTGATTGGGGTATTACATTTAAAAAAAAATACAATTCAAATATATAAACCAAATTACTGAAAAGTCAATCGAATTGATAGAGAATAAAAAAAATCCTAAAAAATATTCTGTGTTCCATATAAGTAGAATAAATCTTTTATGAAAATATGCTAAGATGCATTATATGTAAACTGTTCCTCCGAATAACGATTCGTTGGAAAAATTTAACCGCCCTTTTTATTGGAACAAACAATGAACTCTGGGGCGGGCAAACGATGCAATTAAACAGTTTGTGCCATTTTATTTAAGCCTAAAATACTTATTGATATGCGTTATGGCCCTTGCATATTTATGCGACGAATGCTTCCCTTAAAAATTTCGATTTATTGAGTAGCAGACAAAAAGGGATCACATTTTATTCGATGTTATTCGTACAGTTTTTCCATCATTACTTGTATTTGCGTACAAATTGCCTGCTTTTAAATACTAAAGGATTATTTTACCGTCTGCAACCAAAATTGATTGCTCATTTATGTCAGAAGGTATAGTAAATTTGATAAGACATAGTAGGACTACATTAAACTGTTGCAATTATAATACGTTATTTCGAATTTTTTATTTAAAGTTTTACGAAAAAGCAATATCGCATTCGTTCTGAGAATAGTAGATTGGTAAATATATTTGTAAAGTTGTTTTACAATAATTACTCGTTTGTCTAAACAAAATAAATTGTGAAAAAAAGGAATATCATTGAAATGGATTGCAATAACAATTAATTACTAGGTAGAGGGTCTAAATGTTAAATAACGTCTTTACTCTGTGGCAACAAAAGTTAATAAGACCCGCTGTCAAGGGAGAAAGTCCACAGATTTATTTGCCGATGGTCCCGACCATCTTTATGTAAGTTAGCGGCTTAATGCAATTTATTTTAGTGGATCACGCTTCGCCAGCGGCCGGCGAATTAAAAACATTTTTAATATTCATTACCAATATTTTGTGTAATTAATGTATGTACACTGTCATATCTAGAAATCTTTTATTTATTACGTTTTACGTAAGACGCGGTGATTATATGCACTTTGGCTGTAGACGTAAAAATTTTATATTACAAGGGTATATTGCGTCATTTCACAACTTGACAGGTTGTTTCATAGATTAATAAAGAATCCGAAACTTTTTCGTTAATAATATCGTAAGATAACAGTCCTAGCAAAGCCATCACCAACTGTTCTTAATTTACGTCAACACGCGTATCACACATACAAAAAAAACTTGTGAAAGTTTTAATGGAAATTTATTAAGTTGATTAGCTATTTCAAATTTATATATTTGTAAAGATTATTTGTCTTCTTTGAACGGTGCAGTTTTTTCATTCATCTATATTTGTATTGATGACATGTTTTTTAAAGGAATCAATGTGTTAATGAATAATTTTCGATATTGGGTTCTTATTGCTAATTTCAATAACGATTAATAGATTATGAACAGCTAGTTACTTACAAGTCTCGTGTTATTTGATCTAAACAATATTCGCAGAAAATGAAGCCCGAAACGCGATAATGATGTCACCTTCAACACTTTCTATCTGAAACGCGAGCCGTAAACATTTCGCAATAAACTCGATAACAGAATGATCACTTAATACCCTTAATAAATTCCTCGAACATTTAATGCACAATTGTGACCACCGTCCGTGATTTATCCGAAAAAAATTCATTTAATACCATTAAAAATCAATTTCCATCCAGCCTCCGGCTTGGACATGATTAATTTCTCATACAAATTGAAAAATATATAATAAGTATAAATACGCAGTTTCTTTTGCTGTAATAAAGCAGTCATATTTTCAGTTAAATTTTATTCGGAATAAGTGATGTCATCACTCGATCGTTTCAATTTTTTACGAGATCTCTGAATGATTTTAAAACGTCAACGTACGTTAAATTAATATCTCATCAAATATATAAATCTGAATTGAATTTAAATTCAATATTAAATAAAGAGTTCTCTATAACGCTACCGACATAAGACGTCTGCAAGAGTTCGAATACATCTGAAAAACTAACTGCTTCGTGATTTTACACTACTGCAAGACTAGTTATTAAATAGTTTACGAGTTGCGAAAGAGTCAAAAATAGCTCTGCATTTCCAGTTCCTTTTATTCGCGCTTGGCTAAACGCGTTACTGCGTGTCTAGTTTTCAGTAATATGAATATAATTAACAGGGTCGATATAAACATTTTCACGCCACACAAGCCACTCAATTTTAAAGAATGTAAGAAATCAATTTGCGCGTTTAGACCTCATTAAATTATTTATTTCTAATTCAGATTTCCGACAACGTATAACGTAACCTAATACAATATCGGACTGTGAACTTAACTTACTTTTTAAAACGATAATTTTTTTCTGTGTTTTTTACTAAGCATTATTATTATTATATTATTATTATTTTATTATTATTATTATTATTATTATTATTATTATTATTATTATTATTACTTTATTGGCTTTGTTAAGTAAATAGTACGTAGATAAATGCTTCAATTTTAAAATGGTAAAATTAATTTATTGATAATGCTAGTGATAAAATAAAAAATAGTACCTAATCGCTTATTAATTTGTATCACACAAAGTTTAGGAAGGATAAATTTAATAATAATTTAATAATTATAATTTAAAAATTTCAAAAAATAGGCAAACATAATTTATTTACTTTATTTTTGAGCCATTTTGCTTAAATTAGTTTTGATAAAATTGGAAAATGTTGTTACTACAGATTGAACTAGTATCATAAAGTAACCTTGATAACTCCAAGATCACACCAGCTAGGACATTAAAAAATTAAAAAAAAAATGTATATTTTTATTGGTATGCGTGCATTATGGCTACATTAAAAAGATAATAATATCAAAACCTACAAAAGTTAACAAAAGACAAAAGTTTAATTATCAATCATTATATTCCGAATGCCTATGACCACTACATTAAAAACCGAGTGGACATTGAAACAGATTCAGAGTTCGAATTACGGAGGAAATACCGTATTCTCTGGCTCATATTTACATCAGTTTAATTCCCCGATAACTGTACAGAGAACAAAGGACTACAAAATTGCAAGAAACAAGTTCATCCGTCAGTCACTAGGCTTGACAAGGCACGGCACTCGGTTTTGCATGAATTTTAATGCATCGCTGACAACATAAAAGCATCATAAAGAATGTAAAAATACGAGCCTATACGTTTTTAAAAAAATGGTGCCAATTTATTAGCCACTGTTCGAAGGTGAGATAAAAACATGTTTTTAAAGTTAAAGTTTTCTAAGTTATAGGACGTCGTCGAGGTATAAGATGGGTCATACATGAGGTACGATTTTCAATTGTTACACCTTTTTTTTGTTCAGATAATATACATAATATAGGTTAGGCGAGTACATATTTATCTTAAGATGAATTCTAGTTGTGACAGGAAAAACCATTAGTAACTTCATTTACAACTATAATTTTTATAATTAACCCTTTTGTCGCAATAATTTCTGAATGAATTGATAAATGTTAATTTGAATAGTTGTTGAGATGTTTCGTGTGATATCCACCCGATAACACAGACACTAGCTAACAGAACAACGGCTAAGAAAATTTAAACGTTGGGAAATTTTTAGTTCTACATTCATTATTTGTTTCTTTTTCTTTTATAAATGTGTATACAAAATCTACTTTAGCACTCATGAAACATCGAAAGCCCGTCAAAGTATATAAATACCTTCAAGTTGCGACTAGGCAAGCAGTTTGTTACATACTACAGCATCACAATAGCTACAGGTGCTTTTCAATCGAGCCTCACTGCTGTTATTCTAATGTATAATTACTTTATTGAGTCGTAACAGTAATTGAGACATAAATTACTATATTTTCAACACTAAGCACTCTGATCTTAGATAAACTTACCGCGAGAAAGAGACATACATATTAATTGGTTAAACATTGAAAAGAGATAACTTCATTTTCCGGTTATCTGTTTAAATCAACAAAACAATTAGCGACTTGAAAGGTCATAAACAATTCTATCATCCAAACGATTTTATACTCTATTACATATGTATGGATTTGCATTTTCTATATTACGGTTGGTGTTGGAGAAATCTACGAACAGATTGACTGAGTAATAAGCGCAAGTGCGCGTGCGGAGATCTAAAAGATAATAATGTATTGTCGGCGTCAATTTATTCAAGTGAAACAAATTTATTTAGAAATTATTGAAGTGTGAACACAAGTGAATTCATTTATCCCATCTTTACAGGAATAAATATTTACAAGGCTTTTTAGATATACAATTAATCGTAATTAAATGTTTAACTATCATCATGACTCTAATAATTGTGTGAACAGCAACTTAAAGTCGTCACGCTACGAATAAATAGCATATTGACAGGTACAAGCCGCATCTTCACTTCCTACTATTTGTCCCATCAATCAAAACAAAACCTGTCCATAACGGATATAACACATGTCACTAATATTCGCACTCCCGCGCAAGCCACACTTGATCGACACATCCGGTACGATTAAAGATGGATATTACATAAAAACCAATGGACGTGCGAAAAAAATACGATTTTCATTGAAGAACACGTCGTTTATTGGAATATTTTGATACATGTGATCCCGATGCGGCATCTCGTTTTTTCTATATACAATATATATGTGTCTCGCTCCTGGGACGGCTTTAATTTAGTGACGTCACAGAACCATGCAACCGCGCAGGCTAGATCTCGAATAAGCGTTACGTATTAATGATAAGCTCATAGAAACCATTCAACTCAACCATAAAATAAATGGCGTTGTATGAATGACGTTTAGAGATATAAATTTAACCCAGTTGGAGTAATGGTCACCATGCTGGACTGCCAACAGAAGGTTCAATTCCGGTACGGTCAACATTAATGTGGTGAGCGCATTTGTTAGCTGTGGGCTGCGTGTTATAATATGTATGTATGTTTACTTTATTTACCTAATCGTGTGTGAAATTTGAAAATATTTTTTTAAAATGATTTGTTAAGTGTTTATGCAATGCTGGGAAATTATTTCTAACTAAATCAGTATTGTATATGACAAAAGAATTTACTCGAATTGATAGTTTGACTGCTTATGGTTTGCGAAATTACATTGACTTCCTAATCCGAATACATAATCAGTTTTTCAACCACGGTCTTAAAATATCAAGAACCATGTTATAAATTAAAAATCAGCACATGAAATAAACAAGATTATTGCACATAATATCTTAAGGTTTCATAAACATTCGTTCAATAAATTGAAAAGTTAAAATCGATTATTAGTGAGATTCGACATGAGTGTTACTGAATTTGTTAAAAATTAAAAGTGAGAATTCAACAATTATTGAATAAGGATAACAACTTGTCAATGTCGAATTATTTTGAAATCTCGAGCTGCGCCTAGGGTTTTGCGAATAAATTCCACATTATTAAACTTGTAGAATGAACATGATACTTAATTAAAAGTTTTCAGCCTGAAGGTTATATAACATATTGATAGCTTATAGATTTAATTTTATTACTTCTTACTTTCAATATCCCAATTGGAATCTATTTTTCATAAGTGGTTGCAAAATAAATCATTATCTATAAACTAATCCTGACCAAAACTCTTGTGCTAGCCATGGGCGTTGGATTTTTAAAAACTTTGGGGTACTTTTTTTGTGTTACTTGAATGTAAATAAAATTTGACTTACTTATACTACTACTACTACTTACGCCGGCCTTCTAGCTTCTTAGAAAGGTGATTAAAAAAGAAAGAAAAAGAAGAGAGAGACACCGTTGTAAGAAAACTAAACATAAACATGAACGAACGAGGCCGCATAATTTGCTAGTATAATTAATTACTTATGGTATTACTTGACCATTTTAATAATAAAATAAATTATCCGGAAACAAAAAAAAACGCATTTCTTAATTCAATTATCTTAAATGCGAAGAAAGTTAATATCAAGAGAATCCTTTTCCGAAAAATCAGTTACCCCCATCTCGTACAGCATATTCAACGTGTCTTGCCAATCTTCTGAGGGCATCATTCGAATTTAAATTCCTGATATTGAGCTTTATAAGCACATCATACAAAGTGATAACTCTGATTAATAACTGAGATGGGTCTGAGGACTGGTTGAAACGGTACTTTTGCGGTGACTTACGAAATTGCTTACTTTCCACTCTGTTGTTATATTTCGAGGCACAATTTAATTTAAACAGTGGCGAACAGAGGTTCATAGGTAGGGGTAAATAGGAATGTATAGTCTTAATCTATTACACTCAAAATATGCCTTCTACTACTGATGCATAAATTAACGTATTGCTTCTTCTAGGTGCCTTGTAGTTCGCCACTGAGCTGCATCTTACTATATTCCTAATTTTTAATAGCATATTTTTTTGATTTTTTACAGGCGATTCGCTTCTAATGGTAGCGTACATGGCTGTTTCGTTGATAACGATACAGTCTGGTGAAAGAATTTTTAAAATGAACCTAGAACTTTTAGAATGTTGAGAACAAACAAATCTTTCCTCTTAGGATTATAGATTAAAGGTACCGTTAGCAGAGTACATAAAACTGATCAGCACCATTCGTTCCACGACGATTGCTTCCGATATTCAAATCTCATCGATCTACACACATTATACAGCAGTTATTGTTTAAGTAAGGTGCGTATTTATATAAGCGTCACTACATCTTATCAATAGCGAAAATTAGTCCTGTATAGTTTCGAACTCAACCAGCCTGTGTCATTTTCGAAAGTCGACCAATATTGCCTTAAAAATTTCATTGTTTGCGCAAGTTAAACCCTATTCCATTAGAGAACATGAAGTTATATCAGGTCCAGCCCTAGGGCGGTAGGAGAATTAAATGCTAGTTTACGCACACAGCCGTTAGCCGTTATGTCAATGAATACAACAAATTGCTTGGATACACGACACTGCGTGGAATTGCTTTCAATATAATTAAGTCCGTTTGCGAGATTTGAATATGGAATACGGAAATACATATACTTGTGTAGTAGAAAAATTGTAATGTCGAAGATAAGATTTTCACATGACGGTATAGGCTGGTTATATGTTGGAAAATTGTATGAGATTTAGACTGCAGGTTAACGTTAAAAACCCCATAAAAGCGTCCGTAGTTCAAATATGTGCTGATGTCCTGCACAGCGTGGTGACAATTATGTCTCCCCGAGGACCACGTGAATTATTTATACAATTATCGGCGCGTGAACGGACGTAAATAGCACTTTTTGTATGTACATTGCAAAATCCTTCAATAGGTAATCTGTAAGACGAGTTGATTTGGAAGCAACTTACTTCAAAAAGGTTGATATATCATTCACATGTGTAACGACTAATTCTTAATAATTGGATATAAAGTAAAAAACGAGTATTTCAATAATTTACTACAAGACGAAAACACGAGAAGAATGAAGAAGACGTAGGTTTATGAAACTGAAAATAATTATTACTAGCGACTAGTCACTATTGACTGATATTATCTTTACAAAACATTACCGAGGTCCGTTTAAAGGGAAAGGTGATATTTTTATCACAGCATTAACTATGTCGGAGACAACAGTTTGTATTATATAAATGGTATATAAATAATAATCTTGTATAAGATAATTGAGAATTATTGCGTAATGCGGTAGCGGCGTATCGCGCGATCCTAACGTGATTTCATACGAGGCCACGAAAGTAGCGCGTCTTAATTTCGCATCAACAGAGCTGTCAAATCGTAAAATAAGTGTTATTTCAATGTACAAAATAATAAATTCTTTATTAATTTTTGTTCCGTTATTTACTGACCTGACAACCCTGTCTTTGAATACAAATTAAAAATGAGAAACAATGAAATTACTTTAATTACTCCATCACCCTGTAGTATAGTAGTAGTAATAACAAGAAAAAACGCAATTACTGCAAACTATATTACGTAAGTATTATGTTTTAACGCTAGCGAATTTTCCAACGATACGTTCTCATGTCTGTATTGAAGAATGAAATTCAAAGTTCTACGATACTGTATTAACACGCTATTTTAAAAGCCGACCCAATCGCCGTTGCTGTGAAAAGGTAGAGTCGAGCTAACATCATTTGTAGAATTTACGATGATGCTCGTATTGTTTATGGCTTAGTTTTGCAACATTCGATGGCGAGATTAGGAAGTAGGTGAGCCCTATCGCGATCGAATTATTGCTGACTCATAAATATTTTCGTCTTGTTCTTGCCGACAAATACCTTTATGGGAAATCATTAATTTCCTTATGTCTACTAAACCGAGCCTAAGATAGTCATGAAATTTGAATTTGTGAAGCTTTTAGGCAAGAAGAGGACAATGGTACGCTGAATTTCAAATTAATTAAAACCATTAAGTAATTAAAATACTCGATTATAAAACGGTCATTCTCTTTCTATGTCATCTACAATAAGTTGTCTTAGTGTGTAGCTGACCGCAGTTCTGTTACTACTATTAATGTGAAGTATTTAACAGATAATTTAATGGAAAACTCTAAGTAAAACCCGACGTTAAACTGCGTTTCCTTTGAGGTATGAAACACCTAGTACTGCCGTACATATAGTAGCTACAAGATAAGCAAACAATTTTTTGACGAACTATTCAGTGCGAACGCTCAAAGGCTTTGAAAATTATACCGTGGGATAGATAAGATTACTTTTCTAAGGAGAAACACTAAATTCACCTCTGAAACCCATCCTATAAGGTCTAAAACCAGTTTGTTCTCATTGTGTTATCAAGCGCGGTGAATATAACGAAAAACATAAAATCGCACAAGTAGGGAACTAGGTGAGATCTAATAATAGTTATAATGGCTAAATTGCGCGATCTCTGCGCTTCATAAATCATTTGGAGTCATTAACCGGTTATGAAATAGCAGCGATTAACGTTACTTATTAACTTGAAAACTTGCTTTAATTTACTAAAATTAAATATTACTTTAGATATAAAATATAAATATAATATAAAATAGTATAGCTATATTTCATATATCATATTATTACTTTACAATTAGAGAAGATTTCAAAGAACAAATTGTATCAACAATAACAGCGTATTCCTATAGCTTTAAAGCCTTCGTGGCCGATTTTTTGTACATATTAATTATATACATAACGACGAATTTTCCTACCTTATTTCTGTTCTTCTTCAAATCTTCAGCCAGGACCTGTTGTGAAAAGTTATGGATTAATATCATGCAATTCATGCTTATGTCATTGATGGGTCCATCCAGTGTATATTAGGCATAAGGCAGGTAATGTTATATGTAAAGTTAATCATAGTGAAGATAGCTCAGGCATTTGGGAAGGAGCGAGTATGTTAAATACTTAGTTATTATTTATAAACATCAGTAAGCATTATAATATTAAAATAATTTATTTAGCGTTAAACGTTACCTTTTTTGATTTTAAAACGAAATCATTTCATGACTCAACGTGTGACCATCTTGCACTACACAGAACAATCGCCAATTTTAAATGTTTTTAAACCTTGTGAAATACTTGCGTATGTAAACATAATTGTAATATGGTACTTACATATTGACTTTATTTCGTTATTCCTCTTGTTTTGCTTTCAATTTAAATAATTACCAACGTAACTTATACGTAACGTATAAGATGCAATTTGCCGCATCTCAGTTCGAGTTTATACCGTGACCTCTATAAGCAAGACTTATTTCTCTCAAGGTAATGCGGTCTTTATTGTTGTGTGTTAAAGAGTAAATTACATCGCACAAACGTTATTTTTATCCGTCAGAAAGTTCCTTACAGCCTAGACCTCATAGTTTAACGAAACCTCTTTATGAGCGGCATTTATAAGGCGAACAGTAGATATTTTTATGTCAATGTCACCGTTTCTCCGGTAGGTGTGTCCACTGAACAAATTGAAAAATAACAACATTATATCTTCGAGGCAGTCGACTCGCGAACATTTCGTTATATTATGGATTGTTGACGGGATTAATTCAACGATATCCTGAAAGCTTTATGGATTGGTTTCATTTTTGCCGATCGTAAAGTATTATTCCGAATTAAATTCAGTACTGTAATTGTTATTAAATTGTTTTTGAATGGCCATATTATTGGTATAGATTTAAATGTATCATATTTTGAGAATATTGCTTATTACATGCTGGGTTCGTGTTCATTTACGATATTTATTTGCTATAACTGAATCTGAGAGTCCAATCGGAGTATTACATTTTTATTGCTTTGATTGTAAATGTTTTGTTACAGACTATTGACTTATGGTACACTTTTATATCTCTTGTGTTTATGTTTTTAAGACATTTGACGCCCGGATCCCATATCAAACATCCACCAGTCCAGTCGTAATTAATCACGCGTCGTTGTATTATGAAAATCAATTTTAAAACTAGTTTCATACAATTTTTATTTTAACTAAAGCTTGTCCCACGAGACCGTCATTAATTAAACATTATTTATTCATTAAGATAATATTGTTTGATAGCTCGCTGTCTCGGCTTGTTCCTATTATCGCAATAATCCGGTTGCAATTATTCTACGACATATTAGTGGCATAAACTTCGTTAAGATAAACAAATGGTTTATTAAATTTCCGGAATAAAATCATTCTATCAAAGGAAAAGTTGAGGATTGTCATACTTTGAATAAGACACAATTATTCTCTTTTCATTAATCGTAGATCAACACACACAATGAATTACAAAACACGAGTATCATGTAATTCATAGTAGTCTATACTTTTCAAATAGTATAAAAATCATTTCGTCATTTCTAAAAACAGTCAGAACTGTGAGGAAGACAAAAAACTCCATGCTATAGGAGATATGAAGGATGAAAGAAACGTATATTTATAATAAAATATTACGGATTTGGTAAAATAATCATAAACTACAATATAGTAACAAATATTGTTACTATATAATACTATTATATAGTCTAGATATAATCTGTGAGATTTGGGCGAAGCGCAACATGTGGACAACCGGTCCAGCGACCCACTTGCTTTAATCATGGACCTTGGTAAATGTGTGCATGCGCTGCTCCGAGAATTTAACGCAAAAATAAATTCATTATATTACACAAATAGTTAATCATATATTGTACATTCGTTTCATATCAAGCCAGTTATCAGTTGTTATTAATATGTCGTCAAATTTAAAATCTGAAAGCGTTCCAAAACGTAGAAACTCCACAGAATTTTTATCTGGCGTTTAAAAAACTATATACTTTAAATAAATTAAAATTCGTGACATGAAGTGATAAGTTACATTTAAATTCAGAAAATTCTTCCTTCGTTGCCATGACTTAAATTGGGCGTAACACGGTACATTTTCTAGAAATACATTTAATGATTCCGAAAAGCCGCGATACTAATTCACTTTAGTATTCTAAGTATAATATTTGAATTATAACAAAAACCACAAATTTTTCATTTTTCACATTCAATTCACCCAATAAACAAGGAAGGAAGAACTGTTTAAAAATAATCATAATTATAAATACAGAGTCTATCAAAAATATTTCTACATTATTTATAAATAATTTACAAGTATAACCTGAAAGTAAATGTTTCAGTCCGGTAAAAAAAACGAAAACTATCGCACGTATCGAAAAAACGTCAAATATTATGGTCAAAGTCAAGGCCAAATATACAACTATTTAATAGATTACCCCCAAAAATAAGATTTAAATGAATTAAAAAGTGGAATTTGTATTTGATAATGAGAAAAAATAAATATCTTTAAACATTAAATATATGCTAGTTTGTCTTTATTCAAAAAATATAGACTAACATCATTAAAGGGGAGGCGGTTATCTTAAAATACGTAAGTCATTGTAAACTCATATATAAGTAAATAAAGCGGTAAAAATACAATTATTAAGTTATCAGAAGCACACACTACTTAACCTTAACGACAGTAGATTTCCGCAAACCTGAAATAACATGAAAAATTTGTTAAGCACAAGATAAAAAAACAAATATGTATTATTGATATAACACCGATCTAAAATACTCTTTAAAATCTAAAATAATATCAGAGACTATTAAGAAGACTACCTCTACGATTTCGACAGTTGCAGTGCGCATTTTTTCATAAAGCAAACCAGAAGAGTACGAGTTTTCAGAAACTAAGAAACGCGTAAAGTAGGTTGTAAATCTCATTCATAAAATGACAATATTACATGTTAATACAAAGACCTACAAGACTTTATATGGTCACAATAAAATAATGCTAACTGCTATTTTAAAACAAGGCACCCACCCTTCCGTTTATTTCAAAAAGCTTATGTTTCACATAAAAAGAGTAACCGAGGACAAGATTTTACAAACATTATTTGTAAAATTTTTAACCACGATACAGTGCGTTCCTACCGGAGGCCTTAAACATTTCATATTTTGTGTATGGAATTATCACTAGAGTGTACTTTGAAGGAGGATAGTGATTTACCTGGTTTGACAACGAATTTATATGTAGAACGTACACATCATGAATAGTCTAATAATGTCAAGTGGTAACAAATACATAAGGCATGTATACGTAATGACCAAACAGGAAATGAAAATCACTACATCAAGTGAAGTGGCTGTAATAGCTTTAATTACAACGTGTAATGATTTGTTTATGGCAAACACGAGAAACATACTCGTACTTTAGAGTCAAACCTTGCTTTGCTTAATCCAACACAATTATTGTTCCGTCAATAATCCCGTACAATTTTAGCAAGTCTAAAATATACATAATACAGCCGACCCAGCAAACGTTGTTTTACCATACATGTGATTTCAATTTTCAATTAATAAATGAAAAATAGGGGTTGATTGTAGAGGGATAAAAATTATGTATTTTTGTATGTTGTATCATAAAAAAATAGAAACTAAAAATTTTGTCCACAAAATAAATTAAAAAAGTTTAGGGGTGGACTACCCCTAACATTTGGGGAGATGAAAAATAGATGTTAGCCGATTCTCATACCTACTCAATACGCTCACAAAGTTTCATGAGAATCGGTCAAGCCGTTTTGGTGGAGTATGGGAACGAAAATTGTGACACGAGAATTTTATATATAAGATGTTAAAATATGACAAAATTCTTCATTATTTACCCAACATATGATAATGTCACGCTAATAATAAACCCTAGTTTTTCCATAGAGACAGCTGCCTTAGGTTAATTAATTAACATGGTCTTAGCTAATTAAAAAAATGAAGAAAATATATATCTTTCGGAAATGACAATTGGCGTATCAACAGTAATTATGCGCATAATAAATAATAAGTATAAACCTCCATATGGCATAGCTGTCGTATTTTGTCTCAAGGTGTACCATAAATTACGCATTAATGAGAAGCTGGACTTAGAGACCTAAGACATAGACAGATAGAGCGTATAGGGAGGCAGTTAAAATACAATTTCCAGCAATTATTGTTAAATGATGTAAATCATTAGCCCGCCAACCGTGTGGTTTGGGCCACACGTTTCAGCATCTGTTTCTTAAGCAATTCTTTATTAATAGGCAAGTATGCGATCAGGCCCCTATCCCTAACGCACGCTATAGATTGTTTGGCGAGGTGAGATGAGAACTCACGACTTCATGGTTGACAATCGTAAGCTGAAGCCACTACGCCAACACTGCGCGGCAATTACTGATACTTGAATGTTAATATTTCTAAATGTATTTATTACTAAGTATATTTTTTTGAAATATTAGCCTTGTACAGTTTTAACAATTTCATACATTATCGTTCGATATGATCGATCTCTAAAATATATTTACCCCCACCAAACAAACAGTGTATAGATTCATTCTAATTCGAATATTCGATCTAAATAATTTAATATAAGCGTATTATAAAAAGTAACGAACGCGGACAAATAGAGAGTGTTATTGATAAATTACTGCTCATTTGCTATGCAAGCGTGATAAAGAATATAATGTGTACTAGACACGCACGATTTTGCCTATAACTATGTACTATGATACCCACAAGATATCACGGAATGCACACAGAGTGTGTAAAATGTTGTAGTAGCCTGCTACTCTTTGCATAAGGCCTTGTCTATGGTTCCCGGACCATAAAACCTTGACCTATGATGCTTAGAAATCGCTTAGAGTATAATTTTAAATTAAATAAGCGAATTTTACCAGCGTATATTTAAACAAACTGGTTCATTGTGTAGAATTTAACTATATTCAGTTACCATTAAGATTAACTATTAAACCCATTGGCAAACCTTTACAAGTATTTCAATAAAAAACAACGTTCTTTGGTAGTTCTTTACTCAAGCCGTGATAGTTAAATAATTTGAATCCTAGTACTAGATTATATAGTAAAGTCTGAAAAAGGGTAACAAGATTTTATAAAATGCACCTTAGTAAAATAGTAGTAATGAGTGGACTGTTCTTGTATTTTAAGGATTACTAAAACATATGAAATATACGCGCGTGCTACTCAATGAAACTGGAAACCAGCATAATAGAAAATAGAAAAAGTGAGCTTTAATAAATGTCATATTGTATTACCATCTGTGAGGCAATATGATGGATTCGTGAACATAAAACGATCACCTCGGAACTTATTGTATTCTTTCTTAAATTTCATGCACGGGTAGGGTTAGAAAATAAAATTGTATTTCTTGTTTCATTTTTCATTAATGGCATATAATTACTAAAAAAGTTTCCTTAATATCCGTTTGTAGATGAAGTGTAGTTTTGTAGTATAAATAATAAGTTTGATCGCACGGGTCGGACGCACCCATGTAAGACCTCTATTTTTTAAATCAAAATACGAATCGAAAAAAGAGTATTTTCTTTAGAGAAACCGGATACGGTAAAACTCTTTTTTACGTTGTTTTGTTGTGCTAACATACACAGGGATACTGGGTACCAAATGTTTTTTCTTTCTTTCTCAAAAAGGGTAATCTATAACATTTACGTAAGGATTAAAAGGTCAAACTTGTTTTGTCGCCAACGACGAGGGTTATTCGAGATGCTTTTGTCGACCGTACACAACTTGAACACAATAAATCTACATTTATCATCATAAGGAGTATACAATGAGTGTACGAGCTAGTTTTGTCACCCGTCGTCCCACGGCTTAGTTATTAACTATAAATTTAGTAATATCATTTCTTCAATACAACAAAAGTAGCGTCATAAAAAAAATTCAATAAACCAGACTTCCTAATAATCGGTAATCTTAAAAAAACATCGGTATTTCAAAACGACTTAATTGTTTTATTAGTCAGACAAGCTGCAAACCTACATTTCACGCGGACGTCATCGAAGGCTTATAGATACTGGAAGTTATTTGTATAATATTTGTGATTGTCTGCTGTTTTTCCAACGATAAAACGTTTACAGCACATAATAACTTTACAAAGTTAATACATTTCCCTATAAAATTATACTGCCACTTTACAACGTGGAAGGTTAATATGGTTGACAGTATTTCACTGATAATATGACAAGTACGTAAAGGACAGTATTAAAGATTTGTTATTAAAATAACGTTATTGTAATAAAAGCTCATATAACATAATTAACTTATCTAAATTTTACATTTATGTGTCTCGTGACAGGTGGTAAATACATATTCCGTATAATTTGTGACCAAGACGAATATTTTTAAAACAACCGTATCGGTGTCGTTGTGTTGGAAACAGTCATCTGTCATTCCGGTTTAAATTATACGATTTTGAAAAATTAATCGTAACTTTTTTCACAGGACTAATTGAAAGTCAGTGTAGGGAAAGTCCAAGGATCTAAGCGCTTCGTCGTTCCGCGAAGATATCCCGCAGCCGCATGTAATTATTAAATAAACATTTTAATATCACGACGTCAAGCATTCGATCTCTTCGGCACTGACTCTAAATTTACCAAGATTTCATAATTTATATTTGAAATGTAGAAACCATATTCAGGGTTTTCGGAACCGGTTTAATTACTGAATAATTATTGAGCTTTAATGTAATACAATGTACGGCTGTTGGTCCGTTAATGACGATCCAGGGAAACGTGTCGAAGAATATTTTCAATATTGCAATAAATATTTTTTATTCAAAGTAAGTATCTAGCAAAAAGAAACATTTTAAAGTTTTCTTATAACTAGCGTGTATACTTTTTATTCTCTTAGCTGTCCAAATAACAATCCTAGACAAAGACCTTTTAATTATCTGTCGCAATTGAATCGTTATATTTTTTTATGTATAGTTAAGTGAGACCTACTAAGGTGGTCAACGAAATCATCACAGTTTTGGTAACAAAGGGTTTCCAACGAGCCACAGGGTTGAAAGCCGTTCATCTAACCACTACACTAACATAAGGTCTAAAAACAGTCATTTATTGCAATTACGTTAAAAAATTACAAGCAATACTTACATGTAAGTAAGAAATATTTTTTTAGACCCATTCCGGATAAGCAATTATCATTCTCTTCGTAACTGCAACTTTGTAATAACAGCTGTTATCTTTAGTTACAAATAATAGACGTCCCATTTTCAGATAAACTAAAGTTCATTTATCAGTATGTACCAAACTTTCTTTGTAAAAATCAGCACAGGGGAGTGAGAAACAAAACTTAAGAAGAAAGATGGATGCCGTGCCACAACTATGATTGGAGTAGAGATGCTGATGCTGCTGACCACAACGGACAACCGTTTTGTTTCATATCCCCCAAGATCTTTAGTTTACTTTCTCATATCGTACTTAACCTTATTACATTGTAATTACAATTATTAAGTTATATGATAAATATGAAAGTGACTTTGACACAACTTGATGAGATACTGAAACGTGAGGAAGGATAATATTTTATCATAATCTATATGGTTCAGGGATCAGTAGTAATGTGGTACGAAAACTATGTATCTGAATCTAGAATTGCTATTGAAGCGCCTGAAGTATTGTATATTTGTTGACGAATCATGCACAAACTATCGACCGGAATCGAACTTTAGAATGACAAAGTATGAAGTAGATTTCCAGAATCAAGTTTTCCTTAACACAAGGACAACAGTGCGAAGTCAGGGCGTGGCACTTTTTATATAGCAAACAGCTTTAATTCACAAAATAACATCAATTATATCGTTAAATTTTAGTGACAATTTATTAATTCCATCTCTTTCCCTCTCACCAAATTTCTCGTAACATAACATAACAAGGACGGGTGATAAAAACAAATTATATGTGAAAAGTACAGCAGGTACCGTAAAATAAACATGAAACCTTATATTAGGTTAATTATTAATGACAGTGTTGTCCATGTTCCTTTTTGCTACTCTACTTTGATTTTATCTGATTTTATGTATAATTACAATTCCCCGCACGAACTGAATGATATTATCTTGCATATATCTGGATCGACTACTGCTTTATAATGAAGCTCATAAATATCCTGAAATATTTAAAATATTTTAAGATTTCAAATCATATATCCCTAAAGTGACCTAATTTGATAATAGTCTCTTATATCGCACTTTCCTAATATTAGTAATTGTCAAAGATTGTCCAAAAATCGTCAGCCAGTCGTTTGCCTTTGGTTATAACAATATATATCTTCATTTAATATATTATTTCATTGGATATTCGTTTTCAAGATCTTCTGCTCTCATTTCAAAATAAGTTAAAGTAACTATTGCTGTCCTAAACGTAGTATAATTGTGTTCAGTGATAGGTTTATAGCTGTCGTGAGTGAATAGTATATTTCATCTTCGTCTATTGTATTATATTGTATTGTATACCACTATTAACTTATCTCGGTTTTAACGGCGATATATTATTTGTATTAGGAAATTATGTTTGGATGTATGCAATGTTTACATAGTCATATCTGTTTGTTCCCTAATTAAATAAATAAAGCAATTTATAATTAAATAAATAGTTCAAAACGATGAAGAATAATATGATATAATGAACTCTATGTCGATAAAATTTCGCGTTTAGACAAATTATCGCCTTGATGAATAACCGTCGGTGTAATTCAGACAACAATCATGCTTAATCAGCACGGAGTTACCCAAAATTCGCGACTTTAACAGTTGACATTAGGTTGGCACAAGTGATTAGCAATAAGCGTTTACTTAACATTTGAGCAATATTGGTCTATTCATAATCAGTGAGAAGAAGAATATTTATTATATAAAGTTTGCCTAAATCGAATTAAACTTATATATATTTTGTTCATTTTAGTTTTATACAACCAAAACGTCACCGATGCGATCGTCACTTATGACGTATAACGTGATAGAAATGTGAAATAGGAAACAAAGCAAAATTTGTCCGTCTAAGTACTAGGTGTAGCAATATATAAATATCAAAACGAAATATGGAATTTAAATTCCGCAACTCTTTCTAGTGTGTGCCCGGTAAGGGCAGTATTATTAAAGGTGAGTTATGGCGTCGACGCTCATAGTGTCGTGAGGATATATTAACAGAAGCGATAATTAGCCGCGAAATTTTATTTCCCAGAAAAGCGAGATCGTACGAAAGTTCCGTATCATGTAATTATCTGTAAGTGATACTCTTCGCCGTTTCGTCAGATGTGATTAATGGTCCGTCCGACATGGATAGATTTTATTGCATCTGTAATTTAAAAAGAGATGTTTCTCGATAATTGAGTGCGACAAAATCGTTGGCGAATATCGAAGGTAAATTAAATTTCATTGATACGACTTTAAACTTGGTTGGCCTTACTTCTAGACTAAAAATTCACGAAATTACTACGTGTTCTTACTTCAAATTGATATTTTAAACTTTAATCTGGGCGTTATACTATTCGTGCTTGTAAATAGAACAAAAGCTTTAAAATTGGATTTGGATATTTTGCAAAATGCACTACTAAAAAACGGTCATACGATGACACTTTATAGTATCGTATTGTTAAACGTCATAAATTATAACTTACCATAAACGACGCGCGTTAAAAAGCTTCATTAAAGTTGTGATAATGAAACACACATATGATACCTAAATTATGGTGTAAATTAATTTATGATAGACGGAAAAGTTGCTCTGCAAAGAGTTTCTATGACCTCGTATTAAAATTATTTTAAAATGTTTGTGAGAAATTTATTTTTCAGCATAATACCCCGTTGTATTTTAAACGAACTTAAGAAAATTTAAGGAGCTTTACAATTTATATAATAAAAACAAACGGTCTTTCGATCTTAATAAAAAGGTCAGTACAGAGAAAAAAAATTATTATTATTGTTATGTGATATAATAATTCAAAAGTTTTCAATAAATATTTACCGCAAATTGTATTTAGCCAATGTATTTTTATCTTTGTCAAGCTCGTGCAGTAATTTAAAGTGGGTTTTCAAACAATAATAACCTTACTATAAAATATACACATTATGATTTCCAAATCACCGAAATGCTAAATTGTTTATTTATTAATGTCATAAAGGTGTTGCAAGGTGTTAAATAAAAACGTTATTAATCACAAGCGTTTATCGAAATTGCCGTACCCTTCAAATTATAAGTTGAAATTTTAACTAAAACTCATGATTTGTTCTAGGATTACAATTATTGTAATCCGTGATATTTACGTTCCTAAGCGGCTCTTATAAGAATTTCATCCTCTAGGGCCTATTTTTTTTTATTTGCGTCTGTTACCAGCTATGTTTTGCAAGAAAAAAAAACTATATTCATAAAGAGAAGCACAGGGCGCTAAAACTCAACACAATATTTATTATTTATGATTATTAATAATATTATGTATGGGTTCCTAATAGTTAAACTATTTAGTCATGATTGGGTCCCTTTAGCAATTACAGTCGTGTACATTAAGTACGTGAAATCACCGCTTTAAAACAGAAAGTATAAAACATCACCAGCGTATTTGCGATTTGAGAAATATTGACTTGAGAAAATATTTCATACCAATAGAGCTGCAAAATAATTAGCTAAATTCACAACTTCCTAATATTTATAAACTTAATTATTTTAGATTGATGATTAAAAAATATGACATAAAATTACATATACTGTGGGTAGTATGAATAATTTAAAATTGCCATTTTTTTAAGCGGCCCACGGTCCGATTAGTCAGTTTCGACATTCCCCACCCACGCCTAAGTTATTAACATAAAACAACACAATTCATTGTGCAATAAACGCGAAATGAGATTTTATTTAGACAAAAATTGCGCGTATTTTAGATCCTTTTACCGGAAATGTCAAAACAACCGCCTCCGTAGCTAGGTAGATAATATACCTACTTAAAATATAGGTTATTGTACCCTGTCATAATTGAATTCATATTTCCAGAAATATCTTAATTCAATTTAAAACAACTATAGCGTTAGCGGTTTTGTTGTTTTAAATAAAAAATATACCTGTGTGTAACATTATGTTACAGAAACGCGTAGAAACATATCCTGTGGGAATACAACTTGAAAGAATCTGCTCCTTTTTCAAACAGAGAACTTGAATCGTAGCTTTTTTATGAAGAACTTAAAAGTATATTAAATTTTGAAAACTTTCTAATGTTGGACGGACTAAATTTACATACGGGAGGATACATCCGAACTATAAACAATGTTTATTAAATTACTTATTTAATTTTTAAAAAATGACCTTGTAAGAGTATTATATACGTTTTCAAAAATAATTACATTACTATTTATTATTTTTTTAACTATTCGAATTTAATAGGCTGGCTACCGTATTTGAGATCTTTGTGTTAAAAAACTTAGACACAATACCATCCTGTATTGTAAGGCTTACTAACAATAGTAATTTCAATTGTATTTATTGTAACAATTAACGATTGTAATGAATCGAAATATTCCATCAGATAGAGTTACTGTGAATTAAACTCATTGGTCCGTATCCACTATAGATAGTATTTCACATTAAACAAAGCCTACATTTTCGCGAACCGACAAAGCAGCATCGCAAATCTTATTTGCAGACAACGAGCGATAACTATCTCATTCTTTCAACAATGGCCGCGCTCATAAGCCGAGCCTAATTAGTAATATTCAAAGTGCATTGTGGCTGTTATCTTGAAATATACAATAAGATGGAAACGCGTTTATCTAGTGCGATACGCGCTGTTTGCAACTGCGACTGTCAATCGGAAATAAATCGATTGTGTACAGTAACATTTTCTTATGTTAAGAAAATTGATAGATTTATTTTTAGTGTACTTAATTTTAATTAGCTGTGAAACGCGAGAAATATATTTCCAATTTTTTTGCGCAATATGAATTTTATATAGGAATTGATTAATTTACCGCTACACATTTCCGCTAAAAAAACCTTAGGCTAAAGATTCTGCCAGCTTCAGAATTTTTGGCGTGACATATATAACGATGTTCAATTTCGGGATCAATTGGAGGGTAAGGTTAAGATACCCCCAAGAAGCTTGATGTGCTCAGCAAGGCGAGACGGTATTTCACAGGTCACCGCTTGCGCCCTTTACAAAGCGCAAATTTCACCCCATGGAACACTGTTCTAATCTCTAGGTGGCAGCTCGCCATTAACGGCTTCTTCCTGTTGATCGCATCCAACAATGAGCGGTTCGACCTGTCGTTGGATAAAATTCCAATATCGGAGGAAGAAACGACATTTCACCCGTATCATCTAGTTTTGCGCCGTTTCACAACTGAACTGATTCTGTACTGCACCATTACTATGGAGAAGCAGGTGTCAATAGAGGTATTTCCGGACCTTCCATCAAAGCACAGGCCGGCAACGCACTTGCGAGTTGCACTGTGAGTAAGAGGTGATACTCTTGCTCGTTTGCCGTATTTAATATTAAAAAGGTCATAATAAAAATCTTTACCATAGAGAAATTACTATCCAAAATCTATGTAGTAACGGCGACTAGTAGCAAATTGTACGACTAATTACCGGTTTATTTCTTTCGACCGATGTTTATTTAATAGCTTCGGTTTGAGTTGTCTGTGCCAATTATCAGTCGATGACGTGTCTTGGTTTCAGCAACGAATGGCATGGATACATTGCATAGTTTTGCTTGAAAATTTAAGCTGGAGTTTGTATGAGTCAGTAATGGTGGAGATACAATGCAGGTTAATCGCAGTGAAGGAGTACTCGTTTGGAATACGTAATGGTTGGTAGTGCTCGCTCGTGTAGCGACGGAGTATTGTTTCACCGTGTAGACGTAAATTGAATGTACTACTGTTTAAGCGAACTTGGAGAGATTTTATAAAAGAATATATTTTTAATATAAGTCCTAACGGCCAATACCAAAAGGGTTTTTATAAGTCAACTAAACCAATTAAAACAGCTGAATACCTAAATATTATTGAAAAGATTATCTCAACAAAGAATTACAGGTCTGGCCACGTTGTTCCTCTGCCGTACTTCGCCAGCAGACCTTTTCAAGACAAGTTTCGCTAAAGTAGTCTCTTTCACCGCACAATATAACACTTCAGCAAAAACAATTACAATTAATAAAATTGATTTATATCTGATT
The DNA here is from genome assembly GCA_963693355.1 of Pontia daplidice. Lineage (NCBI taxonomy): Eukaryota > Metazoa > Arthropoda > Insecta > Lepidoptera > Pieridae > Pontia > Pontia daplidice. The sequence goes on along the minus strand of CAVNZL010000139.1, from coordinate 1,783,625 downwards.
ATTAACGAGCCTACAATCGCTCATTTCAAGACGGTACCATGCAAAATATGCACTAAAACGAGCACAAGTTGGATTAAATAAATTGAATTTCAAAGAATGCTTAAAATTCGCAAACTAATTGGAGGAGTCGGTGCAACGTTGTGTATGTAAAGAATTATTCGGCCATTGTTTCCACGAGGCCTTACGATGCGTAAGCAAGTTACTTGTATGAAATTGAAGATTATTTACAAAATAAAAGCTGAAGCGTTTCCTTTTATTACAATTCCCTAATTCTGCTCGCGATTGTTTCTTTTACAACTAGGTGCAAAAATTCTGCTAACTCTATGCAATTATATTTTAACGAAAGTTGAACCCGGAACCTCTTATTGTGCCTAATCAATCCCTTTTATAAGAAATACAGACAGAAGTTATTTAAAACTATTGTAATTGTTAAGCATTAAAAGCAATTTGCTGAAGCTTTTTCAAGGACAGACTCGAGTCGCAAACGTGATTAGGATACTCCCATTTATGTTTCACATAGATGTGGCGGCGATAATAATCTTTACAACTAACTTTAGATAGTTTACATATTATATTTTCATTTGGCACCAATCTGAGTGAAACACCACATCACAAGTGATATTAATATGATTAAAATAACTTAAATTTGAAACAAAAACGCTCAAGTTCACCGAATGCGAATCGATCCGAACAAACGACCGCCGACGGTGCGTAAGCCGGGATAGGGTTGTGCAAAAAGTTATAAAAATCGCAAATCAAATGTTTACATCACAGCAACTTACGCAGACACCCCACTGTTACTTGTATATTTCATGAAAAGCCTGCTGATAACTCTACGAGATTAATTACGTGATATCAAAAGACGTTTTTACAAACGATTTGATACGCGATTTACGTGTATGACCAAAATATTGGCGAATAAACAACCACCTACAGGTGGTCATCAAAACTTGAAAACGATGGTTCTCTATGGCTTATTTGCTGACGCAAATGGAGTTACAATGAATATTATTTGTAACATTTGTCACATAAAGTGGACGAGAGAATTATTTTACGACACTAGTACTCGCGATCCTTTGAGTAGATCATCATCAAGTATAAATTATAGAATTTAGTTTACTAATTAAATAATAAATAATTTATTATTATAATATATAAATAATTTAAGAAATTTATTAAATTTGTGTTTAATATATCAAATTATGAGCAAATTTAAATAAAATTATATATTTTATATTAATTTTCTTAAGAACCCTATCCCTATCGGAATACCATATCGTGTCATATAAATATAAAATGAAATTTTTTACATTACATGTAAACTACGGTCGCGGAACAAATAAATTTTACTCACTATTATAAATGCAAAAGAATAACACTAATAAAATACATACAACGATACTTCATTCCCCACAATATTTATCCAGCAATTATTTATCGGGAAATTATATATTTTGAAGTATAACTTGCAACATGCAGAATCTATTTGCAATAAAAAACCTTTTGTATTTCAGGTAACAAATACAAAGCCAGATAAAAACACATGGAGACACAACAGTGGGCACATCGATCAAGTATCGAAAGGGTTCGATTATCAGTAATTTTGCCGCCTAAAAAGTGGCCCGAATACCGCGGCCGGCCTCCGTAAATACTTCTATAATGAAATGACAATTACCTACGAGCTGCCAGCGAATTCTTGGAGGCATTACGCAACTGACTCCTGAAAAACCACTACTGTGATTTCTCGAAACGCTGCCCCAAGATTTCGCGCAAGAAACCGGTATTATTAAAATCTTCGACAATAGCATGTTAAACTGCAACAACCAAGTATTAAAAGCAAATTATTTTACAATTCAGTATCTTACCTCGGAATATCGTCTAAATAATTACTGTTGAGATAGTTATCAATGTTATAAAAAATACAAAATAGCAATCGATAATTATTAAGAAAATCAACAAAGACAAATCCTTGAAACTTAGAGAAGCAAAGATGCCTACACATATTTTATCATTTGAATCGGTATGTTTTGCAGGCAATTTATAAGAAATAGCTACGGTTTCAAGAACTAAAATTAATTGTACGAGTCTTCGGTAATTGCGCGCTTTTGCTTTTCTTACTCCGATAAGTTTTTTGCTGGGTAAAGAAATCAACCAATGGTAAGGGCGATCGCATTTATCGCATCGACGTCTTCAATTGTTTTATAAATAAAGTTTCGCAAAAAATACTATCGATCAATCGTGCGAAAGTCAGCGATGGAAGACGATAGCACGTCCCACATGCCGTTTACAACCTAGCCTTCATAACCGTAAAAATCATTTTCCATTACTTCGGTATAAGGGACGTTTCTACAAACCGCTTTTCTAGAAAGAGCACAGAATAATGAGCTTAATGTAATTCTTGCAGGCTCGATTTTACCATAACACGGGCTACGCGTCATAATCGTGCGCTTGCAGACGTGAAAGATTCCATACGAGAGCTGTCCAAACATTTTATACTTTCAAATACGCGGTGCCTTATCTATAGTGATGATCTGAAATCTCTTATCGTACCAATCGGCTCGTGGGACCTTAGATCTTTATTACATGCGTTTCGAAAGGCAACATCTCCAAGTAACTGTTTATACTTCAATATGACGTTAACTCTATTGTTTTCACAGTCATCCAGGACTGCCTCGTCAATTCTGACGTATTTATTGAGGCCACTGACGGTGCCATTAAATCGTTGATATTGATAAGATCACATTTTTTCACTTGATAAGACCTATTTGCGGCCTCATGGGATATTCATTTAGATTTTTAGATTACAGCAAGATACATTTTTAAATATTAAAACTCCATCTCATAGCGTTAATATTTATTGTATTTTACGCATTCAATTTCACAAAATGCTTCGAGAAAAGTGCGAGAAATATATAAAAAGACAGCCTAGCATACCCTATATTAAAATCTGTTTAAAACGAGTATATAAAAGAAAATCGTGTTTTACGTATACTATTTGTAACTCTAATTTTGGGTAATCTGCAGGAACCCGCAGGGAACTGCTATTATGTACAAGTAATGTTATGCTAGCCTATTTTTCTACAATAATGCATAAGTGGTTTCTTTCTCTTGATCCGTATTCCCGCTCTGCAAGGATTTGGATTACCACAGCACACATTGATAATGTCGATCATTTTGCATAGATAAAACCAGGAAAACGTATGCAGAAATATACATTTCATCCTCCACATACAGCCACATGAAGGCGAGAGCAGAAGACCAGCCCCGACAGACATTTTCTGGTCTCAAGCGCCTTCAATTCTAATCAATCAAACAAAGTATATACATAGATCATTATCTATGTTGACATGCACCTGAGATTATTTACGATTTCATGTAATTGCGTTCAATAAGAATGCCGAACGCATCTCCACGTAGCTTGATCATGTGCAATAAATTATTTATGCGTCTTGATTTAAATGAGTGACATGACTGCCACTGATGTTTTTCCATCTGAAATCAACTGACTCACGATTGGTTAATTTTTCAACGACAATTAACCCAAAAACCTAAGTAATCATATTCGTAGTCGAGGAATTATATCTAAAAATTTGGTAATGGATAAAAAATATATCAACCTATTTCTGGTTCATTTATTCTTTATGAAAGCAATACTAACATCTATGCTAACATTGATGTAATCATTGGAAGATAGGACTAACTGTAAGAATGTGAGTATACAATTATTGCTTACGGTGATCAAAAAGGTCTTCTTACACCTGCCCAAAAGGGAACACCTCCACTTCCACCGAAATAATTACTTTACTTCTATGATATAGACGCAATCTGCAGCAATGGACAGAACTTAAGGTTATGGAGACTAATGGGTCTTCGACATAAAATAACATATAATTTCAAATAAATATACACGCATTTATTTAAATGGCGAATTGCAATAAAATTTCACAAAACATGTGGGCGACACGTGTCGAAAACTGGGTATTATCATCATCCATTTGCGAAACTTTCGTTTTGCTTAATTTATGTATTTCCTAATTTAATACTACCTTAAAATATAAAAATATGACAGAATTTGCCTAAGGCGTGAACCAGTTTGACATCAAAGTCGTATGCAGGTTGGAGATAGGAAGTTTGAAAAGATAAGGTAACTCTTGTACTCTCCTAGAAAACTCTGTAGACATCAGCTTTACGAAATACAATAGTTTTTCAGGCGTGTTCGATGCGATCTGTTGTAAGTTACTTAGATTTATAGTATTTTGCAGTTTGTTTTGTCTGTAATTATTTCATTACAATTTTTCTTTTTAGACAAGGACGAGTTGATTTCTGTAGTTTACGAAACAATATAGTTAAATAACATAATTGGGTTATTACGAAATGCTCATACTAGCTTATTTATCAAAGACGTTGAAAGCGCTATTGGGATTAAATGGTAAGCTTACAGGACACATTGCACCGTCCCTATGGACAACATGTGCAGCTTGTCAACCCTATCGCAACATAGTGCTTAAACAAATGTTGCACTTTGAGACTGATTGCAAATAATATACATCAGAGCGATTAAGCTATCACCGAGCACCTGCTGAATAGGCTCTTAGTAAACTACAACAATATTATTTATGAATACCTACACGAAAAATACAGTATTTATCACATAAATATTATTTTTGTATATTAAAAATCTTAATAAGGCTCTTTAGAATATTATATATTCTAAAGATTAACTCTTCTCAATAATACAAGTATAGCAATATAGGCACCTTCGATTATTCGTAACCAAGAGTAACACTTCACTGTTTGTAACTTTTGTGTTACTTCGTATTCAAATCGGTCATAAGTAACACCCGAAACAGGTATGATATATTTTCTCATCCTTTCTCATTCGAAAGGAAAATAGAAATTCCACAGATGACGTGTAGGCTCAAAGTGAGTCTATAAGACTTATTAGGATACCGTAACTATCTCTAACAAATCAAATTCAGTTAGGCACATTTTGACATAATTTTATCCTAAAATTGGGCATATATATTAAAAGGCTATATTTTTAGGAGCACCATTTATAGGTATAGGAATTTTTTAAAGAACCCCTAAAAGATTATTCTCGAGTTGTGAAACAATTCAGTATTACTTCAGACCGTAATCGCTCGTGAGTGCTTGTAAATATTTAAATAAAGGCTAAAGGAAAAGACACGTGATAAGCTTTTCCGTCTGTTTAATTTTTTAGTACACGCTTTCAACCTTTGAAATTACACGAGGAATTTCTCTTTATTGACATTATCAATAATGCTGTTTAGATATTTGTTTATTATTAATCATAATTGATTTCGGGTTTAACTTAAGAAAACGAAAATTGTGTTAGCATTACAAATTGCAAAAGAATTCTTAATATCTAAATTATAAAACAATTATATAGCCTTGTAGAAAATTTTGAGTTGACTTTACCGTCGCGAAAACAATGTTATTTGGCCCATCCATTTCGTATTATAATTTATTGTGCTGAAAAATTAAGTTTTATGAATCAATTTTGATATGGGATAGTGTTATAACCGTTAAACTATGTGTGGTCCTAATAATTGAAAATATATTTAAAAATCGACTCCTGTGTGTAATAAAAACTGTGCTGCAAACATTACGATATTGTGAGGTACAGTAATCGTAGTGGCCAACCCCTCTTTGTCAAAGTCGACAGGTTGATTACCTCGACGATGAAAAGGTGACGAACATAATTGTTTAATACTCCTCGCTATTGATTTATTTCTGCCTATTATGAGCAGATGCAATTGCATAACTTGAGGGTAAAGTGTACTTGGAATATAAGTTTATTGCACTTTTGTTGAAAACAAAATTATTATTTTAGTAGTAGTTGTGTATAGTATCGTATCAGTCGCATATGCGACTAGGTATTACGACCTTAACACCTAAAAATTGAGTTCAGCGAAGTCAAAAACCAATTTAAAATGTATTCTTCCCATTACTGTTGTTTAGAACTAGCAGGTACTATTCGTTTTTCCTTCGATCACCAACTCATCGCGAATCCGTGCACATCAAGTAACCTTACGGTACTTTTAACGACACTTTTAGTTTACGGAAGTAGTTAGCCAGTTCAATCGCTGTTGACCCTAATCAGAGAGATAGCGATAATCGACGATTATTTTGTTAAATTTGAGAACGGATCGCAATCTTCCGATAGTATAAAGCACGGGACATTACCCAGGTTGGTCTATCTCAATAGATCCTCCAATGATTATTTTTGTATGTATTTTTTGTTCTGTACTTAAGACCGAGGATCGCGCTTTTAGATTACTATTTTGTCTACAAATATGTTCAAGGTACGGAAAGCAAGTTAAGCTATTTTCTAGGTGTTTTATTTAATCTACAATTACATAATTTTTATGTACTTAGAAATGAAATCAGTGTTACAATTTACTGCTTTGGTTCAAGTGCTATATTTTTTAAATTTCACATTGTATATAAAATAAAATAAAATAAATAAAAGACATGTATTTATGTAATTAGACTGGTCATTGTGTTTCCCACAGTAATAGTGATAAAACAGAGAATTGCATGAAACGTAAGCCTCAGACAATTATAAATAATCACAGTAAACATTTTAAAACTCTATCACTACTTAGTGCTTAGACGCTTAAATCTTATAATCATGTAGAAAGCATACAGATTGAGATAAGAAAGACACATTACCTTCGCTTATGCGCATTTAACAAATTGTTACGCATTTTGGCACTTCCAAGTAATTGCTCTCTTCTTCACGCGCCGCCCGCTTAATCTCGTAAATGGCGTTATTTATTAAGACTGAAGACGCGCAAACTGATAATGAAACTTAAAAGTGCAGCGTTTATAGCATATACGCAATTTGCATATTCATTTTAACAAAGATTCCGGACGGTAACATGAGATGTACATTACCCAACAAAGAGCTTCGTAAGGCTATATGATTCTAAAGTTATGGAACGAACCTACCTAAATTACCTTTTTGTTAGATTTTTATTTTGAGGTCGAGTAAATCAGCTGTCTGTGTTTTTTATACACAAAAACAAAATTTGTTACTCCAGGAATTGCAAACGTCCATCGAACGATTCGCCATGTTATCAATAAGCCACAGCGATCATTATACTATCTACAATGAAATCTCTGTCTACAAAAAATATGTAACAAAATCGTTTTTAGGTATATAAGAAATTACCTGTTTATTTATGTTTTTTGACATATGTATTGTTACCCTAAATTATATCTATTGTATATAGATTTAATAGCAAAATAACAGTTGAAAAAGATATTCTTTCGGCTTGTTGACCATACCGTCAGCGTAAAACTACCTGCGACACACTAATTATATTGATTGGATCAAGGAAAGCGCCACGAGTTTCGTAAAGCTAATTGAATTCCGCGAAACATTATCTCCAACACATAATATTCGATATTTATTAAAAATACCGACATTCGATAATAACTATTAACAAACGAATTAATGTGTACTTCAACATACATTGCATTCAACCGATTAATGGCCGCGAATCGTTCACGAAAGTCAATTATCAAAACTTGTTCATACAAATTAAAACCGTTATCGACAATTGGGATTGTAAGCCTTTCAAAAGTGACAATTAGTTAGTATCAAATTGACGAAAACTATTACTTAAACATTCCCAAAATACCAAATTATTTTAAATGTACTTAAGTATGAACATATGTAACCACAAATCTTTGAGTATGTTTCGTTGATTTCATTAATTAATTAGAAATTATTTGCATACCTTAGACAAACTAAATTAACCGTATAGTGGGATTAAGCTAATACCGTGTCGAAAGACACTACTGAAATCACCACTTTATTTTTCATAAATAATCTATTAATTACAATATGCTAATTTAGAAAAACCATACGCACAGCAATGCTGTATTAATAAATGTTGTCTGCATAAACTAGCCTAAATATAGTTTAGTACTATCATAATTCCTATTTTATAAAGAAAATATTTATTTAACTAAACATTAATATGTCAGGACTGTATTTAATGACTCAATTAAGTGATACTATAATACACACGATATCACTTAAGTCCACTGGTAAATTTGAGTATGCATCAAAATCGGCCTCATTATCTCGAGATTGAGGATCGTTAAGTTTGGTACAAGTTAATTTCTTATCTTCACTGTTGAAAAAATTAAGGTCAATAATATGTTATGAGCTATTCCATGATAATTAAAATGTAAAAAGTTACAAACCCATAGCTTGTAGCAAATTAATCGATTCCCATGTCTTGCGACAAAAACGCAATGTTCGTCGATAATCTGAAGAATTGTAGTTTTTGTACCATTGAAATGCTTTCTGTTACTATTACTACACAAACGATAATATTTTATCTTATAGTTCCGGGAAGGCGTACACACGTATAGACTATCATCATCACAAGATAGGTGCAAAAATAATTATGAGAAAAGATGCATTGCATTTAGGATGACTCGGTTTAAATTCATCTTACTTAACTTCCTTCTAACTAATCTTTGTTCACAAAATAAGCAATTGGGAGTAGGATCGATTGTACAAATACAATTTCAACAAATAAAAAAAAATCAAGCCAACAGGACTTGAAATGTAGTGTATTTTGGCAAGTGCGGTAACGCAAAACACTAAGAAATTTATTCATAAGTCACATGTAGATACTGGCGCCATCTATTTACTACTAAACTCAAAACAGTAGAATGATTCTGTAACTGTACGAGAAGGGCCAATGGCCGAAAATGCGAAATTCACCAATCACTGGGCATGTAGGAAAAGAATTCGATAATTGACACGTACAGTTTAAAAAGGCTTAAATATGTCTAAAAACATTTTCAACAAAAACGCGTCAGTACGGTAGCCTGCTGAATTGTTGCTTTTCTACCAATTACGTCATAATATAGTATATATAAAAAATAAAGTATGCATCGTTTGCTAATATGATTGTGAATAACAGAACTTTTATAAAATGTAAAAATAGCAAATTTATTTCTGTATCAAGCACCTTAATTCTTAGTTTATATTTGAGTATGTATTTCTTACGTATAGTATAATAAATATTAAAAGCCACTTAATACGTTTAAACCTATCGATGTTTGAATTGAATGCAGATATAATTCGTCTCTGACAATCTTTAAAAATTTATTTACCTATTCAAAACGAAGGATAATTTGAATAATAGTATGACTTTGCATATGATAAATATTTCATAGTTAAACGATCTATGTGGATACTTAAAGGCTACTAGATGAACTACATTACCACTTCTACTAAATCTACACCCATTGAAATGACTATCACCGGGAGAAATTACTGGACCTGTAAAACGAGATATGCCAACTCAGTAAGAATAATTACAACTTCAGGTTGAGAAAGAAATTGCTCGTGAGAGGTGTCTAATATATTTGGTTTGGATAATATAGTAAGCTCACGTAGGCAATATTATTCACGAACGTCACAATGTTTTAAACGGATGCCCTTAGCTCCGACCCGGTGATAATATGAGTGTCAATATTAATCTATAGGCTTGGTTTGTAATTTTACCTCTGACGATTTTATGTTCAGCGTATATTTGAATATTAAAACCGTTATCGCTGGTTAATCGTTTATAATATCGATAATTAAATCCAAACCTCATTTAAAATCTTTTCTGTAAAAACTGATAAGGCTTCAAATTTTATAGACAGCTCCGACGATAAAGTCTCATATTTTTATTTTCTCTTTAAAATGTTTCTTGAATAACTTCGGATTTAATTGATTTAATAAACTTATTCTTTAATTGATACCTGTACACATCTGAAAAAGCACACTCAAACACACACAGATTAATATGTTATTTTTAAGAACAAACTCCAAACAACAAAATGTGCACTTACCTTATATCTTCAAATAATTATCTCCTCACTTCTAAGCACACGATGAAACGCATTGTTGAAAAGATTGGCCAATCTTATATACTAGTTTAGTTATTAAATATCGATGCCAAAACAACACTCAATTAAGGGGCAGCAAAATTATTCAGCGGTTAAGAAGTGTAGTAAATTCATTAAGGAAACGAGCAATAAATCTTTTAGCAGCGATATTTTAATGTAATGTAAGGCTGCCGCGAAAGGCTCTCTCAAAGGGACGAACAAATCCCAACGAAAGTATCCTTCGGAGCAGTTAGTTGGGTACGTCAATAAAATCAAACACTATCGGTTACGCCCCTTTCAAAATAATGTTTCGCGAGGCAATCAAAATGTCAATTTGGATTCTTTACAGCGATGCACTTAATAAAAATTAATTTGGAAAACGACTTGCACGTTCCGTTTTGGCCATGTCCGAAATTAAAGTACGGCAAAATTCCAACAAATACAATCACAACACTTTAGGCCTTTAAGTTTTGTGATCAATATTGTAGGAATAGTGAAGTACCTTAACTTGGGCCCATCGGTCATAGCCCCTAGCACATAATCAGATACGGTGTTATGAAAGAAGTCTCTGGCATAAGTTGAGTAGTGAGTAAAGCAGTAACTTTAATTGGAGACTTGTTTCATATACACATGGAATCACACAAAGTCATGTTCCCGGGACTCCGATAGTGGATGTGGAGGGAGAAGGGATCTTAAATTCTATTACAATACAAAACCTGATCAAATTTTTTAACATTTTATTATTTTCATAATGTTTTTTAATGTCTCATCTGCCATTAACTCTGACATTGTACAAACGTATTATATAAATTATTCGAACGATAAAATAGGACATTAAAAATAGAGTAGATTAAATCTTTTAAAAATATTTAAATAGAACATTGTACAACATTGCATCTAGAATTATAATTACTCTTGCTTATTGCTTTAGTTTATTGTACATATTTACACATGTATTTTACAGTAACAATGATCTAGCATCTTTAGGTATTATATCTATCACATTGCCTTAATGAGTCACTAGAGATAAAATTTTACGTCAACTCTCGTAAAATATATCAATGGGACTTGAAAAATTCTATAGAAGTTATTAAATGTACACAAAAAGGCTCTCATTTTGTGAATGATAAGTGCAAATGTATAATAGATTAATTTAAATAGACAAAAATAATGTTTGTTTAAATTTAATCGTTTATTTGCTTGGCGAAGACGGAACCTTTATGCAATTATAACCTCAATACTGTGCGTCGCACATTTATCAGTCGTCCATGAATAATTGCTTTGAAATTAAACGAAGGCTTGTCAAAAAACTTAATTTCATCTTTAAATATATTTCTTCGCTTTACACGATCGGTTTTCAGTCATATATTATAGTTTAAAGCGTGTAATCTTTATTTAACATATTCTTTATCTACAACATATGACTTGTATGTCATTACCATTAACCTAGAATGAACACTACATTTTCACATTTTAAAAGATTGAAATTTTTTGCAAATTGACATAAAACACTGATTCTGTGAGTTCCAGAATGTAATTAAAATTTAAGTCATTGCCGATTCAATATTAAGTCTCATAGCAACCACTTAAATTTTACTTTTGAGTATTCCGTATGTGGACTAGCGTTTGGTTAACTTAAGTACAGTGAGTTCAGTCCGATTGAAGTGAGCAATTATACTATCTCTAGTGTATTTCTGTTGTCTGATTTATAACGAAAATTCCAGATTCGCTCAGCGAATTAAATAGACTGTACATTCACATAACTATAGTTAAGAATCTACAATTTCAGATCACTTCACATAAGGCACCAAAGTCCAAGAACGCACTAAAATTGTAAGTATCTTCATTCAACACAACTTGCATATTAATTTATTATTATGCTTATATTATATTTTCCACGTACTAGAGAATTAAGAACAAAAACGCTAGTACGTATGGGAGATTGACGCTTTAAAAAATATTTGTCTGAAAATTGTTTATCAAAATATATTTTAGCACCATTTGTTTTATTCATATTCAATAAAGCGCCAACAATATCAATTCACACACATGCCTTATATCTAATATACGTTACACTGGATGGATCACAAACTCTGTTACAGGGCACTAAAGCGCAAACTGGGAATGTTACGTTACTTCAATACAGGTATCAATACTTCGGTCTCTCCTTTGCCGAGAGCCATAAAAATTAACTAATATAATATATTAAAACTCGGAACAATTTCATTGTAAAAGAGATCACCTAATAAATACGACTTCAAAACCATTGCAGCACCACCAGATTACTTAGAACCTACGATGTGTCATGAGAAGGATAAAAATACTGAAATTAAATAAACATAGAGTATAGTGTACGTGCAATCGGAGTAGATGAGCTTAAAATTAAAATCTAACTGATGAATTGAAATATCAACCACATTGTACTTAAAAACTACACAGATGATGGCACTTCAATAATGGCCTGAGAATTATTCGAATCAAATGCATTACAGTAAAAATTCTAAAATTAAAATTAATTACGCGAAATTATAAAATTTACATAGCGTAGCATCCTACGATGCTGAGCCTCGCGTTTTGTTTGATTTGGTAAATCAAGTCACGTTCCGTCTTACATATTTTGTTTATATGCATTTCAATTTTCTTAGCTACTGTGTATTGTTCCTTTCCAATATGGACAATTTATGATAATCACTTACATTCAACAACATCGAGATTTTCAAGACTTAGAGTAAATTATGCTAGCTATATATAATATACTATGCACTACACATACGTGTGAACCCTTTTCGAATGAATTTGGATAAAGATTTGCATAATTTTATTATTTTAAAATTATAGCTGATATTTAAAAGAATTTTTCAATGGGTACTCAATTATTATTTACTTCGTAGTGAAGCCATAGGCCATCATTAACCGAAAATCTTTTATCGATCCTGACCGTGACTTTTTGAAAGTGTTATACCGTTATTGCAAAACACGTATCTGATATCTGCACAACGGAGAGGTGTTCGGAATTAAGTCATAATTTAAGGAGGATGGTCATTTCGAAAGCTTTTGTATCACAAAATAAAGGCGAACTCTTTTATAGCTCGAGCCACCTACGTGTTGATGTCATTCTTACGACAACAGTTATCCGCCAACCGTTTGAAACTCACGAAAATTTTTATAACATTTGACATATTTTGGCCATTCTCGTTAAATTGTTATCAATTTCATGACCGAACAGGTACTAAAACAGTGCAATAAATATTGGTTGTTAAACCATCCGATTCCATAATAATACAATTTACAAAGGTTAGATGGTCGCGTCTTAAGTTGCAATAAAAAGCTTTTAAAACTGTATCTGACAGAAATATCGCAACAAAGAGTACGGCTTGCGATTTTTAAGTAATGCGCGTAGGCGGCGGCTGCTCTGGCGTAGGCGGACGGAAGTAAAAGCCTAATAGTAAATATCACTGCTCCTTGTCTAACACAAGCGAAAGTAAGCGGGGAAGAATGAAAAGGCAAATTCTATAGTTGAGTCGACAAAGATCAAGATTACTTGATACAACACTGTCAAGGTTTTTAAGTTTATTTCCACTTTCGATTTATGATGACGCAATAGGTGTTTAGTGGTAGGTATAAATATCCTGCCACAAATGTCGAAATAATAAACAATAGCACGTTTATTTAAACTCATACCATCTTATTAATGACATGTATAACTTACACCAAACCCTAACAAGTTGCGACCCCGATCACTTCAACGAGCTGATCTAAAATCAACTATGCCTGGAATCCACGCTCTTACCAATGGTCAATTAAAACTTTATGCAACTACTAATCCGCAAAAAGTGTACCAAACAATCACATTATTTTTACCAAACCATATTAAATTTATTCAATTAACACTAAAGAAAAAGGTCTTTAGTGGTATACTTAAAGGTATTTGGCAGCCACTAAAAGTACCCTAAAAGCGCCTAATTAATAGTAGTACAGATTGATGATTCGCTAAAACACGCGGTAATTTCTAAGAAAAATGTAAAATGAAAAAGGGGCTATGTTCGCGATAAACAACGTTATTATGCGCCCATATTCGCAGCACGTAGAAGCCTGACAACAATTTCCGAAGCATCTAGTTAAACGTGATGTATACGTAGTACCGGTGAATGTAAATCATTGAGTACTGGAAGCATGCGCGCATTTGCTACAATATATTGCGACTGACGTACAAAGGAATAAAGCACGAAACATCTACTCTTTATGTTTAATTGTTCCCGTAAATTCACTAGGGACACGACTTCTGAAAACATACCAATAACTGTTCGTGCAACGATGATTTCACTAGTCTAAAATACTGAAATTATCACTTGTGCGCCAAAACGTGAGACGACGAAGAGAATGTGTACGAAACATCCGCATGTGAAATGTTTGGAACTATGATTAGGAAGTAGAAAAGACTTACAAGTTTTTCGTATAAGGAGTTTCATCTGTTCACGAGCATTAGATTCGGAAGGACGCCGCGCCGCCCACGCGATTGTGACGCGCGTTCGCCAACACTGATTATATCACCGTTTATGTAGGTGGCCATATAAGGTCAATTGTTTTAAATACAAACCAGTTATACAACGACCTAATTGAATGCTAGATCAGTAATAGCACTCGCCTCATTTTCACCTCTTTCATCATTTAAAATTCAACTAAATGGCTCATTACAAAATATCTTTTAGAACTTAATATGAGTTCCCACGTAGCATGTGAACGTCGGAACTAATTCGCGGCACGTTCCAAGGATTACCATTTGAAAGCTCTTTGTTTATGCAAGCTCTCTGTAGGCCAATAGAAAAACTATGATGGATTGACATAGTTCAATAGTTTTAAAAGATTTGTTTTCGAATCTCAATAGCTTTCGAGTTAGCGTCAAACGTGTGTGGAATATATTAGAATTTAGAAGATGTTAGGTAGATACAGGTACTACATGAAAACTAGACGTTCCGCTAATGCCATAAATGTCGCTCACTCCTGTTCCTTATATAGTACAATTGAATGCAGCATTATCTTCTTTCTATGTTTCCCATATGGAATCTTTAAATATATCCTCTTAAATAACATTTTTTGATTTCAAATAACGCTTGTCCAAACAAGATACTATCACTTAGTTTCATTAGTGAGGCGCGTTTAGTTTTCCAATAGCTGTCATTGGCTAGTCAGCCTATCACCGATCTACCACAGTAGTGGACAATCGTCCTAACAAACCATCGTCCACTAGTTGTAGCTTTTTCCCACGGGCTAACGGTCAAACCCCAAACCCAGTTCTAGACTGTAACTATTCTTACGGTACTCTAGCGCAGAACGATGTACAATTCTAGTCGACTATGAAAAGTAAAGACATTGTAAAGGAAAGCGGCATTGTAAAAGAAACAATAATGCGTTCGACCTCTGTGGAGCAACAAGGTATCGACGCGTCGAGATCACGATACAAAAGGATGACCGATAACTTGTATATTCTCTCGATGACAGAGGAAAACATTGTTTGCGTTTCGACCCAGTAATTTGAAAAAACTCAACGTCATGTTTCTTTATATTATCGGCTTGATGGGAAGAAATATTTTAAGGTATTCAAAACGCATGCGTAAGACGTTACATTTGAAATAATTCTAATTCTATTTACGTTAAATTAACTTACATTGTGCTACTTTAGTTTTAGTACTGTTTTCAAAACAACGGAAACAAAATATGAAACTAAATTAGCGTCTTGGGCAAACGAATTGTTAAAACTTTCATTTGCATAAAAGCGTTAAAAACTACTAGAGCAGAAATGCTTTAGTAACGTAGTAAATAAAAATTGAATACGTTGATAACTTTTCATGGGTTATTAAGAATCTATCGAGTTGTTGGGATTTGATATACTGTAACACAATATCGGTGTGAGGTCGTTGCGCAGTGCGCGGTGACGGGGCACGCACCAGTTTACGCTATTCCGGGCGAGCCTAATTTTAACCATCTGCGTCTCCCAGTCTAGTTTTAGGAAGTGGGCCGACACGCTTTCGGCGAATCAATCGAGCATAATCTACACATTCAATTCGAATTTAAATTTCAACCATTAAATGCAAACAAAGTAAATGTCTGAATAGTTTTATTTTTTTACAATATTGAACCGTTTGTAACAGTCTATTTCATTGATGGCGAACTTTTAAAAGGGATCCAATTATCGAAATAAAGCGGACAGTCGCATCTTGCGAGATATTCAACTAAATCTATAATGGATGAGGAGGGTCCAGCGTCAATCCAGTAAACGAGACCGCATAAACACAGGCGCATACATAATTGAACAAGCGAAGACAATAGTTGCACGTTTATTCATTAATCTAATGGATTAGCGATGACATTGGGGAATAGGGACGCGTTTTGCAGCAGCGAATAAATTTCAATTAGAGCAATCAGGACGGGTAGTCGCGGAAGTCTCTGGGTCCGATGGGCACGGGATAGCGGGGCCACTGCTTGCATACAGAAATTGTCATGCCCAGTGCATACAAAAGAGGACCTCCGCTGTTAATCATTAGGTTTGCGGTAACCGAGATGTGATCGGAATTATAACCGATACAAACGCTAGATAATCATGTGCGGATTTCGGATTACTTGGCACCAAGTTCTAGGATGTGTGTAATTAAGGAGATCGTGAATCATTTTAACCAAGTTAAATCCAATTCGCAAGAACCATCATGAAATCATAAGCTTTCACATTCAATAACTTTGCGATATCTCACATTAATAGCGTATTTTAATTATATAATAATAACATATCTTGACATACTTTTTGACTTATGCAATTTGTGTTCTTATTTCGTAAATAAAACCTATATATCTAAACGAGTTTTTTTTTATATAAGGACAACGACAGCAGTGGACATCAAAACCCATGTGTTTTATGTTTAGTGGAAATAATAACATCACCAAATTGAACACAAACAATAGGGATTTATATACTTATTTCTCAAAATTAACAAGAAAATAAAATAAACAAGAAAATGACAAGCTGGTGACACGAAATCCATGGGCTTTACATTCGCCGACTTAACGATTGGGCATGACGGTACGGCCATTGTAATTTGTATTTATACGCATACAATATAATAAGGATTTCGAAAACATTACGAATCACAAAATCTCGAGCATAAATACATACTGAGAAACTTCGAAATGCCAACTGCACCGAATTATGCACGCAAAGACGGAGCTGCTCATATTTACGTAGATAATGGAAATTTTGCACATATAGAGGCAGACGGATCAACCGTTCATGCCTCAGTAATTACTTAACTATAAACGCAAATTCGAAGTCTCATTTTTCTACTTAAAAGTAACACAGCAGGGGCGGATAAAGATTATCGGCTTTATTCTTAAACATTTGTCTTTCATCAGGGTGGTCGCCGGTTCGCTAATTACAAGGCACTGCCCATCATTTAATACGAATTTCGCAAACATCAAATAATTAAAAAATCGATTCGGCGGTGCGTTCAAGCATCAATAATTAAATAATTACCGCATCTGTCATCCTACGTGATTTTGAGTAATCTGGTATCTGAATAAACTGGTATTTTTTTATGAAACTACTGCATATAATTTTACTGTTGTACATATATCATACATTCAAAATAAAAGAATTGTAGCGGTTTTTATTATTATGCCAAAAAGAGATAGCTTCAATGATACTGTAGCTAATCCCTAAACCACACATGGTGACGATTACAACGCACCTATTAGTCAAATTAGCCTTATTGTTGCTACAAGTCAGGGTTGCACAAGAGCAATCGGCTTATATACGGACAATTATGCCTCACAATACGATGAGTCAACAGAAATTGCTGGGGCGTTTATCAAAACAATAGTCTTGATAAGTTAATAAAGCAAGACGCGAGGGGCCTAACGAGCGATTATCGAGCAATATCGCGAATAGGCGCGTGTCTCGTGCGTGTGACACAGAATACATTATGCAGAGATGACTCACAGCCTCCTCTACGAACTGTTGGAACTGTGGACGACTAAAAACCAATAACCTAGATCTGCTAGTGACTATTACATTTTCTATCATAGATACGTGAACTGAATTACAATAACATTTAATCCTTCCATACTAGAAATATTGCGCATTGAAAGCGAATCTCAAGAGCTGTTACGAAACAAGACAAGGCAAGATTAGGAGATCTGTTTGCAGCGAGGGCACTGACCGAATTCCACATTTATACCGCTAATTCATGCATAAGAGTATATGCATCCTACAAAGACCATATTACGAGCATCAACGTCGAAACACCGTCAATACCGTTTATATTCGCGCTCGGCTACGACAATTACACGCGAAGAATACTTAAATAATCATAACAACAGGCATGACTCTAATACAAATAATGAAATTGCGTCTTTGGGTATACGATTAAACTCAAAACTAGACCACTAAAATAGTGTAGGCTAGTCACGAATAAACACGAGGTATAGAGAGAGCTAAAGAGACGGCAGACTCTTATCTCTTCAGATCGTAATTACATCGTGAATATTTTGATCCAATAGACTTATCGACGATGCGTGAACAATAACTGTCGATGTTGGGGCGGACATGTTAACCTGCGTGTCAAACTTAACCTTCTCTTGGATCGGATCTTGGGAATAGATATCGTCAACGCGAGAAACATGAAAATAAAATCGATTTCATCAATTAAATATAAATGATTTATTTTTTATTTTAAAATCACTCGTGTTATAGTGGTAACGAAATAATTTTCCAAGTATTTTAAGCCAAGCCTTGCTGTGTTCACATACCTCCGGATATAGATATCATATTTGACAAACAAACACTTTCAAGCTAGCTAACATTATAACGTCATGTTTGACAGCAGAATTTATAACGAAACATTCTTCTCGGTCGAAAGTAATTTTTAATTAAGTTTCTTGATAATCCGGATCAGGTGAAGTAGATTTAAGGCCTCCCGAGTCCTCACGATAATTGGAATCCGTCTCTAGTTTCAAACACCTGCTACTGTATTGGTAATTTTTCTTTTTACCGAGGCTAGGAACCGGATAGGTACAAAGTAATACTACTTAATTCCTCACTCTAGTCATAATAAAACTGTACCTTCAAAACACAGAGTAAGTGAATTATAATGAGAATATGTATTATTTTCTCTGGTGCTACTATTAATATTAATATATATCATGTTAATTCATCGAACAAATCCATAGTAATACGTACTGGAACGTCTGCATTATTATTAATCGGGTCTGGTTTCAACCGGTTTGAAAGATAATTAAGAAACGATTTTTAATGAAAACGCTACCTATTGGTTTTGACACGACTGCGACGTCTATACGTCGTAACTTTAACAATTGATTGTTGTGCAGACATCAGATGAATGATTTATACATAGATACTGAAACTGATCTTCCACTCATTGAATCGAAATAATATTTAATTAAGTTTTAGATAAATATTATTACTGTTTAACCCGTGCAGCAAACGTTTCGTGTTTTTGGACGGTAGCAATAATTTCTGTCCGAAAATAATTATTCAACTTTATTTACCGCGATTCGCATTTACCTGTCAATTTGCATTCGCAATCAGTTACCCAAAATTCTCGCTTATCATGAAGAAAAATTTTATCGAACAAATTGGAACAACACTGTCAATAATTTACAGTACTCGAATTCTCGAAAATCTTGACGGATAAAACTGAATTCAGTCTAATTTGAAAACAATTTTACTTAAATATCTTTTGATTTAATATATAAACTTAAACAAGGAACGTGACTATGCCGATAGGAATCGATAGCTTCTCATACCGAGATCGATCGACATTGATGTAATTAAATATCAAAACGGGATGTATGTGAGTGCCATCTGAACTACCGTTGCGGATGATGTGACATGTGAGGGTGTGAGAGGTGTGCGTGTGAGTACGGTTGCCCTAATGACCCTAAGGGGAGCGGTGAGGGACAAGGGGGGTGTTGATGGTACTGCTGCAATGGCGACGGGGCGAGCCCCGGATGATGATCTATTGGATACTGCGCGGAACCAGCATACGCCAATTGCCTCACCTTCATATCATCGTCGACGACATTATACGTTAGCTCTGTCTCCTCGTAGCCCGTGGAAGCCATTCTCTGCTCGCTCGTCGTAGGAGGGTCGGGTGAATTTAAGCAGGTTTGTATGAGCCGCTTTCCCGAATCTGATGTGATCATCGGTTGAAGTTTCCGCGTCGCAAATGTGTACACATGTCCGGTTTCTGACGCAACCAATAACATCACTTGTGTTCCCGTTAGAGTTGACAGTTCGTAAGCCTGAAACGAAAATAAATACAATTAATTAAGTATATTCGAACGTATATGCTGGCAAAGGTATTTTTTAAGAACTCCTTAAGAAAATGGACTGATAAGTAGTAGAAGTAACAATGAATATTGATTCTAGATGTAACATTAAATTTATATTTTCTACTCATTTAAAAGAAGGCTCATTTAAGTGAATATCCTCGAGATATTGTTCTTAAGTAACTTTAAAATATAAGTGAGAAATTGTTCTTCTTGATAGACCCATATCTTTTTGACCTTTCGCCTCTCCCACGCCCCTAATTCGTAAGTAAACCTCTATACGTTTTCGGGAGCAATATCACTCTCTCACGGCTTTATGTATGCCTGAGGAATTATCACACCCACTAGCGCCACCTACACGATTTAAACCAATTACTATTTCCAGACATCAGTGTAATTTCAACTCTATTATTTAGTACGTAAAGAGGTATTTGTTGGCAAAGTATCCGATCAACAATTTGACGTCGACAATTGACGAAACTATAGCGAGTAGAAGCGAGAAAGTTTACTGGCGCTAGGCGCAAAACGTATAACGTTCGTACATAGTTAAAATGTAAATTACAAACATTAAGAAGTCCATTATGAGAACTAATTCACGCACGACACACATAAGTAATCCATGTTTAATTCAGCAGGATTTATACAATGAAAAAGAGATTTTATCGAACATTTCGAGGTGGCAAAATCTTATAATTAATGAGGAACTGTAGGGACAATAATTTATGTTTGTGCCGTTGCGAATAACACGCCCTACTAGCGCTTTAGCAAGGTGTCATCGATCAATGATATGATTGATGATAAGCAGTAATTAGCAGCTCAATTGCATTCATGATACTAAGTGCATTTTACTTGAAAACCATGAAAATTGACTCTTAGTACTCAAAAAATAAGAACCTCGAACCGAAGTACTTTCCAGTGACACTGTCGAAATTGACAATTACAAATGCACTCTTAATGAGTTTAGTTGTTAAGGATGATTGACGATGGAGAAAAATCAGCAAACAATCGTATACAAATTAAAAACGCCAAAATCTCTCGATTGAATGGTCGAAATGGCATCCAATTATTATTAAAGACGTCCGGGACTTTCTTTAAATTGTCAAAAGTTAAAAGTGCAAAAATAATGAATTATTATCGTATTAAGTCATTTGCGAAGTATGTAACGGGAAAATAAATGTACCTACTTGGTGATCATGTACTTAAGATCATTTATCAGATTACTTGTAGATGAAAAAGGTCTATAAGGTAAGGTTTTAGAAACAAGCCATTTTTATTGACACGCTTTCTATATACAAATCGGGTAAATAGTCGAAGTTGGAACATGTACAATTTTTTACTTTTGATGAAATTAATCGCTTTTTTTCTATTTACTGATGAAATAAAAATAACCATTGAAATGTTTTTGTTGAGTTTTTCCCATGCAATAAACGCTGTATTGCATGAAAATCCTAAAATACTAAGCTTAAAAAGCAAAACTCGATATTTACATCGGAGAAAAAACCCTACGCTAAGTGCCTAAGTAATAAATATTACCTCCACCGATGATTGGCAGAGCGGTTCTCTTTAACCGATTAAGTTTTGCAAAATATACACTTGATATGTGATCCAGTTAAGTCACGAGAGATAGTAGTATCAGGTGCAACAGAATTCGAGAACGGGTTGTCCAATCAATGCGCGTGCGTCGATTTAAACTACGTTAATTAAATCGCCCCGGGAGATACCAAATATCCATATGTAATTCTACTTAAATTGAATAAAAAAATATTTAAATTAAAAATTTACATATAACAAAGCAAGATTGCAGAGTATAACCATTGTTTAATGTGAAGTCAAATATACAACTATTGATCAAAACTGTAACAAAATATTCAATAATAATATTTCGTTGCACACAAACTGTATTTTATTAGAACTGAATAGTACAAACGATGTGTGAATCCGTTGAATCATTTTATTCGATCGGTAGCGTGATTACATTAACTAATTCATTTAGTCTTGTAAGAGATACAGTAATTAATATTCAAATGGCTGTCACAAAATACTCTTGCGTTACGATTTTTTTCGTCTGAAACACTCGTGTTACAAATTTAATAAATACGTAATTTCGAGTAACTAAAGAAACAGGGATCTTTACAATTTCCCGATTGTACTTTAATTATCTAAATAAAGGACACAAACCTACAGCAATGTCTTTAATTATTAATACTTGCAGATGTAGTCCACTTAATTATAGTTACAATATATCAGTATATATGCAACTACATGGAATCTTTAATTCATTATCTAGTAATTCAATAAACATCAGACATTCAGAACATTAAAGCAAAGAAAACTAGGATGAGACCTGGCGCCAACATGACGACTGCTCTCAAGTTTCACCTACAAAGAAAAATCGACGATGGCAACATCATAAATAATCCTAACTTAATGCTAGACTATATAAAGGTAATGTATAATCAAGACATGTCAACAATACATTAATGTTTGGATAATTATGTATTTTCTCAACGTATAATTCGATTTAAAATACCCAAATAAATTTATACGAAATGTACACCTACGCTGATAAAGGAAAATGTCAG
Organism: Pontia daplidice; assembly: GCA_963693355.1. Taxonomy (NCBI): domain Eukaryota; kingdom Metazoa; phylum Arthropoda; class Insecta; order Lepidoptera; family Pieridae; genus Pontia; species Pontia daplidice. The sequence continues at coordinate 1,760,778 of CAVNZL010000139.1, read as the reverse complement.
ATCAATTCGTTTATATGCGAAGAGACATAAACGATTTAGATTATACAAAATTTGTTACTTGTCCAAGGGAGACCTGTTGAGCTCAAAATAAAAAGCATTTCAGTGTAAAATAAGTTGTGGTCCAGTCACAAATTAATGGAAAACATTTAGGACATCGCATTACGAGATGTGACATTTCTCCGAGTGCACCTCGAGAGATGGCGCTCAAAAAAAACTGCTAATTACAAGTACAATGGAGTACAAAGCGACCGCTTTTCCCACGGAGCATCCAAGCGCGTGCGTACCGAACATTTTAAGCATGCTCGTCTTTTATTGCCAAAAATTAATGCCCAGTAAACAGCCCTTAATTGCAAGCCAGCCTCGTTTAATTCAACTTCTGACAGGAACAACCAGCGCGTCACAGCAAGAGAGCGCTTCGCGGAAACCAGAATTCATCGCAAAAACCCACCGTCAAATAACAATATTAAATCGCGCATATGCCGTGGTTCTTAACAAAATTGTAGTGCACTGGATGAATACTTCATGTTTTATAGCGATTTAATTTTATTGAATAATGGCACACGTTCCGGGCTGCAACCGAAAGCTTCATAAATCCGCAAGCTATCGCCTACAGGCTCAAAATATTGTACTGATTACTACTACATACTGATTTGTATGTATTGAAGACATGAATTATATATCAGCACTTTAGTGTATATAATCCCTACTACCTAAATATATTTAGATATAAGTACTTCACTTTGATTTATTTTATTATTTTAAAATAACATTATATCTTAAAGTAAATAGTTAATCCATTGTTACATTAAAGCTTTCCGCATTTCCTTCGAATGGGAACATCTGAGGACCGAGTAAATTTGCACTAAGAAACCATTTTCATAAGAAAAAGCGTTATTTATTTAGTCGCAAAAACTGATGACAACGATTTGTCGCCTTCTATAGCGACCGCATCACAGCGTGAAGTATTAGCAACATTAAGGAGAGCTGCAAGAACCAATAATTAAATGCAAACTGCAATAAAAGCATAAAATTTAACTTGTTCCTGGCGGTTATGGGGCCTAGAAGACCATTACGAACACTTACCAGGATCACTTAGTAAAGAAGCTAACAGTAATTGTCCGGCAAGCCATGATGAGAATATAAAGTTGCTAATCAAAATAATACGATGTTTATGGCAAAAGTAACACAGCCGCTAAGCTATTTAATTCATTATATTTTATTTATTTAAAAAACATGTGTTTTAGAGAAAAATTCCGATGTAACAATTATTTAAATCTTTCAAATGTAATAAAATGCCGATCAAAAATGTGTTGCTATGCTATAAATTATTATTCTACAGTAGTCTTAAGATCATATAATATTAAACTTAAAAATTGCAAAACAATAAATAATACACATACGAATACTCATTGAGAAACCTTATACAATTCTTATATGAACTAGACTAGACTATAATAAATACAATTACATTTTCTAGTGCAGATATTATTACCTACTCAATTGCTGAGCGCGACTCTAGTATTTCCAGTATTTAATATTATGGTTAAAACCGAGGAAATTTATTTCTAAAAATTTAAGAAAAAGAAGTTGATTGTATAATATGTTTGTAATGTACGATTCATAATGTAGATCATACCTATGTCACTAGATTAACATTTTATAATATCTAAATTAATTTTTTTAGAGAGGTCAAAACTGTTAAATGTTTTAAGTCAAGGTTGGAAGTTGTCAGAAGTCAATAAATGATATAAATCGAAATTGGCTCAACAACTACCCTATAAGGGCGTAGTTTTGACTTACAAACGCACCGTAAATGCGCATCATATACACCAGGGATCGAGGAAACCCCAAAAACAGGTTATGAAACAAGGTTGCCATATTTGTGTAGTACTCGAATGGATTAAGCGTAAAAGGTCTAAACGGGTCGTCTCCTGCCTACCTGAACGCCACGTGGCAGTGTCTGCCAGCTCAGCTGTCTTTACGTCATCGCACTTGTAAGGCGAGGATATTGAGCACTATTTGCATAAGGCCGTTAATCACGGCCGAACGAAATTTTTAAATATCTCTATTTATTTATGGTTAGTGAAATATAGTCGTTTCATTTCAATTGGGAAAAGCTGGTCTAGGCAACCGCAAAAGTTATAATTGTGTGAGTTTTGAATCAACAATGAAGATAGCGCCTATACAACTGAATACCTGTATTTAGTTTAAATTTACATTAATATAAATAAAATAAGATTTCCGGTTAACGTAATATCTTTATCGTGTACATAACGATACGCTATTTGTTACTTCATACCAAAAGAAACAACTCTCGTGGTATTTCAGCGATAATTATGTTAAGAATCTCGATGTGAATCTTGTAAAGGGTTGCCAATTCTCCACACCCATTAAAGTCGATCGAATCGTCGGTAATGATTGAAAAGTGAAAGCCAAGACCATTATCCCATTCTACAGATAGAATGCGACACGGGTGAATATAAATTCGGGAAGGACCTACTGTCATATGTCATCTTGATCAAGCTTATAAGCAATGTTCTATTAATTTATCTACCTTTACCTTTAGTTCTCGTAATCTTTATACTACGATTAATGGTAAATGAATGATATTGACCACGTTTATATGGATAAAAATTATTGTTGATAGAAGAAAATTTAAATTTTAGATTGCATACAATATTTATCGCTGATTGAACGTTGCTGCCGATAAATAGCAGCTTTAAGGTGAGTGGAACGATTAGCCGAACGACTTCTAAATAATTATCGATTATAAATGAAACATAACCGTAATTCCAGAGGCACAGAACGGCGTGTAAATAACGAGTTGACACTTTTTGTGAAAGGTATGAGATAAGCTGGATTTTGTGAAAGGTTTTATAAAAGAATCAAGTATTCAATAAGATAACTTAATTACCTTGCACATACAAAAGTGATGTAATTAGTTCAAACCATTAAAAACTTTATATATGAGTATGATCAGACGATAAAATGATAATAAAACCAGTATAGTTATCAATATTAATTTCATGTTAAATTCATAAATATTATAAAAATGAATTCGATTATATAAGAGCCAATTCTTTTTACTGCACGTCCACGAGAACTTAGACCAACTCAAATTATGCTTTTTCTGTTAAACCGTTAAGTATATATTGAAAAACTTGATCCCAATACAATAAAAGATTCTCAAAGAGACAATGCCCAATCTAACAGAACAATAGCCAATCCTTGATTCAATAAACCCTCGCCTTACTAGGCCGTAATTATTATAAGACCTAGTGTTACATGTAAATTTAATGTGGTCGCACTGAGTTTCAATAGCCAGTGTCGATTGCAGGTTTATAATCGGTAGATTTCATTCATAAACAGCGATAATGCTTATGAATGGCGGTCCAAGTATGCCCTTCAATTATTATATTGAACGACTTCCATAAGTTTCCTGTTCGCCTATTGCCATTTATCGAATGTTGTTCATGCAGACAGGCTATCATTTTGTGGGCGCTAACGTGACCTTGATTTATTAAGTTCAATGGAAGATATAAACTATAAACCGCGTCCAAACGCCACAGCTGTTTAAGATGAAAATCAACGTCGCTTGGATTAGTTGGGTTGAGTTATAAAATGCGTATTTAATAAATGTATTTACATTGAATACAGTTTATTGATTCGTAAAAACTGCAGCCCAGCACGCTAAGGACATAAATCTGTTTAACTGTTAATTTATTTTCATAACTGGCGGAATTAATTTGAGTGCTAAATAAACAACATTTATCTGTGATCTTCACAATGCGGCTCCGAGGGTAACAGGAGCCGACTGAAGCGCCGCGACGGTGATACCATCACGCCGATATGCATCAAGGAAGACCAGTTGTCAATACATTTCACCTGCAACTTCAACTTGATGGCCTGTCGGTGACCAGAACGAGTTCCCATGAATTGTTTTCCTTACAGGACAATTTTATACCCCTGTCCAACAAGATGTATCAAGCCCTTGCATACAATATGTTAATGTTATCAGGTATCGATTCAAACTTTATGGCCCCTTTATTCAAACCTTTGTCAAGGTCTATCAAAACAGCCATATTGTAAAATCTAGTTTTAGTCAAATTCAATTGTTAGTACAAATTATTTGATCTAAACTCTGCGTCCTAAGTAATAAGTACTTAATGCCATTGGCGGTACAGCTAGATATTTCGCCAACCTTATTTACTGGACAATTCATATGTCCGAGGAAATAAACACAGGTGGTCCCAATGAAAGGTTCTGCGGAGTCCAAGCGACTCTCTAGAGATGCCGCCCTCCCTAAAAGGATAATAATACGTCGTTTCGATGTTCTCAACGAAGTGTATACTCGGCAATCCAGGAGAAATGTAAATGAGCCTGGCACCTGACAAATAGCTTAATTAACGATCGACATGCGCCACCAGAATTATTCGGATTATCTAAATAGTTCATTAACGAGCTCGGAGCGCGTTTAAGCACAATTATGACCAGTTTATCATGGTCGTTATATTATGTTGCGTGAGGGTGTCCTAGATATTATTCACTCCGCAGGTTTGAAGTGAGAGCGTGTAAACACTATTTTAGTTCACAATTTGAGAAACTTTATTGGACTGGATTTATAACCGACTTCAGGGCTTGTGACTATATCTATGATTAAGACCTCAATAAAAGGCCACTATAGAAGTAATTTGTATTACAAGATAAGGTTTTTTCGCAATGTTATGCATAAGTAGGCGTCAAGTGGGCGCGCACGTGATTGCTTTGTGACTATTGCTTGCCACCGCACGACCAATCGCGTGGGCGATTACCGCAACACTACCTCTGATGAGTCCAATCTAATTCAATATCTATATGGATTCAAAAACCTTACAAATGTGTTGACGAATTGTAACCCAACCTTGATCCATCGATGGAGGTTGTAAAAACGGTATCGTTTGAAAATCTCTACAAAATTCCAGATTACTGCAAGATCCTGTTTCACATGAAAACCTCTTGCATTCTGGGAAACAGCTGTAAAAACGATTTTGTTAGTTCAATCGCACGAAGGCGAACTTTCCCACCGAAATCTTCGGTTTGGTGTTTTTTTTAATTGGCAGAAAAAGCAAAATGCCGCCTCTGCAGTCGTAATCAAATAAAAACTTACTCATCAATGTATAATGTATTGAATTCGCAGTGCCGATACATTATGGATGGGGCCCTGCTGGCTGCGTTCGGATATTTTGACGGCGAGCTATCAGACGTTATGGGTGGACTCAATGCTTTTTACTTTCTGATAACATCGAACGGAATAACTAACATTACTCTAACTGGAAATTGTAGGTACGTATCAAAGTTCCGAAATCCATGACGAAAACTTTTACGGGTGGATATTATTTGAAATAGCTGGGACGACTATTTCTATATTACTAGTAAACGCAGGTGTCGGTAAAACAAAGTTAACGCGTTAAGCGTAATTTATGAGATGCATTAGGGGATTACAGTAATTATGTACGCTGGTACACAGCCGCGTATAAATTTCTTAAGCGAACTTAAAATGTATCTTTGCGAAACAGTATCGCAAACTGTGAAATCGCGTGAGCTTTTTGACTTCATACTTTTATTGTGTGTTGAGGCACATATTTTAATAATTTTCTCGACATCACGGTTTTAAATTACATACGATGATATATTTTAATGTGAAAAGTTATCATAAGTAACGCTCGAAAGCCTTATAAAGAAAATCTATTATGAACTAAAGTGTGTATTATAGAACTTTCCAAACATAATTCAAATGTTAAAAGTTACTTCAGATAATTACAGAAATAAAATTTTCTAGACACTTAGATGTTGTAGTATTAATACTAACAACAATCTATAAAGATTACCCCATCTACTGACATCCCACCAGCTGTATACACAAAGCACCTGTGTCTAACCAGTACTTAATTATTATAAGTGTTCATATAAATTTGTCAAATATATCACTATAAAAAGAAACACTGTGCTTTTATAATTAATAACGTCCTCCTATCTTTTGTAATTTCTGTACTTATTTTATTGAAATAAGTACTGCATTTCTATTTTCTACATTTTAGCTTTATTTTTTTTAAAAAACCTTATTTCTTTAAAGCCTAAAACAAAAGCAAGGACAAGTGCGCAATGAATCAGAAATTTTTATCTTTATTAAAATTCCTGTGCATTTAATTAAGGCATATTAAAATACGCTTTACAAAACCGAATTACGACGGCGAGTCTTTGAAATTACGCGATTTCTCATTTCGCTTTTTCCACACCATAATTGTAGTTTTAATGTGAATATTTATTATTACTTAACAAAGTTTTATGATTAGGTATGTGAATGCGTTTCAAAATGTTTGATTCGTGTTAATTTGAAAATTAATTTAGAAGTCATAGATCATATAAAGAGGATTGTTATTAGATATCTCTATAAGTATATCTTGACCGTTAACTAACTAGTAACTAAGCTTATCAACCGATAAATTTGCCGATTAGTCGATTCGACGACAAACTGTCGATCCATTCTACTAATCAGGGATCCGGCTGTCATCTGTCTAACTCGAATCAAAGCTGTGCTTTAAGATTGATGTTGGGAACAATTTAGAATACAGAATTAATTTCAATGGTTTTGTTACAAATAGAATAAGTTACTGGGTAAAAAAATATATAATAGATACCTGTCATTCAAGCAAACATGCGGTGCATTGGGTGTTAAATATCTAGTGTCTTACAGGTTTGACGATTGATTGATTTCATTGAATGTCGTAGTGAAAGGCGCTGCTGGCTCTCTCTCAATGGCACTTGCGTACTAGGCGTGCATAACAACAAGGCGTTCACTCTAGGTGTTGTTTGGAGGCGGGCCCTCAAGCTAGACATTCCCTGCTAACCGACCAATCAATCTAAGCCCCCATGCCACTCGATATTCAATGCTATTATGGTTGATTTCAAATAAGCGGCAACGCAGGTAAAGCTCTAATTATGCTGGTCACTCTGGTTAAGTACTATCTTAAGTTTATGCTCGCCTAGTAAAACAGCTATTTAAGGCGGGCATGCATAATTCAGTTGTGTATGTAAATTAATTTGAAGTTATATATGTACTTAAATTTACTTTACTACTTATCAAGAAAATATAATAGCTGCAACTTCATTATAATTGTATAAATATTACTGTTCATATAATACATATCTTATGAAATTGTTGAATTTAATTACAGCACGCATAATTCGTTCGAGCCGTAAACACTATGAAGTAAAGTGCGGAGATGATCAAATTAAACAATTACCCATTGCGTACAAGACTACCTAATTGCAGGGCTCGCGATCGCATAGCCGACCTATATCTCACGACACGCGTTTTGTAATAGATGGCAAAGTAACCTTTCAAAAATGCAAACAAATGTACTAAATCAAGTAGAGTAAAGAATTGTCTTGTTGTTTGGCCAGAAGTCCAATTTTTTATTAATAAATTTTCTCATCCAAACGCTAGAAGCAAATATTTCTTTAAAAGTACTAGGCAAGCACAGAATATCAGGAGTTATAGCCTAGTGATATTCCAAAGAACTTTAATATTAGCAACTGGATTTGACAGTCAATAAATTTAACACTATAATATAGGATTACAATAAAAACAAATTAAAATACAGACTTATGAAAAATACTACATATGCGGATATAGTTTTTTAAAATGGCAGCTTTTATGACATCAGTTTAGAACATAATATCAACTAGTCGTGTGGGAAAATAATCGAAGTCGCAATCTACATCCAGGCTAGTCCCTAATTAATTTAGTAATCGCTCGTGACGACTTATTCCAGCCAAAGACCCAACCACGAAGCTAACGAAATCACGACTCAGCGACCCAACGATAATCGTTATTTTAAATTTATTAAAATGTCCTCTTTAAGGACTATATCGGACCTATATCGGACTGTATAATTTATTCCCGCTTCGAACAAAAGCCGTTTAAAATGAAAGCCATCATAGGGTAAGGAGTTTTGTTTAAGAGCAATGTCCACTCATTTAAACGGACCGCTTATGTCTGAAGATCGTGATCTCTTCGACATTAGACATTTAATTAGACACCGCAAGGATTATCGGATTTGTTACTTCAATATGTGTTCATTCAGTGCAAAACAAAGCAATTATAAGTCATGTTAAATGCCTTAGTATATAGTAAAGTTTCTTAGCTACCCGAAGCTAGATTCTGTCGGCTAAACATGACAAAGTCGGCCCAGCCACAATGCTTGCCGACGAGAGAAAACAACGTTTGCCGACAAATCGTGTCCCTCGAAACTCCCGCGGCGTTGTAATTACTCTTGTATTCGAGAGGCGCTTGACGGAAGATGGACCAACTGAAATGTTGCCTAGATAAAACAAACAATATTGAAATTCGGTACACTTGACCAAATGTTATAATAACAAGACGATTTCCTCGTTGCGTTTTAAAAGATGGGAAAAACGAAAACAGAATCCCTTTTATGTACTGTGAAATGTCACTAAAACACAGTTATTTTTTTGAATCTAGATTTTGGCACTACTTTAGAGACTACAAACTATTCACGATAGTGCAAGTAATTCACAAAAAACAAACTGTTAAAAAAATATTAAAAAATCGTCATTTACCAAAAATATTGGTCAAATAATGTAGTAAAGTGTGTATGTAAAGTATTTTTATATAACTTAAGACAATTAACATGAACAACTCCATAGCCAATACTTCTGCAATTGATAATAAACAGTGGATTGTGATATCCAAAGTTTTGATGCTGATCAAAAGTTACTCGAACATTGATATTAACATAACGCACAAACAAAAGTTAATTAACCTTTAACAGAATCAAAACAAGATTTCCAATACGATTAGATAGTACCAGAGAGAATAGATAAATGTATAGATAGAGTAAAAAGGCTTAACGAGAACGGATACGTTTCGTGTCCGAGTTGAGCACGTCGCCAACCCGCTGAGAGACAGTGCTCGCGTGCAATAGCCACGCAAAAAATCATTGTGTTAACGAACCAAAATACCTATAGGCATGAGTCTATAACTAAGCTCGATTTGATAATTATAGATAAATTCTTAGAGGTTTTTAAAGTGGTCCATTTCATTAGAAAATATCGGTTATTAAACTAAACAACTGAAAAAACTGAAAACACCGTATTTTATCATCTGTATTAGCCTCTATTTAAAGTAAGTTGAAAAAAAGCTATCTTCAAAGTTCTCTATTACATCACAGTACAAAATTTCATGTTCTTTGGTTTAGAGTATTAATTTTTATAGTGAAAACATACTAATGAATAAGCAGTTCAAGTGGTTGTTTATAGTAACAAAATACATTAAGATTTTCTTAATCAATATAGAATAAATATTTTGTAATGTTTTTAAAGAAATTAAATTGAAGTATAGAATGGCCATTCCTCAGATGTTTGATAAATAACATTTTAATTTTCCACAGATCATGTTAAGGAATTAAACCAAATGTTCTGGTATTAATGGTATGTCCATGTATAAATGACATCTCTACACAGATTGACAATGTCTACATGATGAATCAGATAATTGGCAAACCTCTACTATTCAAAAGCTGCTATATAACAAGTCATTATGCAGCTTTGATAGTACAGTATATCTTTCTACCTTGTACTACCGGTCTTTAAACATAACAATTTAAATATTAAGTTTTATGAAACATAAAATTTGACCTATACCCAAAATTTTTTTAAAGATCTATTCGGATCAAACTCACTAAATTCATTTTAATAATTAACCTATAAAGTACATGCATACTGCTTTTTTTATTCAGATATAATTTTCATGAAGTTATTGCTATTTCTTTGTAGTAAAAGTATTGATATCTAATATCACCGGACTAATAGAAAGACTTCCAAAAATTTTAAAACAATAATGTTATTTAGTCTGTCAATGACATTTAGACAAAATGTCATAATAGTCTATAAAATTAATTTATGTTTACTAAAAAGTATTATAAAAGTGTAACATTTTGATGAAAAAACAACTCATTAAGTAAAAATAAATATATTAAAGAGTGTAAAAATTTATATGTGTATTTGTTAAAGAAATAATACCTATAAAACAACACTAATCAATCTAAAAGAATTCTTGCATCAGAGTAAAAATATGTTATATATTTTTAGTTTATACTAGATGTTTATTTGTTAAAATTGGTTGTTTTGGGTATATTTTTATTAATAAATAAAATAAGTATTAGTTGCTTGTAGTTATCCAACTATGAAGAGGCAAATGTATGTGGATATACATTTATAGCATTCAATAATATTGAAAATTACATAATAACAAAAGTAAAAACAAAACTAATATTATAAGTAAAAGTAAACAATTTTACTTTTTATTTTAGTGAAAGTTCTATATAATATTGGAAGTGCAAAATATAGATACTGAGACAACAATGCATATGCACTGCCATCTAGCGGTCAGATGCTAAATTAGCAGTAACACCTGGTTTATAAAATTATTAAACAGCAATTATTTCTATTAACACACTAATTAAATTTAATTATATATAAAAATACATACCTATTAAGCTTATTAAAATGTTAAAGTATCAACACAAACACTATAATCATTAATTAAAATATTTGCCATTTGCTTATACCACAAAACAGCTGTTAACTGACAACTGTCAAATGTATTTATCAAATTGGATAAAAACACAAATAACATTAGAAAAGGTTTGGTACTATCTTCAAATTGCAATTAATATTGGTAAAATTGATATACTTTATGCTAAAAATGTTTTAGGCAATATTCCATAATATGATGATATTCAAGAGAAAAGTAACATAACCTATAAATATAGAAAAAATACATATCCTTTACTATAATGAAATCACATTTAGTTAAAAGATAAACTGTGCAGATTTGTTCTTGAATTACTGGTGAAATTGTAATTAGTTAAGTTTCATATTGTTAACCTCATATCTTTATGTTTAGATATTTTTGAAAAGATTGTCTACACATTGGTTAAGCTAATATTTCATTTTATTTTACCTGATTTTGTTTAGATTTTCAGTTATTATAATAGAAAAATTAAATATAATTAAGTTGTGATTGCACAATAAGAAAATCTAAATTCAGATTTGGTAACATGTAGATATGGCAGACCAGAGAAAGACAATCTGTCTACAATGCTACATTCTGCTTGTTATTATAATTTATTTGACTTGGCTAAGAAACTATAAATTTCACCTTTAATTGACTGCTTTAAGGATACCTTAATACACTTCACAAAACTTTTTTAGTAGTAAACACTCTTGAACTGCATAGATATTATGGAATGATGCCAAAAGCACAGGCGACCCACCTTCTTCATGATGCCAGTCTTCCGCTTAGAGAAAGTTGTATACCGCCGTAATTTGTTGTCTATGTATTCCATTTTTATCTTAACGCGCCCTTTGGTCTTTTTTCCATTAGAAGGAGGTGACTTTTTCGGTTGGAGGGATGCATAACCGTCATCTGCTATATCTGGCATCCCACAGTGCTCCAAACTAAGACTTTGGGAAGGCCTTTCATCGTAACACTGGTCTGATGGTCGCTTCACGCCGGATCTTGGCACTGGACAGGGTTGCATGCCAGGCCTTAGACCCCCAAGAGAACTCGGAGGACGGCCTGCACCATACATATCAGGCACTTCCCCAAGGATCCCCATACCGTTACCATACAGCCCGAAGCGGGACTCCCGCGCTCCGCCGGGCGCGTCCATAATAACCTCGCAGTACGCCACAGTAACCGGTGCGCGCACGCGCAATACACACTTCACCGTTCGAACGCCGAACGGAGACTGACCGCAAACGCGAAAGAACCGAGGGCGGGACTGACGACTTGGCCGCTCGGACCGCAACTGACTTCGCGCGGTTCTGTGTTGCGCGCCTTGATGTATAGCCGTCTCGCTTACACACAAATTAACAAAAGCCGAATGATAGAGACGAAAAATATCTATATGCCCGTAATCTGACACAACCGTAGTAAACCGGGATCCCGCGAACTTAGTGATACCCAAAATATGTGTGAAAAAATAGCTTTTATTTTAGGTTTATATTATAGATAGAAATAATCCACTAGAAGGTCTGCATCCCAAACGCAGCTCTTTGCGAAGTAGTGGGCTGGCCGCGAGCCATATTTAGAATCGAGACGTGCCAAATAAGGTAATGGCGGTCAAATGGGGGCCACTGAAATCCCTCCTCCTTATTGGCGATTTTCACGTTTAATAATTAAAAACTTTGTCACGTTTTCCACTATAAATACCTATGCGTTGCAATATACCTTGATTATATTATATATATCGGAAAAAATAATACTTTTTATTCATAATTAGCAGCATGTAGCAACCTAGTCACGTAATAACTTCAACTAACTTACTACTTGGTACTTTTGGTACTTTAACAAAGGTACTTCTTAAAGTACTAATTCAAATTAAAAATGTACTAATTCTGGTCCTGCGACCTATGGCGGGTATCCATACCAGCCTCTTTGGCTTACATAATAAATATATCGAACTTGAAAGTGCTGGGTTCGCTTCCCGGTAAACAGAATCCCCTTGCTTGTAAAAAGTCTGTCTTTAAGATGTCAATATCCATGGGCAGGGGTCTTCTACAAGTATCGATTGATATATGTAAATGACATGTGTAGTACAAAATGGGTACTTAAATATGTCTTATATGATTAGGATAATAGGATATTGTCTTTTTGTGTACATGTAGTTATTTTTTAAATTATTTTTATATTATATACCTACTTCATGGATAGCTATTCATCATGTTCCGACTTAGTTAAAAATAAAAGGATAGAAACAGCAAATTGAAGTCGTAAAACATTTTTCTTTAACTTTTCAATAACATACATATGAGGTATATTAATTTCATGTATTCTATAATAAACGTAGGCGAACGTTGCCTAGAGGATAAAATTGAATTATAAATCAATAAGAATTTTTATAGTAGTAAAATTAGCTACTTTAAAGCAGTGATCGCCCACATTTGTGCTCAATTCCTATTTTGGTCTTTATATTATTTTATAATCTCAACTTAGCACTAGGTCAAAGAACTTTTGTAAAACTAAAGGTAATTTGTTTCTAAATACATGTTGATGAAAATTTATCAACAGTTGCATTGATTTAGTTTAAAACTAAAATGTATATGGCATCGGGCATTACAGCGACAATGGACTAGGCACCAGAAGGAAAATGTGGAAAAAGCAATGAGACGACGGGTTAGATAAAATATCCCTTGTATATATTACATGATCTTAGGCAATAACAGAGCTGGAGTAGGCTTTTACCTGTGGATCTTTTCTGATTTGAATAGGTTGATCAAATCGCAAAATATTTTGAAATATAGGTGTGTATAAAAGAATATACGAATCGATTCGCACTCCGTCGATCCAAACACGGCGGTTGCCAGACATGGTGGCTGACGCAATGCCATTCAATGTTATTTACCACTAGGGTATTGACTAGGGTGCCAATATCGGAAATTTAATTCAATTAGAATATAGTAGTGTATGGTTAATAAGAACAACTTTTAACTGCAGAGATCTTGGGGGTGTTATCCAAGTGGAGTTTTATAAATTACGCTATTTTATGAATTTTGATACAATATTGCAAAGGTACTATGTTTTTTTACTCCAACAGTTATTTACAGTAGTGACTAATGTACATACAGGAAAAACATAGAACACTGTTCTGTGCACTGTTCAATCAAAATTACCTTAGGTGGTAATTCTACCTAATTGTACCTATTTCTATTTACATAATATTCATTGAATGTTATGTTATCCTGTGATACTGAAACCTTGTCTACTAAGTTTCTTTTACTCTGAAAAATAATTCTCTAACAGAATTATTTATCTGTAGTAATGTACTTATAAAAAGTAGTATGCAAATATTGAACGTTATTTATAATAAATGTTAATAAGTAATATTAAATAGTAAATTGGTATTTGAGCAGCCAAATATTGCCTAGATCTTTCGCCTATTTTGTTTTTATATGACACATCACAATCCTGATTGATGAAATATCATGGTCACGTCAGCTATTCGTCAGTGGTTCGATGAACTGACGGTGTTGGGTTCTGTCTTAAAATGGTAACACTTATTATTATTATATTCAATCGCACACGTCATCCGCAACGATTGCTGTAATCTTATCTGATACTATATAATATACAATGCATTTCTAAACTCTGTCCTATATAAGGAATTGAATTTATTTTCTACTATACGGTATACGATATAAATATGTCAATGATTTAATTGTTTTTATGAAACATGAAAATATTAGGTTATTAATTATTAAGCATCTTTTATAATAATCGTTGTAATAATAAATTAAAAACTAAAACAAAAAAAACTAACATCATTTATCTGTCCAAGATTAGAATTATAAAAATTCACTTTCATTAATTATTTGTCGCACCGGGCTTGTAAAAATAAAGCTTTTAAGTTTCTATTAAAGATCTTCTTACTAGCTACATCACAAAAGTATGCAAAACTATTAATAATCGCTGACACTATAATTGAAATTATCTTGAAACAATTCAAAGAATCCTAACTCCAGTAGTCTTCGGCTATTCATTAGTAGAAAAAAACATAATTTAACCCCAGACTCCACAGCGCATAACAATACCTAATCGCTAATTAAAGTTGACAGTTGAGAATCTGCGGAAATCTTACGGAATTTCGGTACACACTTTATGTCTTTATTCATTAAAAGGCCATTCTAATTAAAATTGCTTGAACCGTGTTACGCGTAAATAAATTGCGGAGCGGAGCGCAGTCGCTTGTTGCGTCCTCTCTGCATTTTCTTTTTCAATCTTGTTACATATTTGTGTGGCTTGACACCAACACCTACCGTGTTAGAGCGTACAATGCGGGCTGTCGGTACTACAAAGGGCGCCCAGACGATTTGCGGCCTGCGATCTCGAATATATCGCGACAATACCATAGTAAAGTCGTAAGACGATGTATGGAGAAGTGCGTTCTTTGTTTGGCTCAGATTGCATCTTTTCCGGCTAATAAAATGTCGGTTTGTGGATTGACGCCTCTGACTACTGATTTATATAGATATCTAAATAAATATAATTTCGATAATATTATTATTTTATGAAAATTACATGTCATCAACAGATTGGAATCATAGCAATGTTTTAACGAAATAAGAGATAAGGAAGGACGCTCATCCGTATACACATTACTTCATCTAATATTAGTAAATATTAAAGGTTTTTTAGACTATTCACGTCAATAAAATTCACGAAGTTATAAATAAGACTGCAATTTTTCATATGTAGGTTTTGTATTTGAAGAATCATTGCAAATAATTCAAATGTGTTTTTTTGTTTGATCAATTGAATAATTGAAAAAAATCATATTTATTACTTACGTACAGAGTCTATAGTGTGGCCATGCAACATACCAGCGACGTGACGTGAGGTACTTATCTGTTACTTAAGAATGAAAGTATAAAAATACGGAATGAGGTATTTTAAGTCGTAACACCTCATAAGGGCATATATATTTACTCGTATTTTATGTTTCTATATATTTTACTATTCTTGTAAATTCATTCATTCATTGAATTACGCGTTTACCTGACGTTAATGTTAATACACTTTTAAACTCATACCGAATGAACTTCGCCCAGGTCTTTATTTATATTAAATCTGTAAATAGTTGTTTTTCATAATATTGTCTTTTATTAACATAACTATTACTCATTTAAAGAAAAACACTTTGATAACGAAGTTATGTATTTTTTACAAAATTTAAGAATTTTTTATTATTTATTACATTAGTCTACCGTGACCACGCACACTGTAAAGTACGCAAAACGTTGAAAATTTTAAAATAATGTTTTAAAAAGATAGTGTTTTTCTTCAAAAAGTTGTTGTTGGTAGATCATATAATTGTGCAAAAAAAAAACCTGATTTGTTTTAATTAAAATAATATATTCTAGAATCACAGCTCAGGTGGCTCTGTACTATCAAGGCCTCGCAAAGCCTTCGACGATCTTCTATTACATAAACGTTGCAGTATTTCTTAAACAACAAAACAGATATAAAGGTACATACATCATTTTAAAATGTCACATTCATATTAATTTTATCAAAAATTAACCCAACAGAAACAGCAAATTCTGTTTTAATGATAATTTTGAAACAATAGCAATCTACTTAAATCAGTTATGGCCGCACTAATTTATGTGATAGTTTAATAGCTGTTTATGGAACAATGCGCTTGCGACGGTAGCTTGTCGCCCACGTGTTTAATACATCTGCAACTAACTAGGAAATTATAAGGCAATACTTTCAGGGTTATGGTATGGATAGATATGAAAACTATAAAGCACAAGAGATAAAGAACGATTTAATGGGTAATTGATGATTGCATGATATTTATTGATAGTAGAGCGGAGGAAGGGAACTAGCGTGGTAAGATAATATGAGGTCGCTGCAATACTTTAGTTTTACAAAAAATAAGTGAAGACTGTATAATATACTAGAGTTGCGTCTCTCATTCGTAAATTGTGTGTGTGTGTAACATAACAACAACTGTGTCTAGCTTCATTTTGTTCAATATTTTGTTGTTTGTCCACATTAAGATACGACCAAAAGAATATTAAGACGACAACGAGATCCTATATTTATATTTAGAAAATGACAGGATCTCGCGAAAAAGTTAACTACAAACAATAAATTAAAGGGAAAATGATGTCGTTTGTTAATTTTGGGTGTAGAATTTTCTATTGGGTGCATAGGTACACAAAAACACAGAGCACAACCAATTTACAAACATTTATAACTATGTGCCCAAGAGGTAGCTGACCTCAAATGTCAATCAAAAAAATATATTGAACGATGGGCATGAATAACATTATATATAAAAAAGAGTTAATCCCTCTATCTTCGAAGCTGATAGTGAATTATATCACTGTTAATTGCGTATCTAAAAAACTATAGTTCCTCCTAAAATTTGGCAAAGTTGGAAAACAAACAGAAGGAAAGCTGTTTCATATTTTACTAGACTTAATAGAAATTGCTCCTGTTGTGCCTGAGCTTTTATGATTTTCCATTGAAAGTGTGTTAAAATAGACAGCTATCTGAATTTTTGTCACTTAGGAACTTCCCAGTCGAAGTAACATCAACAAAAGGATATTTGAAACAGTTATTTTTTTAAATTTATTTATTTGTTTAAACCTGAGAGTGATACTAGCACCTCCATCAACTCCATGAAAGTTAACTAATTAGGTTTTAGGCAGTTAAACTTGTCACTGCGTACATACTATTTAGATTATAGTTAAGTAATTGTTAGTCAAGGTTTTTGCAAAATAAAATGCACTCGTTTACAAATTGATATGTCTTCTTTTATTCACAGTATAATAAACTATTTACACGCTGTACAACAAATAAACTATTAAGTACTCACTTACTCTAAACACACATATCTACAAACACATTTATAAAATTCAATCTTGTATGATAAACAAAATATGCAATGTGTAAAAACAACGCAAAATATGTACTCTTAAAATTGATTTCGAGGTTGCCACATAAACTTAAACATTGACGATTATTATCAAAGTTAACTATATGCCAAAAATATTTACATATAAAATTGCTCTTTTAAATAAAATTAAGGCCTCGTTTCATGTACAATTTTATGAAACAACAACAAAAACATTTTATGTAATTGTACTAAATAAATCTTGATTTTGTGGAAAATTATACAATAATGTTACCAACATTTCTGATAGACAACACATTCACAGTACCTACCAGCAATTATCTAACACAAATCGTTAGTTCAGTCTGTCGTTTGAATACAGTTGGTAACTTTATCTAATTCATTTAAATGCGAATCATTTCACAAGACTAGGCGTCAATTTCTTTGGCAACGATGCTCTCTACGCGACTTAAATAAAATTCATTTCTGTACAAAAACTCTAATAAATAAAGATGTAAATGGCATATAAAATCGGTGCTTAAAATTAACGGAAATATGGGTTCTTATAAAAGTAAAAAATATTTTATATTTATACTAAAATTATTACGCTATCTAATGTGAAACATTAGTGACATCAGTCAAATGAGTCAGTGGAATAACATATAGCAGCGGCTTGATCGTACAAATAAGTTATAAAACATTAAAAATATATTTAGAAAAGGTTCTTCTATCGTAATTCCTTCATAGTTGATTCAAATTTTCTTTATTTGATTAAAGGTGTTTGTCAACGACACGTCTAACTATAAATCAGCTTGTTCTGACGACTTGACATCTATTCTTCGTCAATATAAGTGCGAATATCTGACGATAGAAAAATCTTTCCAAGATAACACCCACATAAAATAATATGTACTTAGCTCATGAATAAAAAAAATCCATACAAAAAATAATTGCTTTTCTACACCTATCACCTACATTCGTGCGTTCTCCGTATATATTATCTACAATTTCATTTCGGAATAATCCTCCCTTTACAAGCACCGATATGTCGAAATGGACTAACTATCTAAACTACATTTTTTAAATGTAATAATTTAGAATTTGCTCTTTACATTTCTAAGGACAACATAAGTGCTAACATATATTTTTATTCCAATTATTTCACTATCAAATTTATAATACAAAAAAAATATACATGTGTGTGACATTGTATTCCGTATATATCCATCCTTTAGTAATTTTATATCGAATTTGGTTATTGCTCTTTGAATACGTCACCATACTTTTCATTTACATTTAGAAAAAAATATAAATGTAAATGTAATTTTAATTAGTGTTGTTTGAAATCTTTTTTTTGCAGCATGAAATCAAATACGCCGTATGTGTTAAACATAAGCAACGTAGTTGTATCGTAATGAAATTTTAACATAAGATCTACCTTAAAGAAGAACAATATAAATAGACCTTGGTTTTCTTTTAAAAACGACAAATTAATAACGCC
Source organism: Pontia daplidice (assembly GCA_963693355.1). Taxonomy (NCBI): domain Eukaryota; kingdom Metazoa; phylum Arthropoda; class Insecta; order Lepidoptera; family Pieridae; genus Pontia; species Pontia daplidice. The sequence goes on along the minus strand of CAVNZL010000139.1, from coordinate 1,741,803 downwards.
AAAAACTAAGCTCACGTTATGTATTATTAACGAAAGACATTCTCTAAATAATTAGAGGAATCATATCTTAGTTATCAGAACTAATCCAATCTACCTTATAAAATACCTAAAGTATCGACGGATATGTTTGGGACTATACAAGATCAGGGTTTTAATGTACTTATTTCATTGTGCTATGAATTTTTAAAATTATATACGAACAACCCACCAGTATCCAGAACAAATAAATCTATCAAAGCTGCCACGATACGGTTTGAATGGCACAGATAAAATATTGAGACCGCGAAGAAACAGTTTGCTATTAAAAAAAGGTTGATTTAAAATTATGTAAACATTCTAATGTATTTTAAGATCCCAGAAGAGTAGTCAAATAATGTGTATTGATAAAAATTAGTAATTAATACTACTTTACCCTGGTTCCTGGGACGATTCCCATTAACTTTTCTTACAGCCTTCGAAATTTATTGTCCACACATCCGAAAATTATAGGAGCGCTCTTAATTGTATTGTCAATCGGGATTTTAATCCATCCATTATTAATCAACAGAAATAGTATTTTACCAAAATATAACAAATTAAAATAGTCAAATACGACTAAAATAATTTCAAATTGAAATATTTAGATTGAACTTTGAATTGACTTCGAATGAAAATGTTTTTCATACAATTCCTCGTTTATGCGACATTGGAACATATAAAATGTCAAAAAATTTACTTAATAGCTAACGGTGGCTCTATTTTTATTCATACATTCCTCGTCAATCGTTTATTGGCCACCTAAATCTTATTTCTAGGGTATATTATACCCACATAGCCACATACCCAATATATTATACCCATATAGGGTATATTATACAACTCTCCTCGACTGGGGGACTCAGAAACAACTTTTCATAGTTTAATTAGAATCAGGTTATTTCGCGGAAGTCAGACGATTTTGTTATTTGGTCTTATTAGACCAATTCTATTGAATTGTATACATTTTTTTTATTCTAAATAGTCAATGTAGCGAAAATCGGTGAAATTTCGGTGAAACTCTCTTAACGGTACGTAAAAGACACGCTAATACAAGCACTACCTAATGAACGGTTTTATCAGCTGCTTTCGGCGCAATTTGTAGGCAGCTACAAAATTGAGCTAAAATTCTAAAATGGGTACCAATAAAGTACAGCCGTTTTGATATTAGCCTCACTAACATTTACCTTAGCTCACAAAGCGCCAATTTCCGGATACAATTGGGGTATACCAGACCCGGTTTCTCTGTATTGCAGTGGGTCGGCTCTAAATTCGACGGATTTTAAGGCCATATGCCCATATATTTTCGTGAATTTGTCGATACATGCCGAACGCTGCGTCATATGTTTTGCGTCAGCCGAAAGCATCTCAGTGTTCGTACATTCCGGGCATTTGAACTTTTTTCTCGGTGTCACCTGAAATAACAAACGTAACAATGTTTACAACTCTTTCTTATTTTTTGGTATAAACTAAGATTTTGATGACCATTAAAGTATTATTCGTACAAATAAAATAGATCAATAAGTGGTTATGTTCATACGAAGATGAACGTAAGTTGATTGTCGATAATACATATTTTGTGCAGATCATAAAAACTATATCTTCCAAATTCGGTGAAATTTTGTCAAAAAATTATTATTTAAATCAATGAAAACCCACAACCATAAAACCAAAAAGTAAACTTTTCTTCTGTGAAGTGAAGAAATGTTCACATTTAATCTTGCACAAAATAATCTAATACTGATCGAAAAGTTTATTTTTTTAATAAACTTATACACCATAAAAAATGATAAAACTGTTCTGTTTCTGAAAAGTAGAATTCATTTCCAAAATCCAAGTGTCGAAATTTCGTATGACATGAATGTTTGTAATCCTGAATTACAAACATTCATGTTTATATCAGAAGAAGAATATACCTTAATCGGTGCCTTCCTGGTGACGTTTGCGACGAGGAAGTTCATAGCAATGTCCTCGCAATTGAAGTTGTCGTCCACCCACTCTCTGATCTCGGAGGGCATCTTATGTGTGTAGTACCACGACCAGATTTTGTGGTGAAACGCTGCTCCAGTTAACACCTTTAATAATAATTTATGCTGATCCAAAAAACATCAAAATAATAACAATAAGTTTATTAAGAAAAATTCTAGTTGTTTAAAGTATCTTTTTTCATTATTTATTGTGGGCGAAAAGCGTCGAAACAAATGACATAAAATGTTTAACGTTTGCTCCCTAATCTTAGTCTGATTAGGGAGCAACCGGATATTTGTAAGAGAGCTCCTAAAAGGTATTTTTTTTAAGTTTAGGATGTGTTTACTTGGCTCGCGTTTTTTTATAACTAATTTAATCTCTCAGTGTATTTATTGTATTTAAGTGTATCATATCCATGTTTATTATTATTCGTACATAATTTTTTCCCACACAATTATTGTTTAGTTAACCTATATTTGATTTTATTTATATAGTGTATCGCGGTATGTCTCTACAGGTGCAGCTTTACCTAAGAATTGTATGTCTCTTTATAAATGTGTTTGATAATAAGGGGGAAAAAGAAACTAAAATGTGGCGTTTTATGTAACTTAACAGAAAAGCGCTTAGATACCATTGAAATTTGATTCGTCCATTCACTGTGGTACTTCCAGGTGGCGGTAACGTTGTCCCAGACATGCAGACGAGACGGAAACCCCACTATCCGGTCTGGAAACTCTCGCCACACGTCAAACCTGGAAAATTTTTAATATATGTATGAATTTTTAATCGTAAGATACATATTTAAACTTACATTTTAGTATATGAAAAATTGACGTTGAACATAAAAAAATAATAGCAAATTACATACAAATGCGCGTTTTTCAACAATCGCAATCATTGTATGACGGCTTTTTTTAGCAATAGAGACCCTGGATAATATACAATTAAATTAAATTTTGGATACAAGAAAGTGCATTATTTATAAGGGAATGATATATGCATTCTAATTGAACTTGACTCACATATCAATAATTGGGGTTAAACTTTAATAATACAGAAATACGTCTGCCTTGTAGTGTATTGAAATAAAGTAGAAAAGGCTGTCTGAATATTAACAAACTCACCCAAACTCCAATTCGTCAGGCGTTAACATAATAATATCGTCGTCAATTGTCAACTGACATTCTGTCTCAATGTCATCGTAGGGGAAGAACCTATTTGACAGTTTGTTCTGCTTCGTTCGTATCACTTTCAACGGCTTATTTATCACTGGCCACTCGGAGGCTGTAAAATCAATATAGGAATATTATTAGAACCAGTTTTAGCACTGTTTGAGCGAGCTTCTAAATTAAATGTCGTGCTTTCGAATCCTGAGTGTTAAACAATAAAGGTATACCATTGAACCTATAACCCCTGTTTTATCTTCAGTATAATACGGACAAAGCCGCTGAGTTAAATTATTCCTTTCCTTGTTCCGCTGTAATTATAACTACACCATTATGCATTGTCTCACGTCTCTAAGAGACGTAAACAAAAACTCCATTTTATTTTCAGCACAACGTAGAGCCGTATTATCCTAATTAAATGTACACATATTTAATTTATGTGCGCTCGTATGAATGGTAGCGAGATGTTATATATCCTTCCTAGATAAATAAATTATCCAAATCTAAGTAATTTTTCAATTCGATTTAGTAGTTCCTGGGATTAGCGCGTTCAACCAAACAACCACAAGCACATAATTTTATCGTCTTATTTAACCATCATCAAATATTTGGTGGTGGGATCGGACATTGCGCTATAATTCACAAGCACAACTCTACAAAAACGGATCGGACGGGTAAAAACCAGACGTAGAAATATTTCCGTTGTTTTGGGATGGACCTTAATATAAACAATCAATTTCTGAATAGAACCTATTTTATTAATGAAAGCTATACTAATGCTTAAACAACATTCTAAATCTTGTTTAAATCCTATTTCATAACAATGATAAAAGCAACAAGAAAACCTTACATATTCGTTCATATATAGTTTCACACAATTTGACTTTAAAATTTATTTAACCATTAATAAAGAAAAATGCGAGCCAATTTAATTGCCCCGAAGCACCATTTAATTAAAGCTGCTTTACAAATGTGCTTCATAATAATTCTACTTACGTCTTCGCTCGTATTTACAAGCGAGTGAGCATTTTCATCAATAATTTTGGCATATAAAGCAGAGTTATGAAAAAAATACTAATTACTAAATGCTTCGATTATATCAATATATACTATATATTTTTATGGGATTAAAAATAGTTTAAATATCTACAAGTTTATAATTAAAAATAACAAATTTGTTCCGAGATCATTTGTATCCGGTTAATATAATAATGACATCACGCATAATGTTCTAGTACTAGTTGTTTCAAAGCTCGCTTTCGAGATCACTATTTCAAGCATACGAATGTTTATCTCAAATGTTAAACTATTATCAGGCGTATAAATTTCCATATTCCAAATGTGCAGAGTGCATTTTATATGAGCCTTTAACACTAAACTTTACGGTTAAACAAAAATCACGGTTCATTTTTATGTCAACCCCGAGATAAAACGCGTCCGCTCAGCTAAAAACATGAGGCACTAGACATGACACGAGACAGGCAGTCCGACGCGACGGTTTGAAATAAAAAGCCTCCATTTATGCTCGAAGTTCGTAATGTTAATAATTTATAATTTTGTAACCTATTTGTTAATTGATCTTAAATCATAATCATGCATGCGTAAGAAAAGATAAAATAAACAACATTATACAAAATACAATCTTAACTTAAAACTAAAGTGTTTGTTTATCTCTCGAACAACTGCACCTTTCGAAAGTTAAAAAAATATATAACTACATTGTTATTTAGAGATCTAATATTATGTGTTTGTGTTGCTAAGCAATTTTGTTCTAATTAGCAAAGTTGTAAAATCATTGTGTATCTATTCGTGCGGAACCGGAGCGGATCGCTAGTATGACATTTAATTGATTCTAGACTCATATATTATGATTTCACAATAGACATCGGCATTGCAAGATGGCTCGCAGCCAGTTATACTGACTTTCTCTTAGACTCAGATAATGACTATTCTAAATACTGTAAAACCTCACTAATTAAGGTAGGTAAACGACCTCTGGCCCTTTGCCTGCCGACTTTTACGGAATTTACAGCGAAACGAAATAAAAATAAAACGTATTTCCTGCCCTCATATTCTAATATTACTGCTGATTAAAATTATGACCCTTTAAAAAGTTATAAGCTAGATTACTAATAAAATAACCTAAGGACAAAAGCCAATATCTGAATCGCAATATCCGTAACGATGATGTCTCAAACTTGGAACTACTATGAGCGAAAACTCATCGCTATCACATTTCAAAGTTATTATCTTATACGTATATAAAATTCTTGTGTCACAGTTTTCGTTCCCACACTCCTCCGAAACGGCTTGACCGATTCTCATGAAACTTTGTGTGCATATTGGGGAGGTCTGAGAATCGGACAAAATTTATTTTTCATCCCCCCTAAATGTTAAGGGTAATAACATTTCCACCACTAAATAATATTTTTATTTTTTGAACAAAATTTCTTGTTTTTTTTTTTCTATTATACAGTATACAATACATACAAACCTAAATTTTTACACCTATACGATCATCCCCTATTTTATATTTATTAATTGAAAATTGAAATTGCACATATATGGCAAAACAACGTTTGCTGGGTCAGCTAGTTTCCCTATAAAAATAAATTAATATCGCAGCTTTACTAGACACAGTCTCATAGGGCTCTACTTCCATGGAGGCATGAACGTATTTGAAAACGTTTTCAGTAAAAGCATACTCGAGAATAGTGACTTGAAACACTAGCTCGCTTTATACACGACTTTAACAATACCTTGTTGACCACCTGTTAGAGACTGCACTTAGCATGAAAGGGCAAGTATTATGGGCCCTTATGAGTGTTTATTTAGTAACACATTTTAAATTACTAGGTCTGAAATAGCAGCACGTTGCCGTAAGCCGTACGCTTTACTAGGCTAGTAAAATCGCCAATTTCTTATATTTAATCAAAAATACTTTGATAATAGGTACATTGTCTGATAAAACATATTTTAACAAAGACCCGACCTATTTTATATTGCGCTTGAATTTTACACGGTAATTTCATATTGCGCTGAACGATACGACCACAAAACAATTCAGAACATATAATTACAATGTACATTCAAAATGACCAAGTAATAAATACGTTGAAAAAAACACTGAAAGTGTATTTTGATTATAAATCCAAATGAAACGTACAGTGCAAAATGGTATCTACTGCGTTGTAAATACAAATGATATTACCATCAAAATATTTAATTTCACTCTCTGTACACGGTGCGTGCGTACAAAGCTGTCCACGCTTGCATTGTTTTTCAAACATGATATGATTTAACACCGTCAAAACACTTCAGTTTTAGCAAATTTGTACCCGACATGCAATCCATCACAGTTGGACATAGACGAGTCAAAACTTCATGAAACCAATTATTGCTTGATACGCGATAGCTATCAACACATTTAATCGATAGTATTTTTTAGATTTAACTCTACGCCCTTTTAAATTTCTAATTCCTAACATAGAGCCCACTTCAACGGAACAGCCACTTAATAAAGCTGTGTCCGCATTTCGCACACGAAAGTCTCTCAGAGATAAAAAAATTAAATACTCATTCATTTATGGACTTATGTTTTTAGATTACTGAGGGGTGTGCTGTGATAAGAGTACTGATTCAAATAAAATACTGTGTAATGGATTAAAGCGAAATTTATTATTATTTATGCCTTACGATTCGCTTTTCAGCAACACGGCCAGACTGAGAGGTGACAGGTGTTTGATTTGAAATGCCATCTTTTTAGGTAGTAATTGTGTGTTTATTATATATTAATGCTCTGAGAATCAATCAAAACTACAATAATGTGAATTGTTAACAAGAACACAACTATTATGATTAAAAAATGTTCACATAGTTGTAGGGCAAATTGAATAGGCCATGTTATATCGTCATATATTATTAAGCCGATTATATATTATATCTCTATATATATTTTTTGTTTCGTTGATATAACAGGAGCAGGCTGAAAAACAGCGCTGTTTGAGAAGTCAAACAGCTATAAGCTGAGTCTGGTCCTGATTGCCCCTCTTTAAATCGGTACAATTATGTTATTTCTCTCCCCTATTTTTAATGATATTTATTAAAGTTTTATCTTTGTTTTTTATAGATTTTTTTTAAATTATTAATTAAGTCTAGTTTTAAGATTAATTATAAGTTAATCTGGAAAAAAAAACAAAAATAAATTGTAATCTAATGTAATCTAGTGGCAATAAACGATTCTTTTTCTTCATCTCAATTGATAAAAGCAGAATTTTTGCAATAAAAATAATATATTTTTTATGGTTTTGACGAAACGTACCATTCAAAATAATAATGATGGGGTATTCTAACGACCTAATTACCAACGTTCTTGACATATTGAAATTATGCATATAATCATCATAACAATGTGTCAAGCACCAATCATAATTTTAGCTGAACATCATTTTATATTCTCGCATGCTAGAAGCGCTTTAGAGAGAGTGCATTAATTAATATATTAGCGCCCACCAACACAAGAACAGAACTCACTAAAATACACATTTTGAAATAGTAGAAAATTGCTTATTTTGACGAAGAAATATCAAGCCAATAAGTGGATGTTAATCTCCGGAACTATTTAATCAACTCGACGACGCGTGAGCGTCGCGTCGATGGCAGGTTTCTTAGCTAATCTCGGTATTTACTTAGCCTCGCATCGAAGTTACAAAAGGTACTCTCTTCTTAATGGTACAGTTAAAGTTAGGTTTGTAATGCACGTACAAGTTAAAGTATAGACTAAATAATAGTGTACATTTGTGTATCTTTCACTACAGAAACATTATATGTTAATTTACAACGTTTAAAAAACTCACCCGGTGGTGGTTGCATTTTCTGGTTATTCCATACAACCAATATCTTCGCAAGACTGGGTGTTCGCACCAATTTTCGGATGAGCGTGAACAGACTCTCCACGCGGTCATACGTTAATATGACTGCCGTGAAGCCTGGCGCCTTTGGGGCTGTTACCGGGAGGAACAATGGGTTCACTGGACCGTACTGCAAAAAAAATATTTTTTAACTATATATACTTTATATGCACTCGGTTTACACACAGAAACTTCATCTACAAAATTTGAAGACGGCAAAAACTATTCGCCCTGACAGTCGGAATGTATTCCTAAACTAAATCAAGAAGACAAATATAAACCATTTAATTCGAGACATTTATAATATGCTGAGGCGGAATGCGATAGACATCTCGAAGCCTAGATTGTAGAATGCGGTTATTTTGGTAAAACTGCGGTTTTGGTCAGTTCTGGAGTCCATCATACATAGACCCGGGACAACGTTGCGAGGAAAAATATATTTTCGGTCTATTTATACGATAATGCAATAACGATCACAATAAAAATATCAACAGCAGTGCGATTTTATTGCCATACTTGGCTACTACTAAGGTAACATAGTGCTTCGTACTAAAGATAACAATGGTATGCATTTTAAGCTTGAGCGCGATTTAGATTACACGTAGCCTAGATTATAATCTAACCCAGCTGATAAGAAGTAATGCGAAAGTGACTATGCAGTCTCTATATACTAGTAGTAAAATACTGTCTACATGAATATCCAGATTTCCAGCCATTTTATCGTGTAGGTTATCATATAAAGTACTGATGACCGATATTGTACGAAAACGCATAAGTAATTACATTAAAAAACCCTTAAACTAACCACGAGCCACGTTTGGTAAAGAACGTGAAGAAACATATTACCTCTTTGTTAAAAAGTACACAAATATCAAATTGTGTTTCAGCATAGAGCATGGTAAATATTATATTATCAATGGGGAAAAAATGTAGTTTATATATTTATGCCCATTTCTAATACACAACGACCAAAACCCTGGTAACATTGCACAATGATACCAGTGCACAATGAATTGGGAAACCGCTTAGAGGCCAATATAAAGAATGGGAAGACGAAACATAGGTCTATGTACTTTAGGGAAAACCTGGTCATGGACGGGGGCGGGGGGTCAAGCATAATAGATTGAAGGAGGCCTTTGTCCATATCGACACACGGATGAAGCATTAAACTTTATTACTAGTAAATAAAATCATAGTAACAAAACAATGACATACAATGAAACTTGATATCATGTCGGACTGCGGTACAATCAATATTTATGTATATTTTTATACATATACTTGTTGTATTGTTTAACTGTAAAAGGCCTCACCCACAAAACTATATTTTAACAAGTACTAATAAATGAACACTGACCCAAGTAAATATAATCTAAGGCAATCATGACTGATCAAATATTTACATTATATATATGCAAATTCTTAATAGATTTAATTTTAATACATTAAATAGAATATTTTTAAATACGTAACATTAACCGATACGAGAACATTACCTTTTCAAAATATTTGGCGAATAATATGAAAATGTTTCGTTTGCGCAATTTGAGATTTAATGGAAGCCTTATTAAAACATAAGAGGAAAGTGTGACAGCACTTTTTATGAGTGCCCTAGCCCTTTTTTTAACCATGGAATTATGTTGACGCTTGTTAATGGGCATTATAGAAAATTTCTTAAAAGTAAAGTGATACTTCTCACAGTACAGTATTTAATCTAGTTTTGTAATTTGTACAATCGCTTTCGATTTTAATAAATCATTAAAATAAAAATTACATACCAAATGTTCAGGCATATTCCAATCTTCATACATTCTTGCTGACAATGGAAAAACTTTTTCATTTAAAATTTCCAATGTTGTCATAGTGATTTTCTCTATGCTAGCAAAGTATCTTTCATAGACCCATCTTAATTGCCAATATAATTCTCCACGCCGTTCTTTGCTTACTGTATGTACGATTCTTAATAAATTTTTTATGTTGTCCTCTGGTATAAAAATCGCTATTCGATTCCAATCAATGTGAGAATTGAAAGGCATTACTATAGCATCAGCTATAATAATTGGAATGCATTGTGAAGCTAACACATCCATTAAAACAGTTTGGATCAATCTCGCACTTCGAACAACTAAACAGAATAATCCACTTTTTAACACTTCTGGATATTCAAAATGCTTCCCAGTAGTGTACTCACATCTTTTTGTAAAATCAATTTCTTCATTCCTACATCTGTCTAAAAGTAAAAGATCATTTGATGATGATGCAATACCTTGCAGTTCCACTAAATAATCTTCAGGTATATTGATCTGCGTTGAAATTATTAAGTAATCTTTTTGTTTTGGCTGTGTACTATCTATATTAGAAGCAATGTGACTGTAGAGTGGTAATGATATGTCAAATCCATATCTAAAAGACCATGTATCAAAGCCAGCTCCTGCTATAACTGCATAACTAGTGTTAAGGTCAATAACAGTATTGTAATTGGGTTCAGATCCTGCCACAAAATTAAAGATGAGATGATTTTCCCCATTGTTCCAACTGTGTAAAACAAATCGATCATAAGATACTGTGTTGAGTCAAAGTCAAATGTATTATTGAACATCAATTGTCAATTTAATCAACAACTACATTGGTATAAACAGACCAAATTATTATTTAACAAATAAGTTTTTATTTCACTTTCAAAATCAATTAACGCAAACAAACTAACTAACACAAGATAAAATGCTTATTAATTTAATTGACAAATCATACATATTGTGAACAATATCTAATTAAAATTATAAACTTACTGTTTTAATGATTGCAGAGCTTGAGATATGTGTGAACTTGAAAAACTGTTTTGATTTAATGTATCTATACTTGGTACTAATAAACACGCCTCATCAGGATTAGGAGTATAATATTTACTTCTCTTTATTGTTTCTAAGATCTCAAAAAATTCTCTAGAAAATCGAGAAACTGATCTCCCATCGTCAGTCCTGTAGTCTTGTAATGGATAGATGTATATTGTTATTTTATTGTGCCCTCCTCGTCCACACCTATACACATTAAAGCAATTCCAGTATGTGCAATTTAACACACGAGACACCGAAAACGGATAATCTTTATCAAGTTTATGAATTGGTAAATTAACTGCTTCCAAATTTACTGCTTCATAAAAATTTGTACGTGGTGCACTTCCCGAGAATACGTAAACTACAGTAAAAACTAATGATATCACTATAAACAACAGTAGACCCACGAAGAACCTATGATACAGAATGTTTCTATACGATATATTATATTTCGCTTGCTTACTAGTTTTTAAAAGCAAATCCGCAGCCATTTGTAATTACGACGATTAAATTGGAACTGTTAATATATATATGGCACCCATCATTAGGTAAACCCGTAATTTCTCATTCAAAAATTCTTGAATTTATAAAACACAATGCTAAACCTTCGCCTTACACAAAATCAAGATAGTTTCCTGCGAAACGTCGAGTCGATCTGTCGAATGTCGTTGGAAGATAGAACTGTCACGCTTATACGAAAGTTGACTATAACATTCCTGTTAATGCCATGCGAGTATTGTCAATATGACACTTAACTAACATCATTGGCATTGAGATACTGCCAGTAACAGTTTAACAGGCTTGTATTTGTTAATATTATGTAGTAATATTAATAACTGTATAAAATTATGGTAATATTTATTTTTATTTTTTTTTAACGTTTGGTATACGTTTACATTATTTTATTATATAATGGATCACAAGTCGCATCAAATTGACATAATACATAACTTTGTGTTGTTTGTCAAAACTCATAATTGACAGTCTGAAACATACTTTGTTTTTGTGTCAGTTTTGTGTTGTGCGTAGTTGCGGTTTCGTTTCTCATGGCTTAAATTATTTTAATTTTGTTTTATTTAAATATTCCCGTTTAATATTTCGGTTTGAGCTTGATCTGTCATGGCTTTATTACCTCCCGACCCAGTTTATACAATCCGAAATGTTGACAATACACCGGTTTTCTCTTTGGCGTTTAACTTTCTACCCGGCGGTCTCGAGAGGTTACTAGCCGGTTCAAAGAATGGCTATGTTTATGCATACAACCTTCAGGTAAGAACCCGCGTCGAAAGAATAATAAGTGATGTTTACAAAGGTGCTACTTCTGAGAAAATTATATTATTTAATTGTCTTATCTAGAAACAGCTGCTCTTTGTTTACTACCCTCAATTTGTGACCCAGAAAAACATAATTTGAATTTTGATTATAATATATGTTTAACATATTTAATGAGGTCAAAGTATTTATGAATATAAAATCAAATTTATATCATCTCTTAACTTGCTTACAGACAAACCGGGTACAACAAAAGATAAAAGTTGGTCAAGCTCCCATTCTTCATCTTATCCATACAGAAGACCAGTTAATTACTCAAGAAAAAGGTGGAAAATACAAGATATTTAATTTGACAAACTCTGGTTATAAAGAGGATTCAGTCATTGATATTGATTATCCTGGATTTTGTCGATTTGAAGCCAACACAAAACTCAAAACACTATATGTACCTGATAGGGAATCCCAAGTATATATTCATAACTTTTCTGGAGAAAAGATTGGAAGTTTAAAACCAGAAGGTTCTGAACCAAAGTTGGGAGATCCAATGTGTATGAAATACATTGAATTAGCACCAGAAAAACCTTACTTATTAGTGGGTTATGAGGCTGGGTGGCTTGTTCTATGGGATCTCAAAACTAGTCAGCCAATTGGAAAACTCCAAACTAAAGAATGTCCCATGTCAGTGGATTTCTGTAAAGAACAGCAAAGGGGCATTATTGGAAATGCCTCAGATGTGATACAAGTATTTAATATAGGAAGAAAAGACTTGAGCTTGGTCCATGGTACAGATATAACTATAAAAAATCCTGGAATTAACAAAGTGCAGTCTCGACTTGATGGAAAAGTTTTTGTTTCTGGTGGCTGGGATAGCCATATTCGAATTTTCTCATGGTTCTCATTAAGGCCTTTGGTTGTCTTAACTGAACATAAGAGAGCAATCCAAGATGTTGTTTATTCAAGCCAGAAAGTATCCATGTGGAATGCAAATATAATGGCAGCAGGTGGCCTTGACGGAGTTATTACTCTATGGGATTTGTACAATCAAAAGCAATGATTTGAGGAAACTCATTAAATTTTAAACAATCAAATATCATAAATATTTGAATGATTTTTATTCACAAATAATTATTGCATCGGCATTGCAATAATTGTTCTAAGATTTGACTCCATTTGTATTTTAATTTGCTTAAAAGTCTCATTCAGCTATAAAATTGGATCTCATTTGTTGTTGTTATGCCAAAAGTAAAACTAATTACAAAATGCAATATGGTGTCTACCAATTGTGGCCAAGTCATTAGAATAAGCATAAATTTGTTACAATAAAATAATAATTATGACTATTTTCCATAAATGATTATAGCACTGTTTTCTTTTATCAAGAATAAATTGTATTCAAAATTTATTTGTTTTCTATTTTCCTAAGACCTTGATGTAATTGATGAAAAAAAAGTCTTACTAATACATATTAAAAAACCCTATTTGTAAATTTGTTGTTCTTTTAAAGACCTTTTTTACATGCTGACGTGGTTTCAAATAGATTTTTTTCTACTTAAGTTACCTTATCTAATGTATATGTCATTAACTTATCTACACTGATAACAACAAAATGGACAAATGAATGTAAGCTGTCTTTTAACAGTGCGTCTTTTGGTTACTGCTTTCCATTATTCATTTGTGAAGATGAAACAAAATGATACTTTTATTAGAACACCTTAATGACGCCTAGATTGTTATAAGTATTTTGGGTGTAGAAGGCAGTTATTTCGTCAAATCATAGATGCAAGAATAATGCGAAACAAAAATATAACTATTTAGATTTTAGGATGTTCTGTCGGCTAGAAGTACTTTAATCACGCTTTAAAGATGAAATAAAAAATGAAAGTAATTTTCAATTATTTTATTCTCATTTGAATGATTCATTTTAGTGTGTTTATTATTCTTAAATATTATTAAAACTTACAACTATTTAAGCAAATATATTCTTAATGTAATTAAATCTAAGACTAGTACATAACTTAAACATGAACCAACCGCGTTGTTGACGCAACATAGTTTCTGATATGTATGTATTTTAATGTTAATACTAGGTACCTTTATTTAAAAATTTAATTTAAACTTCAACAGTTTTTCTTGTTTTGTGAATGAGAGAGTCATCATCTTGCGCAACTTCTACCAATCTTCGCCTTTTCCTAAGGGGTCTTGAAGATTCAGAAGTTTCCCTAGTTTTTGCCACAATTTTTGCCATTTTGCCTCCTAGTCTAGTTATTTTAAATTTTGGCAATGTTTGCTCCGGGTTTGATTCAGAAACAACAGTTTCTTTTGCACCCTCCAATCTAGAATCATCTTTATTCTTTTCGTTTGTGCGTGTTTCCTTTTCTGTGTTAATTTTATTGTTACTATCTGACTCTTTGGCTTCATTTTTATCATTGTTTATAGTAAAATCTAACGGACCCTCTGGGTCGTCACTATTTACTTCGGTTTTTATTTTATTAAATTGATGTGCTTGTAAAAAGGAAGACAAAGGTATCGGGATGGGAATTGGCAGAGGTATGGGTAAAATGACTGGATATGGAACCAAAACTGTTACTGGCGGAGGTTGGCCTATGGCCTGTGAGAAGTTTACTGGGGGTATAATTCTGGGCCTTTCTTGGGGCATCATAGGTCGAGGTGGCATGAAACCGAAACGCGGTGGGTACATTCCTGGATGTCTGTAATCGTTCATGTGAGCAGGATTATCAAGAAAAACAGGCGGGGGCATTCCAAAAATAGGATTAAATGGAGGTATTTGAGCGTTTATATTATTAGGTGGAGAATGAATAGTGCTATTTCCTGCAGTAAGTGATGACGCCGGCGATGATGCATCGATAGAAGGGCTACACCTTCTCAAGTCTTGAGCCTTAGGGGTGGAAACATGTTGTCTAATCGTTTGAGACGTCACTGTAGATGAACATTTAGATGCTCTGCGCTTTCGTAGGTTCATCTTGGTTTGTCTTACTTCCTTTTTTGTTTCTGGTGATTTTTGAGTAAATGTTTTCTCATCGGTAGATTTTGGATTCATAAGTTTAGCAGTTGGAGCAATCGTTATCAAAGGCATTGGAGATTTTCGATTGCATAAAGACTCAGATGTTTTTTCATTGTTTTGTTTGGCTTCAATATTTGGGGAAACAGACCTATCCGATTGTGGCGATACTGATCGGCTTTTACAGTTCTTCAACCACAAGTCTGGAGTGATGAGATTAGACGTCGAGGAGCTGCTCACCAAATGTGGATTGAGATCAAGGTGCGCCTGAGTCTCCCGACAAAATATATGCATTTTGTATTGATTGAGACATTTGTCCGAGCAAAACTGGAGTTGCGTTGCGCCATCCTAAAATTTATAAAACCTTGATTAGACACGATTTTGGAGCATTAAGGAAAATTCATAAAGATTAAAAATTCAACTAGAGTTATTAAAAATGATGACATTAACTTTAATAAGAAATAAATTATAATTTTTATACATACTTGAAAATCAACATAGGCGACTGTATGTCTCACGTGTCGACACCAATCACACGTCTTTGCGCGCTTGAAATTGGCGCGCCTGGACTGACTAAAGCAAAGCTCCGAGCAAAAAACCGCCCCAGCTTGCTGTAGAGCGCCACTTTCACTCGTTATATTCTTGTTGCACCATGAACACTCATCTGAAATTCAAATCAACCTTTCTGTTAAATAATCCTAACTCTTAACTAAACTCGTTACCTTCAAGAAACATTAAAACTTAGAACGATTTCCTTCACACAAGAAGTTTTAAAGGCGCGTATAAAAAAATTTATTTAAGCATGGTCGAACATGATAAGTCGCGCCAATAATCTCAAACTGCTTTTATTTTTCAGTTTTTGAAAACTACCTTTCAAAGTCTTACTTATTGTGCTGAAAAATTATAAAATTTACTAGCACTATTATTGTACATCACGCTTGACTAATTTATATGTCTTTCGTCGCCCATAATATCAAGTGTAGCAAAACCTCGCGGCGCTCAGCCAAAATCAGTTAAAAAGAAACAAGAGACAAGAAGTTGTTTTGTTTAAATGAAGATTTTGGCTACTAAAAGTACAAGCGTTAATTCCTCCCCGCCAAATGTTGCCGAGCCAAGACTCACTTGTATATTTAAGGATTTGAATATTTATTTCTATAATATAGTTTTAAATACTCAGAGCTTTTGCTCTGAATAAGTAAGTAAAGGTACTATCCCCATCGCTCTACTTTTATTGTAAACTGTCATTGATAAAGAAAATTTCACCCATGCGTGCATTGCATCTAATTGAACACTCCATTCAGAAACGCGATAGGCACAGGCTTCTCATTAACGAAGCCTCGTTTCAGACAAAAGCAATGATATCTCGTTATGGACTTTATTAATTTCTGTTTCGCGGACTAACGATTCCAGATCGGATTGTACGATATTTGAGATCCTGTTCATTACGTTCGAATTATTCGTTTGTCGATATTGCATGTGCCTGTAATTTTGGGTATTTCAAATTAAGAGAAATCTTAAATTTAATAACGACTCAGGACAATTCATTCGTTAATAATCTACGCTTGTATTTAACAATCTGAGATATATTAGTTCATTATCAAATTCTACATTACTGCTTCTCCTAGCTCGTCTTTCTCGTTTCAGTAACCGAATACGCGTTGGTAACCGTATATTCTCTTAATCATCGCATTTTAACCACAAAGTTCCACAATTTCATTTGTGGCACACATACAAAATATCTTATATAACATGTTTGGTATACGATACGCGAAAGCAAATTCACGTTCATTAGGAATAGTAAACCAGCTTTGTGGTATTAAATTTGTAAATACGAAGCATCGATGTAGCCATATAAATATTTATCAAGAATATGATTACTTAGTACAAAAATTCTACGAAGTATACGATCCATTATCAATTGAGTATATGCAATAATAATAATAATATTTCATGGAAAACCCGTTGTCTATATTACCTATTGTACGAACTCTTAAAAATAGGGTGAGTGCGTAGAAGCAAACATGAGACTTTATTTCATTTCAGAAGCAAAACTTATTTATTTATTATCATTAACTAACGTTCGTATTTCATTGAAATAAAAAACATATAATATAACGTTCCTGCGTTTTCGCTAATAAGGCAACTATGTGATATGTACCTATTTCTAATCAGTACCCAATATGTCAGTGTGGCCGTGATAACGGTTTCTGAGCATCCGAAAAATTAGCCTTTATAACAATAATAAATTGCATTTTACAACAACAACAAGTATAATACACTATGATATTTAAAAGAAACTTATCACAAAGCGCCGTACAAGAAATAAGTTCTCCAGGCCGATTTGGCTAAGGCAGGTCATCTGTGTTGATGACAAATGAGCTCTGTAGTGTAGATGTGACAGATATTCGAGTCGTAATGAGTAAGGCGAGATCGAAACCATTAACCATTATATGAATAATAAATATAATAATTTCATCTAAGTAGCCAACCCCATATATTAGGCGAGGGTGCGAATGAACATTTCAAAGAATAACAGCTCGGCAACAATACCCCTAAGTATTTTAGTTCTAGGAATTTGATTAGAGGTACGTAACATGAAAAGTAATAAAAAATAAGTCAAAACATTAAGTAGACTAACCATTGCTAGCTTTATTGTGGATATGAGATTACTAGATTTATGTTATACTAGCTAAAATATCAAAACCGTATTAATCATTTAAAAGTTTAATATTTTTTTTGTACCTTTGTTTTTTTGTTCTGTGTGATGTTCAGGGCTAGAAGGCTCTCTGGCCCGTGAAGCCGCCCACCTTCTCAACTCCAAACGTTCATAACCGTACCAGCCAAGCAGTTCGTTCATAGCTGTCTCGGCAAATTCCTGTAGAAAATTAGTAAATTACTATAAGATGATACCAGTCGTGTAAATTGTACATATTGTATTCTTGGGAGCTACATCCAATGTTTTCTTAGTACCTTATTCGTCTGTAAAGAAAAACTTTTTTAATGAGTGAAATATCCAACACAATATCAAAATACAAGTTCTACTTTAAATACCAATAGAATCTATATCTCAAATTTTTAATCACCATATTAAAGTAAATCGTAACCAAATTCAGCAAAATCTAATCGTTAAAGTTACAAAGTATTTGCAGTGTTGCATTTAAATATCGTATATCTTCTGACGTCTCGTATGTCTTATACACTGCAAGTCAAAGGACGTGCGTTTTATCTCGTAATGCCGAATTATTATTGAAAACTTGTTTCATTTAGAATTCAACTTACAACATTAACGCTTGATATATCTTAATATATATAAATCACCTGTCACGATTTTTGTCCGCGATGGACTCCATAAACTATTTAACTGATTTTAAATTAAATTGGCACACCGTGAGCAGTCTGGTCCAACTTAAGAGATAGGATAGTTTAGATCTTTAATTATAATCGCAACTTTATTTTATTGCAAATTGAATTGAGTAAGTAATCAATAGATGGCACTGCTATGGTAAACCGACAAACGTGTCATATAAAGATTAATTTTTTTTATTGTTTAAAACGCTTTCGATTATAAACCCATTACACTTAAAGCTGATAATTATTTTTATTGAACTAAAGACATGAGCGCTTGAAATCACATTTATTGCTAATATTTATCATATGTTTGCCGGGTCAGTCTTTAATAGTACAAAAACAATTTCCTACGACACAAAAATAAATTTTATTTTTAGTGCATATTCTTAAATAACACGATTTGTATAAAATAAACGATCTCGCGCGACCTCCTTTCCTTGGATTTTATAGCTGTTGATCGTGTAAATAAATTTGACGGAATATGTGTAGGTATATAAGATGTCCGGCGAGAGAAGGCGTAATTCAAGAGGTATCTGTGCCACTATAATAAGATCACACTTTTCTTTGAGTACCTACGCAAAAAATTACCTCGTGTGTGTATTTATGTTATTTTAGGTTCCACCTTCATCCTTGTTATTTCAAAGGATTATGATGATTTACAAAGAAAAATAACGATTTTTGTTGATATTGGCTGCTCACGTAAACCACGTAAGCCAGTTTATCTCCATGGGTAGCTTATCTGCGTCACCATTATTGATTCACAATAACACTATATTTATGTTCAAAACATTAATTAAATTACCTTTTGAAGCTATTTTCTTCCTTTCAGTTTTAACCTACGATTAAGTATCTGAATTACGTCTTATGTATAAAATATAAATGCTTTCATTGGATAGGCTAGTTAGAATTTTGAATCGAATTGTAAAGTAATATAAATAGATCATATCACAGTCAGTATGCCTATAAAAAAAATAGCTAGTGCTAAGACTAGTCTATTTAGGTACTACATTAATGTAACTATTGGCTTACATTTCTTAATTGTGTGGTCTTAGTTAAATACAGGTAACGTAGAAATTACATTGAAAAATAGAATGAAGATATATCTGCACGGTTAAAGCTGTTCAAATATTGTATTCCAATTTTATATATTTACTTTTAATGATTAGTTTTAGCAAAGTTCTATTTAGTTAAAGTTAAAATTCTATTCAAAGTTATACATTCTAATTGTCACTTAGTTTTATTATTAAAAATACAATAAACTATAGTAAAATTTTTCCCTGTGGCAATGTTCACAAATTTATTCGTTGTATAAAAGCGAAAAGTTGTATTTTATAAAAGCGTCTGTTAGAGGAACCCTAGTTTCCGTAAGTTCCACAGGTAAAATTTAATTTAATAATCTCCCTTAAAATTTGTTCTAGTTCAGTGTAGGTACTGTTTACGTGATTCACACAAAAACTTAGGAAAATTAATAATATAATATAATATAATCTAAAGTGTAAGAGAAGGTAGTAATAGTTTTTTAGAAGAGATGAATAAGAAGTTTAGGAGTATGTATATGAAATAGATAGATAGATACAATTATTCGTGTTTATGAATCAAGTTGCAACCTCCTTCATTGAATGGTTAGCAAAAAATAACTAACTCATTCTAACTCAGATAAATAACTCATACATGGTTAATATATATAATAAGATTTTTGATCAAATAAGTAAACGATACCTCAGTCACTCATCTTCAAAAAGATCTTCATTATCAAAGGAAGGGCATCCTTTGACATGAAAATCCAGCTGGCATACAATTAATTAGTGTCTTCAAGGATAACATTATCATTATACATAGTAAGAGTATGTATGTAAATTCATTCTTCCAGTCATCAACTTTTATTTAGAAATATATCAAAGTGCGGAAATAAGTAGATACAAAAAAAAGTCAAGTCCAAGGTCTGAAAATGCGAAAATTTTTCTTTTTTTGGGCCGGGTTTTTTTGGGGGTTTGGGTTTTTTTTTCAAAAAAACCAAAAAAAAAAAACCTTTTTTTTTTTTTTTTTTTTTTTTTTTTTTTTTTGGGGGGAAAAAAATTTTAGGGGGGGGGGGCCCCCCCCAAAAAAAAAAAATTTTTTGGGGTTTTTTTAAATTTTTTTTTTTCCCCCCTTTTTTCCCCCCCCCCCCCCCCCCCCGTTTTTTTTTTTTTTTTTAAAAAAAAAATTTTTTAACCCCCCGGGGGCGGGGGGTTTTTTTGGGGGGGGCCCCCCCCCCCGGGGGGGCGCGCCCCCCCCCCCCCCCCCCCCCCCCCCCAAAAATTTTTTTTTTGTTTTTTTTTTTTTTTTTTTTTTTTTTTATTAAAAAAAAAAAAGGGGGCGGCGTTTTTATATTTTTTTTTTTCCCCCCCCCCCCCCCCCCCCCCCCAAAATATTGGGGGGGGGGGGTTTTTTTTTTTTGGTTGGAAAAATTTTTTTTTTTTTTTTTTTTTTTTTTTGTTTGTGCAGAATCAAATGATACGTGATGAGTTTTAACCGATTTGCAATTAAGGAGATTGTAAGGAGAGTTCTTAAATTAATTATCAAAGCCCTTATTCGTAATTAACGAACAACACATCCAATGTATTATATTTAAAAATTTCAAACATTTTTACATTAATGCTGGCTGTATAGTTTCTAATTTCGATATCAATAATAGGTAAACCAGTGCTTGAAAATTTGATATTGGGCTTAAACCTATGCTGCGGCTGTGTGGCTAAAATAACCCTGCCCACCCATTAGCCAGTTTCGTACCGAACATTTTACTTCAACGTCCACAAATGATGCCGGGATATAATTAATAATCGGAAATACTGTGTTAACCGCTGATTTTAACGATAGAAGCTGAATTTTAACTAATACTTATGGGAACTTCGATAATTTTCGAATATGAATTTATGTTTCATCTAAATGAATTAAAAAAAAAACCTATTTTATATAAATCACTTTATTACTAATAAATTTACACGTCCCAGATAGTTTTATAACAAGTTATGAATACATGATAATATGTTTATATGATTATAGGTTCTAAATGACGTTTTACGTTAATAATTAATGACGTTTATTATAGAACTTAATTTTCACATTTATATTTTGATTAATAAAACAATAAAAACACCGTCGCATGAATGTAACATAAGCCGTTCACCGATATCGGTATCGTATAGAACATAAATGCTTTTAATGGCAGTAGCACGGCGAAGGTAAATTTAGGAGCGTTCGCAAGTAACCCAATACCCGACCTACGCATGCCAGTGTTGCTAGTAAACTTACACTGGAAATTACAAAGGCGATACTATTAACAACAAAGAAGCTTCTGTACTCTCTTGTTACTTGATAAATTGAAATACTATAACGTGGCGTAAGCCCCACTATAATTAAATTAATTTATAATCACTTAAAAAAAGTATCATAATAAATATCGAAGTTATCAAAATTTTTGGTAATATTGGTTTTATCACTGCTTTTTAAATTTTTTTTTAAATTAAGAATTTCTCTCTTGTTATATAGTTATGTTTTATGGAAAAAGTATTTGCAGGATCCACCTCTGCATATGATTTTGGGTCCCAAATTAAAATAATTTGTAGCAGGTGTGGCCGCCTATTGCCAATCGCATAAAATAAGCATTGTGTATTCATTTGGTAGCCAAGCGGTGAACTAATTTTATTCCTACATAGTCCTTTATTGCTACACATTGGCTTAAGCCTGTTCACTTCCTTGGTTTATATCATATTGTTTCAGGTAAAATATCAGTAAAATTGTCATTGTGATTCGGGTAACTTAACCGATCAAAATTTTTTTAAGTTTAGATAAAACGACGAATTATTAATGCTTGTATCATAAGACAAAGTATGTATTTATGGTTGGCAATAGATAACAGAGGCGAGACAGAGTAGTGGGCAGTGGGAACTCGGTACACAAAGATATCGCATGTCGGCGACCAGTCGAGCTGATAATTTACCTAATGCCGTGTAAAACGATCGCTCTGCTAATGTGAACGGAAACAAATATTTTATTTATTCACTATTCTGATAGATTTATTTATTGGTAATTTCTTTATAAACTGGGCAACTTGCTATCTTAAGTCTAATTTCGAATAATAAACTAACTTAACATTACTCAGCATTAAATATTCATTGAAATGAACTTCATTACCAAATCGTTTCAATAAGCCTAGTTAACTCGCTTCGAATTAGATTAACCCAAAGAATAACTAATAACACATACTTATATATTTTTCCAGTTGCATGTTTATGATTAACTATGTTAACGGCAAAATGTGAATCCCTGTCCAAATTTTAAATAATATGGACACTAAGAGTTGCACACAGCTTGTAATGAAACGCAAAGACCGCTTTATTGCTGTTTTATTAAGTGCTACACGATCAACTTTCGGTGAAAGTCGGCCAACTGGCCTTTGTAATAAACATTTTTGTCGATAATCTATGCAATACAAGATATAATATATTATAATACATTTCCATGAAATCGAACTAAACATAGGCACCCTTGGCCACAGTCCTTTGTCTATTAACGGAACGAGGCTCTGGAGACTATTTTAATTTTGTTTTTGTTATTAGTTTCGGTAAACACACGTTGTCTCCGCTGCTTGATTTTTAATATTGGGGCATTTAACGTCAACTATTTTGCATAACAAACTATGACTGCTGTGATATACAGAGTTGCCATGTTTACATAGAAAACCCAGATAGATATCTTTTACTCATTTATGAAAACGAAAGAACTCCTTTGGATTTTAAAAATTCATATATATGAGATTACGACTTTTAGCGAGCAATTTTAAAATGTTTGATCTTTTCTTTAGCTATTTTATTTTTTTTTACAAAAAGACAAGTGTGAGAGTCAATATTTTTTTTCAAGAATGAAACTCGGGGCCTCATCTTGCCAGTCACTATATTACGTTTTTCAGACTATTTTTTTATAATGTTTAATCCTTGATCCATTTTAAAGAGTAAATTAAATTTACATAATTAAACTGAAACTTTATTGTTAAGGCATCGTATTACAGTGTTTCCCTTAAGACCCGGGTTGTAATATGAATAACAGTTCTGCTCGGTGTCGTTTAAACAAAAGCAATCTTCAAATAGCTAAAAGCATATAAATAGTTGCCTATTCCTAATAATTTTACCTCGAAAAGTCTTCAAGTAGTTGTAATCTAATGTTGTTTATTTATTTATTTAATGACAGTCTAAAGCCAAAACACACTTAAAAACTACCTTAACCTAAACTTAAAAATAAAATGTGTCCTGCTCTGGTGCAGATTTAATAAATTTATTAAATAGCGCCACTATTCGCGGTATCGCTAATTTCTTCATGTATATAAATCAGCCCTTAATCACATCATTATGAATACAATCAAATAGGCACGTTATTCGATTACAATCATCTAACCCTATGCAATCGATTCGAAACGCAACAAAAACCTCCGCCTCCTGTTACATCTCCGATATCCGCCACTCGATTATATTTCACAAGCTACTCATTATAACGTCTCGTGCGAAACAAAGCGATCTCGCATTACGTTGCACTCTTCAAGCGGGAGCTTGGTCATGTGAAACCACACTTTCGGGAAGACTCGTGTAGCTACCACTGCGTTTGAACGCTTTGTAAAATTATACCGTATCTTTATACAGAATTAGAACGTGCTTAGTTTACAACTTTCCAAATAATCATTTAAGAACCATATTGAGTTTTTCGTGAGGCTCATTTCGAACAACTTTTTACACCGAATATCGGCCAACAAATATAGATCTGTAAGCTTTAGCCCAGTATATGGCGTATTGCACTACCACAAAGGATACACAGTGATGTCCAATTCTTCTTCTAGTGCCTCTCCATTACTGGAGATTTCACTTACAACATGTCTTGATAAAAAGAAATGATGGTAATGATTGCATTCTTTTTTTTATTCATACATATACATGCCAGAAAAATGTTGCTTTCATATGCGAGAAAAACTTGTTTTCTTAAACGTGAAATCAGAAAATTTACTTCTTTTCTTTTAGTTTATTCATCCATGTAGTAAAAACTAATGTATCCCCAAAACTTTTCACTCAGAAGAAAATTCGATTCTAATCTTAATCGCATGGTTTTGCTGTTTCACAATCTGTCTTATTATCTACACAATGTAAATTATTTTGTTTCAATAAGGGATGATTAAAAAAGACAATTAATTATTGCATTTATTATGCTTTATTATTTTATCAATAAAAACCATTTATCTGCAAATTGACATATTGAATAATTACTATAACTTTAAGTTGTCGTGACCCCATGCTGTCATGTAACACGATCTCGGCCGAGACATAAGATACCAAGTGTTATTTTCTTAATAGAACAGAAATACAATACCAACTTGCGTTTACATCTACTAGCTGAACAAAAAATTAACTTGAGAACGAGTTTTCAAATCTATATTATATAAAAGACCTCATACTTGAAAAGCTCGATTTGCCCGAACTTGTATTTACCTAAATGCAGTACCGGGTTCGATAACAAACTGTGATTGACGTAAATCTCAAGGTTTTATTTTGTGTTATGTCACCTAAATGGATGCGCTGCCAGCAGCGGCTTCCGAATTTAGTAACATGGGTACGAAAGCTTTTGTTGTTATAACGCGCTTTAAATGTAATCGTGTGTCAAAAGCTGCTTGAACACAAAATTGTAACTTATAAGCTTTAAAAACGTAAATAATTACGGCAACATTTTTAACATTTGTAACATTGTAATATATTCTTAATTTACAAAAAAAAAGCTTTAAATATTTTTTACTGTCGATTCTCTTATCTGTACTGTAGATATCTAAATGTAGATAATTTTATTTTTGTGAATTACTTGTTGCATCAACAACTCTTTACTGACTTAACATTTTTATATTCACGTACAGGTAAGCTTATAATAATATTCTCGGCGAGGTGCGTGCCGTTCTGCTCGATATTTCTAAAGCCAGAGCATATGCCAGATAGTTTCTCAGCAAGCTTCCTGCATATGCAATATCTCTTTTAGTAGGATTGCTGATTTCCTGAGAAAAACACTGATCCGATTAAAGGTTGTTTGTTTCTTAATATCACCCCAAGGGTTCAGTCATGCTCCAAGTGCTTGAGCAACGAACTCACTCCGTTCGGTTGGGATTTTTCCGGACCAATATAAAATTGCGTTTTTCAAAAGAAGAGCAAACGGTCATTTAATAGCCAGACATTTTATTTATTTTCTGCCGGTAGTATCCATATCTTCCATATAGTTGGATGCAGGCAAACGCAAAGCTACCGTTTATAAAAAGGTAATCTCGCTAAAGCTCATAACACAGGATAAAAGCTAGTGTTGCCAGACGTGTCTCGTTACACTAAAATTAACGTCAGGCTGATGCAAACGGTGTCCAATAGCGCCCAGCTAGTTGAGACTGGCATTAATTATGAAGGGATCATGTTCAACGCTACTGACGGAAAACCTTTCTGGATCAAACGTACATTTATCATCATGCCATTAGTTAATCGATTAAAATCTATACTCAAAATTTCAAAGCTATAGTCTGTTACGCTTTGGAACCAAACTGTAAATATAAATGTGAAATAAAAATAGTTGAAGAAAATAAAAAGTTTTTCTTACAGAAATGTGATGATGATTTACGGTCATAAATTAACGTTTGAATCAAAGCGCGGAGTAGGTAGTTGAAGAATAATGCTGACATAATAATTAATATTATTAAATGAGTTCTTTTAGGGATAAAAAATTTGTATGTTATACCTACGGTAAGGCTCCATAAAAACATTTATAAAATGAATTAAAAGTAAACAGTAATCCGAAACACTGTTATTTTTTTCATATTTTGTAGGCTTTTTGCGATGTTCTCATCACATCTCACTTTTCACTAAAATTAACGAACGCGAATCCGGTTTCGTTACTCTAGGATAATTAAAACAGCGATTGAAACCTTCGCGGAGGTTTCAGGCTCCTCAGATTATTTCGTAATTAAAAATATTCTTTATTACTTCAGGAAAAAATAACGATTAAAAGCAGTATTATTTTTAATTATTCTTGCGATATTTTATTTTCAACCTTAATAAGCGAGTTGTAAATAATACTGATGATCATCAGTAACAGTAAAACTGTGTAAATAATATGATAAAGGAGGGAATTATGTAGCGAAAAAGGAACTTCAAAACCATCCTATTACCAATCATTAATTATGACTTAAAGAGAACAATTTTAACTCTAAATACGTATTATTTCTACATAGGTTATCATTTTATCTTAATTTTTAATTTATTAAAATTTAAAGTGCACATTCAAATTCAACAGTCATAGCTGTTTGTAGTGAGCCAAGGCGGTCTGATATCTGAGGCAAAGGTAATTTGATACCGTGCTAAAAGCGACCCGGCCAAAATGCCATCGTCATATTGTATCAGATTACGTCCAAGGGGTTACGTTTGATTTAAAATTTATGTTTATGACCACTAAAACTATTTATAAAAAAATATTGTCGCAGGTAAACGACATGTAAATAAATATAAGATTTTAAAGGCTAATATTTTATTTGTACTTCGTTGTACTGTTATTTCTGTTACACTTTACATACGTAACGTAATTAAGAGAAAAATTTCAAAGCTTTTTAAATGTTGTCATCAGAAAAGTGATATTAAATAGAAAAACGAGCTTTTGCAAACAAATTATAGGTTATAAGTACCTTGCCAAACTTGTTATCGAACCAACAATTCATTCAATCACCAGCAGACCTGATAATATTCTCATTTTATTTTACCTATAAACTATATTATTACTAGCTGACCCAGCAAACGTCATTTTGCCATACATGTGATTTCAATTTTCAATTAATAAATAAAAAAATAGGGGTTTAAGTATTTTTGTATGCTGTAGGTATCATAGAAAATTAAAAATTTTTGTCAAAAAAATAAAATTGGGGTGACTACCCTTAACATTTAGGGCGATAAAAAATAGATATTAACCGATCCTCAGACCTACTCAATACGCTCACAAAGTTTCATAAGAATCGGTCAAGCCGTTAAGGAGGAATATGGGAACGAAAACTGTGACACGAGAATTTTATATAATATAAGATATTTACCATAAATTGCTATCAAAGAATAGTAGATGCCACAACAGCTAACCAGGTTTGTATAAATTGTCATGTAATTACTATTTTCGATTCCAACCTATACCTATACCTTCCCATTAAACAACGCCTATTTGGGTACTGTTAATAGAAAATTAGTCGGGTTTGGTGCTAAATATTCCTTAATTAAGAAATTATATAAATATGCAAACAGTGATATGCACTGTTTGCATATACAATGAAATGTACTGAAAACACCGCTAATCCAAGTTATGACACTTCTGTCACCATTCTTCACCTTTGAAGTTAAGTGAAGTTAGGGTCTTAGGGTTAGCAAAATAATTATGAAAAAGTATTGTGTGTGTTATATAAGATTATATAATTGTGTTATATCAATTTTAAACACATCTCTCGTTTACTTCCTACCGAAGTAGGTAATCGATTTAGAATTTTACGTTAAGTAAACTTATTTAAATTTTAATAGGCTATTGAAGGACATTCAAAGTTGATTACAAAACGTGAGTTAAGATCTAATATTTAATATTTCGAGAAGATGAACATACAATGCAAAAGCATTGTCGGGTGTGGATTACAACTGGCTATCAGGTATCTTCCAAGATCCATTGCCCATCTCGCTTTTGCATATTTATCTTATTTATTTACTCCTAATTACAATGATTAATAATATTTAATTTTGCAGTATATGATGATTTAGCATGCAATCTATACGTACTTACACTACGGTTTCATACTGAGTTTTTGTAACACTTTATGAGGTATAAGTAGAGAGAACTTTGTTAAAGTGCTAATTGAAAGAGTTAACCTAGAGTTCATACTCCAAACTAGAATTTAGGTTTAGGTTAATTAAAAAAAAGTTCATAAACTTTTTAACTAAAGTCTGTCTCTTTCTTCATATTATATTCACACCATGCTCTATGTTCCATGCTCATACAAACGTTTTTGGAGTCGATCAATTTCAATTTTTGTTGAAGTCAATCTAAAAATATTTTATTTATTGTGACAGTTTTGCTTACACTTTCAAAATAGTTCGTGACTTGAAAACGCATAGAACTGAGAGGAACCCAAAGGGAGTCTACAGATACACTGTTTTGTAGATTCCATGGATAAGGATTATAAGAGAAAAATCGATTACAATATTAAGGTCACGTGGCCAACAGATGAGCGACCTTGGCCCAATATGCGCGCGCGCTGCAATGTCGCTGACGTGCAAAGTGCACGCGGAAAACATTCTATTTAGGTTCAATGTTGCATTATTTCTTACAGATGTTGTAATCTATGCTTAATCGTAGATAGTTAAATTAAAAATCTTACTATATATTTAATTATACTAAATTTAACAATTTCATAAATTGATATTCCATGTAACCCCTTCGAGGAGATAACATAAACTTGTATGGTATCGGATTCCCTATATAAATGCTAAGGGAATTGCTCTCTTTATTAGATCCGATAATTTATATATTTTTAGTTTTAGTTATAGCTGTAGGTTTTGTA
Source organism: Pontia daplidice (assembly GCA_963693355.1). Classification (NCBI taxonomy): domain Eukaryota; kingdom Metazoa; phylum Arthropoda; class Insecta; order Lepidoptera; family Pieridae; genus Pontia; species Pontia daplidice. The sequence continues at coordinate 1,712,647 of CAVNZL010000139.1, read as the reverse complement.
TATACTTTAAACATTATTTATTTTCGATCTTTATTCTCCAATAATTTGAACTTTTTCGCGATATATTTATATTCGTTTATTGCTTTTAAATCGTATGTTAATAAATGAAATGAAAGCTTTATTGACAGATGCATTTACTTTAAATTTCCAATTCCTTGGGTAACACAACACCATAACATTGTATGCTCACGATTTTAGTTTCGTCTTGACGGCTATTACCGGAGCTTCGCATGCTATCGGTGAAATTTCCAAACCCGATTTTCGAAGTTATGTCATGCATGTTAAGATAATGGAGATGAACGTGAAATTGCATATTTTATTTGCATATAAATCGAATGTAATTCAACCGGTTAACACGCGAAAAAACTACTTTAGGTTTGATATTGCCATGAATATTGAGTTCCCATGATTTGCAATATTCTATATTTTACTACAGGAAAAGTCCAAAGCCTTTATTTTGGCCTATATTAAAAACTTTATAAAAGTTACCCCATACGTGAACTAATAATTAATACGTAAACTAATTTCAGTTATTAATCAACGAAAAATATTCTGTGAATACAAGGACTTCCTTTAAATTAACCGAACAACAGTTTTGTAATACTTATTATTTTAATTAATTATTGGGATTTTAAATATGCAGGTATACTCTATCATCTGACATGACGGGGTACAACTGATTTGATTTAAGTTATATTTATATTTATAGTATTAATGATTAGTAGATTCAAGATATAACTACTACAACAATTTGTGGCCAAGTTGTATCAAAATAGGTAGAGTGCTTAATGCTTTTATAGTTATTTTAATTATTAATAATTTTACTGTCATTTAATAATCATAATATAAAGTTATATGGTAAAGTTGTTAATTTCGTGTTCTGGCTAAGCCTTTCTATTTTGTCCATAAAATTCCACCGTAGTAAATGATGTTATATCAAGAAGTTGTACCATAAAACCTATTTTTATATTCTAAGAATAAAAGAAAACATTATATGCGAAAAAATTGGGACACTAGACACGCAATGCCGTAAATTAAAACGACCTCAAACATTCGCTGCAAATTGTCGCAAGTCCCGTGACGTTATCACCGCGTGGTCACCGAAAGGGTTATTGACATCTGAAAACTATTTCCGTAATGCCAAATAAAAGCGCGCGAATCATCGCTAGGCTTTTTATATTACCTCTTAGATGCAATTGAAATATTGCGACCTTTCATGTCGATAATTATTTTATTCAATAATCAGGTGTAAACAATAAATTGTAGCGTCGACTTGTGGCCTGGGACGGTTTCACGTTTCATTTTGAGCAAAGGAACGTCTAAAATTACCCCACACGCACACGCATAACGTAACCAATCCGTACACACTCACACAGTGGCAACACCTATATCTATTATCAAAACATCCAACGTCTCTGGTTACAGCGATCCGAGCGCGCTTCGAATATCGCATTACACACTTTAATGGCTGGAAAAGGCCTCGAAAACGTTATATTACACGCGTTTTATTGTATATTGCAAAATGTAATTAATATTGAAACTGTATACTCAGTGAAAACTTTTTAAAAAGCGAGAGGAATAACTTTGAAGTCTTGAAATGTTCCACACAATTTCCTATTTCGAAATTTTGCGACACGCTTTCTATCACTAATATTTACGAAGATAAAACAGGCACATTCCTGTCCCACTTTATAGTTAAACATAACACTTAGTTAAACACAAAAGGAAATATTAAAATATATTTAGTTTCAAATTAAAATAATACCGACCTTAATTTCTTCTTCATTTTCTTTTTTCACGGGTGCTCTAGTTGGAGACGTAGAAGTTTTAGATGTATTGTCCATTTTTATCACTCAAAAACTTCAGCACGTGAAGTTTGTTTATCAAAACTTGTCGTAACGTAAGTTGAACGTGTCCGTAAACATTTAAACTTGGAACACCCTACTCGCGACTAGCGCGCTCTGTGTTCGTAACGCGACTGTAGTCACTGAAGTGAGCTGTGTGTAGACAAAAGTAAACTGTAAAGCATTTCAATCGCTTTGAGGGCGTAAAGCTTTAAACGTCAGGTGAATGGGCGGAGCTTTTGGGCGGAAAACGATGCAAACTTGTATAATAGTGAAATAAAATAACGGAATGAAACCTATGACCTATTTTAAGTAATATACAGTTGTATATAAAGTTTTTCAAAAGATAACATTTATTATTGAAAGGCCATCAAGACATCATCACTAATTAGTTACTAAATACGTTCCACAGAGATCCAAAATTAGTTGTCCAAATATTACATAGTTTGCATTAAAAGTAAAGAATAATCGTGTAAGTGAATATCGGAATTGAGATGGAAGGTTCCGTAATTATTGTATGTGTATAAAAGGGAAAATATTTTCCCCACTATGTTATATTAATAACTGCGACCTATGAGAAAATTTGATGCCCATAGTAGTGTGCAGAATGTTACCTAAGAAGACTATGTTTAAGAAAACTTGTCTATAATCAAGAAAGTTACCTACATGCTTACACGAGTTCTTACATTCTTGAGTTCCTTTGGTTAACGTGGACAAAACAAAACTAAATTTAGCGCTATTTATATGATAATAATAATTTATCCTGTCACATGTTTATAAAAATTATGTCTAGCAGTTTAGCATTATTATGTCTAGGAATACTGGACTGAACATAACAACATTATCTTCAAAATAACGTCTGACGTACACAAAACTTAGTATGACAGACACTGTTTTTATTTCGTATACCATCAGCATGACAAATTTGTTTTGAAGGTGTTGCCCAAGCTGTAAAACTGTGTCACTATCGATATATGGGAATAAATGATTCCCGTATGGAATCATTTATTCCCGTAAGGAATCATTTATTGATCCGTCATGAAAGTTAATTAAGATGCTACCCAGGAATTATATCCCTGTACTACAAAAATTTCTTCTCCTACTTCTATTGCCTGTATACGTAAGAGTGAAGACGGATTGCTAATTCAAATCCTTACGCCAACCAAAAAAACAAAGTTCATATTTTGTGTTCGCACGCCATCTAGCCAGCAAGAATGATGAAACGATGTTAATTGTAACTTGAAACGATTTTAAGATGGATACTTGACAGTGACAAATGTCAACTGAAACAAAAATATTTATTTCAAATAGGTTCCAAATATTAACTTCATCTTAAATAAAATCTAATGATGAAATCTCAGAAACAAAATATATGAGTGCCAACATTTCTAATATGGCATCAAAGCTGCCAAAAAGTGCGTTAAACTTAAAACAGGTAATGGATCTCCACTCTTCGAGCTATTAGTTGTAAATCGTATTGTGATTACATACACATAAACATATTTTAACTTTGTTATATACTTGTTTTAGTTTCTTCTTCGGCAGGAAGTATTACAATTGTATAGACAAATATTCCGCACTTTAAGAAAAATTCCCGATGTATCCACTCGTCAGGAACTTAAAGACTGGGCGAGAACGGATTTTAAAAACAATAAGCATCATACTGACGAATCAACCATAAAGTCTATGTTACACTATGGAAAGAAGTCTTTAATGGACCTTCAAAAATCACTTGCACTCAGTGAAAGTTAATAAATTGAAACAATATGTTTTGTATAGGTACATTAGTTTTATTATTTATATTTCTAGTGCTATGCTTTGTTTAAGCATAAACTTATAACCCTAGTATCTAAATGTTTTATTTTTTGAATCGCTACTATCTGAGTAGAACTACTTTGGTATGTTCAATATTAAGTGTTAGTAGTCAAGTTCATCTAAATAAATTGCTTTATAAAATAAGTATATTAAAATGGGTATAGTAATTCCAGTTCCAACTATCACAATAAATAATGTTAGAAAAGTAACAAAATCACTACTTTGGTTTAATAATTTTGCAAGTATTTGAATCAAATTTCTTGCAATATGGTGTCCATCAGTGCCATAGCATGGTATAATGTTCAAGAAGCCAATACCCATACTAAAAATAAAAATATATCGGAGAAGTTTTTCAAACTGCATTGGTGAAAATAATGAAAATATTTTCAATCTTGGAAAATACTGATCTACAAAAACAGTTTTGTAAACATCATATGGCAAACCTAAGAACAACACTGCATTATTTTCTTTTCTTTCAATGATTATAAAGTATGTATGATTATTTAGGGAAGGTTTTAAACAGTGTGTATTTCTTGGGCATGTATATCCTCCAATTTCAGTGCATTTTATAAATTTTTCCTTAACCATGTCCCTAGGTTTCAAGCAAGAATATTGACCTGGCAAAACAGAGTCAACTACTAACTTAGGCTCCATATACTCAAAACAAATACTGTATAAATCATCTTTTCTGCAACATTCCACAACACCACTCTCCTTCACAGTTTCCATCATAATTTCATCATTTTGTGCAATAAATTCTGCACTTGTACATATTCCAAATCTGTCATGCGCCACATGTAGGCAGTAAGACCAATCATAGGAGTCTTTTACATCACAAGCATTTATAGACTTTATAATATCATCTTTATCTAGACCTCGAGCATCTTTTAATGGAGAATCTGATGAAAAATCTGTAACTCTTACACCAATGTTGGTTTCATAAGCAATACTAAATAACATTGGTGCAGTAAAGAAAATGGTCATGGCAAAAAATGCTAAAACTAAGTTGTGCCAAACCCCTGCGCAATAAATCTTAAGACGCTTCATGACTGGAAGACTGTTTAGATGTTCTGTGTTGAGTTGTACAAATGCTATTGGTATTATTGTAAAAATATACAATCCAACTCCTATTATTTGTACATCGTCATGAGCTGCAGCCATTGCATGTCCAAGTTCATGAAATATGGAGCTAGATGCAATTGCAAGGAAATATATCCAGAAGTCTGAAGCTGGAATATTTACTCCTGGTAACATTGCCTTTACTTCAGGAACATTGGATATTTGTATTGTTTCTTTGAAGTGTTCTATAATAAATGAAATTAAAGTCCATACTGCAAATGGTAAAAACAAGACAACTGTTACGTAGTAACCAAATGAAAACCATTTCCGCAATACTCTTGTTAGATTTTTACTCCATCGGTGTATACATCTGTTAAATGCTGCAGTTGTCCAAGTTAAATTTAGAAATCCAATTTTTAGTCCAGTTCCTTCCAAGAAAGCATAATATGGGTAGTGCATACAACTCTGTAAAAAATTATGGTCAATTATATATCATTCAATTAAACTCAGTAATCTACCTATAATGAATTTATAATTATACTCAATTTGATTGGTATACCTTAAAGAAGGAATCAAAAAACCATATTACAACATAAAAAGCCACTACAAATGAACACAGTATTACAAAACTCATTGTCCTTTTTTAATAAATTAACACCTAATTTTACATTGTAAGTTTTGTTATTTGAATGCCTTTAGCCTTAGACACATGATATATTACGTATATAGTTAAAATTTAGTATAAGAATTAAATTTCATTGTGTGTATAGAGAAGTCAATTGCGAATTGGTACTAAGGTTTTAAATATTATTCTATTTACTATCAGATATATTAAAAACCGGTGCTTCACTTATAGTATACACATAATAAGCACGATTGATATTTGACGTTGACGTAATACAAATTAATATGTCATAATAATAATATGTGAATTGAATGAGCAATAACCTCAGTGATGCTGATCAAGATATGTAATAATATCCGAATGAAAAAGAATTACGATTAGGGAAAAAAATGTATTCCTTTTTACGCGTAACGTTCACGGGTACTTTATTAATGAGGGTAACATTGCTAGTACGAATCATATATATGTATAAAAGAAAGTCTTGTTAGTTACATTATTTATAACTCAAGAACGGCTGAACCGAATAGGCTGAAAATTGATAGAGAATTGCTAAGAATTGGAAGAAGGACATGATGTTTTATGTCCCGTACTGTGTGAAGTGATAATAAAAGAATAAAACGTGGTATAACAAAACGCAACTGACATGGAATAAAAAAACAAATTAGTGTGGCAAGTGGCTCATTTGTTAAAAATGCTATAGCAAAACGCAACTGTCAGCTGAGAATATTTAAAAAAGAGTCTTACCGCTTGATGCATTCGTTTAAAGCAAGGCTTATAAATACTCTCTGCCGGTTTAAAGTTTCTAATAAAAAGCCAAAAAGCAAATTCAACTTCAAAATTTCTAATATTTTATTGATGTGCCTTTATCATTAATGAAAATACCATGCCGCGAACATCAAATCAAAAATAAAAAACAAAAAAAACTGAAAGGGCATAAAAGCATGTGAAGCCCATTAGGCTCGACTTGCCCGTGGCCCTGAAACGGCTCGAGGGCAATCGAAACGTCGACAAACTCAGAGAACAGCTAGATAATTTACGAAGCACAAGAATAAATTGCAAACAATTTGAATCGGACAGCGTTTCAATACGATTGCAGCACTGATTACTGCTTGAGCCTAGCAGTAATAGCGTTCGCATTGGGCTAATGGACGTTGTTTGCGAGTATTGTGGCACATTCAAGCATTCCGGAAAACCACCAGGATTGTGCTGCCTTAGTGGCAAAGTGAAATTGCCAAAAATGTGATCATGTGATCACATTTAAAAATTTAAGGCGGATCAAAGTTTGCCGGCTCAGCTAGTAATAAATAAATAAGAAGTATCAATTATTATTTATCTGTAATAAGGCCCTCTCTCATGAAAAGACCCATACGATACGATACTCTAGTTGAAAACTACTTGAATACTAATTAGCGATCCGTGTGTCACGTATTACGCTCAAAATGAACAATTTTTTTCACTTATGTCCTTGTGATTAAAAGGACTCCAGCATGTTGAATAATTCCAGTGCCGAATAAGCGGTTACAGTTTACAAACAATACTGTCTACAAACATAATAATTAGTAACAAAACAATTATAATCGAAATTTATTTCCGATTTCTCTACGTTGCATTAGAATCACCTATCAAACCTGTTTTTTAAGTTTACAAGAGTAAATGTATATTGGGTGTTTCGATTCAAAACACATCAGTTAATTCTGTCATATCCGTATAGCAATATACTCATGTTTGACTTGTCTTTGACGTTTCGGGTATGTGTAAGAAATAAGAATGACTTTTTTGTATTGTGGACATAATATTTAATGAATCTAGACTTTAATATTAAATGAAAACTGGTGTCAAGTGCTAATTATTAGGTTGTAATAATCGCAAGCGGGTACCATCGAAAAAATATTGAAATTTTATCATGTGAGTGATGAGTTGTGACGAAGATGAAAGCGGACCTTTTGTTGTATTCTTCTTACCAACTGTTCTTGGCTGTCTGACTATACTCTTAGCTCGCCGGTGGGCCTACTCGCAAGTTAATAATACCTCGTCTACAGCAATATCCCGACGGCGTAAGATAATTAAAGACCCCCTTATTAAGCGTCCTTTACCTCCTGTAACAACTAAAATGGTTGCCCCTAAAAAGTTATCCGGAAGCTCCAAAAAGGTACAACCAAAAACTAAATACTATCATAATCAGAAAATTAAAGTACGTAATTAATCATAAAGGTAATTTTACTTCAGGGTATACCAGATGAAGAACAAGCAAATGGGAAGCGTGTGAGAACCCGTTTGCTATCAAATACTCCAATTCCTGAGAACAAGTTAGCTGAAGGTCCATCAACACCAAAGCACATCCCATTCCCATACATTCCGCAGGATGGTGAACTTTTGTTTGAGATTATGACTTTTATGTTTTTGGTGGTAGCAGCTGGCTTACAGTTCTTGAATTTATATAGAACAGCTTGGTGGCTTCCTACATCATACACAACACAGGCTATGGTGAGTGAAAACAAATATTGTATGCAACAGATGAAGGAAGAAAGTCTAGTAAAACTCCTCATGCAAGCTAAAAAAAATTTATTAAGCTCAGAATGTTGTTTTGTATTCATTTGGTTAAAGAAAATATTTAAAGAAAATGGCTTAGAGCCATAAATATTCTTCCCAATAAAATAACCTTCCCATAGCAATTTAAAAAATTAAGGCATTTATGTTTCAGCATTTCCACTTAGTGGACCCACATGTAGTGTTGTTCATCCTGGGGGTAATAAGTCCTAGGTTATTATTAAGTGCAAGTGTGGCCATAATGAGATTGTTTGTGTCACCAAAAATGATGCCTCATGTTACTCTAGCAGCGAGGTAAGCTGGTTACTGTACATAATATAGTAAGGAAGTTAGAAATTGAAACATATGTATTTTATTTTAAATATTCTGCATCATTTCACATAAAATGCAGCTGTTTTGACAACAACAAATATATATACTTTAAAAATTGATATATGTTATATATACAGGAGCTCAATATTAAGTGAATATATTTGAAGTAATAAAGCATAGCACTACTGACTATATTATATCCTAGTCAGTATCTTACACTTTCTTCTACTTGAAGCAATCATAATACTAATGATAGAAAAAGTACAAATGGAAATTTGTTTTAATTCATTTTAAATTAAAACCATACATATCTACCAAATATGTTCAATGTTACTTCCAAGAAGCAGTTTAATAATTAATATTAATATTTTTTTTAATAATAATAAATTTACCTGTAAATGAATGTAGACTGCAAATGTTATAGTTACCTTTTAATGGTTATTTACATATATAGAAATTCATAGATGTTGCCTTATTTCAGAATGTTTATTTTTGGATCAGTCATTGGCATGCTTGGTTGGAGTACATACTATCTATTAATTAAATATCCATTCTTGAAAATGATCTATCTTGTCTATCCGTAAGTAACACTTTACCATATTTAAAAGTTATTTATTCCATATATTGCAACTATTTTCTATTTTTTTGGGTAATTATAATAAAAATATATTAGGATATATTTTTTCCAGATCAATAATTTACTTTGTGTTGTTTGGTTTCCAATTGGAGGCATTCCTAGAGCTAAATCACACAGAAACATTACCAATGCACAGTTGTTCACATGACCCTGAACAAATCCGTTCAGAGGTTGAAATGTTGAAGGAAGACTTTAATTTAAGAGTAAAAAAAACACTGTTTCATTCAATAATAGGAGCATATTATACAACATTTGTGCCATGTTGCTTTGCCCAGGTAAATTAGATTGTTTATAATTATACTATATACAATATCTGATTGTGTAATGAAACATTATAACCCATAACTACTAAAGTTTTTTTGTGGTGTGTTGTATGAGTCAAGTTTAATCTTATTATTGGTTTCAAGTGCCAACAACAAATCTTATTTGACACTGTTCTTTCTAATATTTGAAGAAAATAATTACCTATTCTCACTCTTTAGAATCTTTATATAGATATAAAGAAGCTTTCAAAAAGGTTTTGAATACCATCAGGTTCCATGCGATTTTATAAACCTTGATTTGAATAATCATAATCAACTAATAAACAGATATTGTGTTTCTATTACCCTTTCAGCCGTTTCTATATTATGATGTGGTACTCGCCGCCCAACAAGTTTGTCTTGTTTGGGGCTCACTTTGCGGGCGGTATGCGGCGCAGTTAATCCCGGCTGCCTTCTGTGACGCTCCTCATAGAGCTGCTAGGCATTTAGGCCTTTGGAAATTGGACGGTAAGTTTTCACAAAAAGTAGATACTTGGATTATAATTACGCTACCTTACTGTACGTGAAATGTTCCAATAGAAAAATTTCGTCGGATATAAACTTTTGTTTTGCTAGGCGCAAGCCTAATAACTTCTATGTGGAGTCCATATTTATAGAATTCAAGGAAATGCAGGTTTAATGAGGTGAACATTTTTAGGTACTGCTTCAGATGAATTAAGTGAAATTCCAGAGTGGACAGGAAATCGTTTCTGGCCCTTAGGGTCTAGGGTCAAAAGCAGCAACCAAATATATGTCGCAACTACCACAACGGTTGCTGACCCTTCGTATATGGCGCACGTTAGATTTCACGTAAGTACCAAACCAAACAAAATTTAACTCGAGCCTGATTTATCAGTAGTTTGTGGTTATGATGCGAAATTTTCTGTGCTACAAGAGTGGTTTAATTAGAATTGTATAAAAAGTTATCACACCCTGACTAACTAAACCCTAACTTTAGCAAGTGTAAAATGACTTAATTTTTTTTGTTGCAGACTGTGTTCAACAATCCTTCAAAATTACTTTGTCTACTGGTTTGCCTACAACTATCATTAGTACTGCTACAACTATGTTTACTATTCAGTTCAATAGTGTGGCATTACTTTTTGTCAATTGTTGTGTTATTATTCATTAATTATTACTCACTCTATAAAATGCTCAGAGACTATCTGGTTGCATGGAAGGTTTATAAGGCTGAGAATTTGATACAAGACAAAAATGTTCAAGCTAATTAGTCTGTTATCATATTTTAGTGCTTAAAATCATTTTTTAATTAAGATCAATGAGGTCTAGTCATCTGAAAAATGTAGAATATTTTCCATCTACCCTATTTGAAGAAATAAGACAACTTATTATTATATGTACAAAAACTATGCAGTGTTTAACAACAAACAATACAGCAAAAAATATTTTGTCTTTGACTCAAACAATGTACACATGTGTAATTGAAACAAACACAAATAAATTAGTATTTAAAGTTATGATATATTTATTTCTTTTTTTTTGTGAAGTCCCTATATACTTTACTGATAACTTTGTTTTTTACAATAAGGATAAAAGCCTGTCTTGGTAAAATTCAAGGCATATTTTTTTTAATACATTATTCATAGTTATGTTGTTTCCTACATAACCATAGAGTATGTAAATAATGTTTTGAATTCGCATTTGTATATATCTTGTAAAAAAGTTGAATGAAAGTTTAGTACTAACATAAAACAAAGAGGATAATAAATTGATTTAAGATTAAAGATAAAATTCCTAACAAGTTCCGAGCGAATTTTAATGTCATGTTTAATAAGTAGCCATGAGTTGTGTCATGAAAATAAATATGTCAGATGAATATATTTCACATCCACTAATAAATTTTATTGTGAGAATTATAAAACAGTCAAATAATTTTTACTACTTAACTCTCACCCAAGATGGTATATTACTATCATTTATTTGTACATTGGCAGCTTTCATTTTATCTCTAACTAAATCGCAAGCTGCCAATAATTCTTTATCTTTTGATTTTATCGCACTTGACCTTATGGTATGTCTGAATTCTACTAAGGTATCTATTAAAGAATCTGAAACAATTTTACTTGAAGTGTCTTTCAATTGAAGTCCAAATTTTGATAAAATCTCAAGCACATACTCAGCTATTAAAACTATAGGAACAGGAACAAAGGTGGTTGTATCCTTTTTCATAACTGTGTGAGCATTTCCAATTAAACTCAGCATAGAAGTAATACAAGTTGGTGTATCAAAGTCATTTTGTAGTGCCTCTAAATTTTTCTTTTCAACTTCTTCCAAATTCTTCATTAGTTTATAGTTGTATGACCCTGTTGCACTACTAGTGTTAACATAAATTTCAACATCTTTTAAGAAGAATTTAAATTTATTAACAGTGTCTTGAGCCATTACCATCATTTCATCGCTATATTCCATTGGATGTTTGTAATTTGACAAAAGACATGCCATTCTGAATGTATCTGCACTGTAGTTTTCTAATAATTGAGGTATTGTTATAGTATTTTTAAGAGATTTTGACATTTTTGTTTCTTTCAAGTTCAAATGACCTATGTGGATCCAATAGTTTGCCCATTGTTGAGTGCTATGAAAAGCACAAGACTGGGCTTCTTCATTCTCATGGTGAGGAAATTTTAGATCGATACCTCCTGCATGGAAATCTAACTGGGAACCAAATATTTTACTGACCATAGCAGAACACTCAATGTGCCAACCTGGTCTTCCTTCACCCCAAGTTGTTTTCCAACTTGGTTCACTTGGTTTAAACCCTTTCCAAACAGCAAAATCCTTTGGATTCATTTTTAATTCATTACTTGCTTGGCCAATTTCCTGTGTTTCCTGCAACTTCCCATATAATGAAAATTTTGATGTATCAAAGTAAACAGATCCATCACTAGTTATGTATGCCTGTTTCGATTCTATAAGGGTTTTGATAAACATTTTTATTGTTGTCAAATGATCAGATACCCGTAAAATAATCATAGGTTTTTCAATATTTAAATCACTCATATCTATCCAGAAATCATGTTCATAGTTCTTAGCAACGGACCTGTAATCCATTTTTGTTTCTTTGGCCTTCTTTATTATCTTATCATCAATGTCAGTGATTCCCATTGCGGTGACGAGCTTTATGTTAAAGAAATTCTTAAGTATTCTTTGTAAAATGTCCAGCTTAACATAGCAGCAAGCATGACCAATGTGTGCAGAATCATACACTGTTGGCCCACATGAATACCAGGTAGCAATTTTAGGGTCATTTAAAATAATGGGAACTCTTTGTTGGGCTACACAATTAAAAACATACACTCCAATGGGGTTTCCATTAGGCATCAGCCATTTAGTTTTCTTGTAGGGTTTTAATTTACAAATATGTGTTAAATTTCTTGTAAAAAGCAAGAAGGGTGTTTTCATTTTATTTTGTAAAATTTTAAAATTACGATTTAAAAGTGATTGTATCGTTTTCTTTTCGATACTTAGCGGTTATAACATAATATTATTAACTTTAATAAATACACATTCTGATAAATTAATAGACTTTAGATCTTATCATATAACAACAAATGCAACTTATCAGTTATCAGTTGCATTAGCGCAGACTATTCACAGTTTTTTTTTTAAGATTTCTGGCTTGGTTACAAGACCTTTAAGCCTATTCACAGTCGTTACTCATTAATCACAGAATATAACTACATTAGCATTCAAATCGCATACTATTTCAAACCTAGCAATCTCACCATAAGTAAGGAAATAAAGGCAGGGTTTTCTTCCTTAATAAAAAATAAAAAAAATTATATTAACCCGCCCGGAATTAATTAAAATAAGACTTTATGCTATTTTATACAACAAAACCTTTGTAATTGTTTTGTTTTATTATTGAAATACCATTATTTCTCGAAATTATTTACGAAGATATGAAGATTATGTTCACAATCCTACAAAAAAATAAAAAAAATCATATTCATTATCTGTCATTAATTTTGACCTGTGCGCAAAATGATTAGAATTGCACAGATTACTTATTTTTATTTGATCATTCATTAATCATTTTCATCCCCATTATTTGATTGTTGATTTGGTGTGCGATAATTTTTTAAACTTCTTCAACAGAATGGTGACTTTTGCACCTGATGAAATTGGATTAGCCGACCAGACATCTTGCGCTGGTGTTCGGGCTGATTTAAAAATATGTTTGTTAAATAGTGACTGTTGCAAAAAGGTTTAAAACTTCAAAATATATAATTGTTTACTTGATTTTTGTGCGAAGGCTTATATTAATAATCACCCGATTTCAGGAAAAAAAGACACCACGAGAATGCTTAAAAGAAGGCAAGGTACCTGATGAATGCCTGCAGTTGCGGCAGAGTTTCTTTGAGTGCAAACGGTCTTTAGTAAGTTGTAGTTGTAGTTTTTGGTATCCTAATTGAACTATAGAAGTGAACATAATATTCAAGTGTGTATTATGTGATAAAGAAGACTAGTTACATATTTTAAACAAATGAAAAAAATAATATTAGACATATCTTTTAAGGTATACAAATTAATTCAGCGTTCTATTTTAAAAGAACTTAAATAAAAATATATAGAAAACTGATCTGCTGGTGCTTCAGTGACCAGCTTCTAATTTATAATATGTTCTATTTTCATGTTAGTTTAGTTTGTGAATTATATGTACTTAAATATTTTTTTTTTTTTGTTTACAAGGCAAGACAAATATTTTATGTATGAACTTATATTGTTCTTATCTTTATTGCAATTTTTTGTTACAGCTGGATAATAGAAGAAGATTTAGGGGTGTAAAAGGATATTGACTCTATATATAGATAATATGTATAAAAAACAATTTAGTGAGATTTAATGTTACATGGTGTAACTGGTTAATATAGTTTTTTTTTATGGAACACATTTTTTATCTTGTAACATGTATGTTAATATGAGCTGACACCACAAAAACTGAAATGAAAATTTTCTCCCAATTTTGGTATTTGTACTGTGTTGTTTTCATAAAAAATGTATTGATTTAGGAAATCCACTTATCTAATGACTTTAGACTGACCGACTGATGTAGTGCTTACTCAGGAAACAGGTATGAAAATGATAACCAAATACATTTCTTCATATTATGTAACACTAGCAACCTGCCCCAGCTCATGGTGCAATGCTGATACTAAATACACTACAGAAAAATAAACGCGTTCTATAGCTGCTCATTTTAAAGTGTAAAATGTGTAATATCTTCGACTTAAATCATACCGTGTAAAGGGCCATATAGATCTATATTAAATGAACAATGTATTCAAGGTATTTAATTGGTTAAGGATTAATGTTGTATTGGTTAAAATCACTTCAAAAATTAGCCATAATTTGTCGCAAAAAGTAAATGACAAAAGAAAGTTATTGTGGGTTATCCATAAGAGATAGACATATACCATCATGGACTTTGCTGCAGACCTTTTTCAATGTGTACAATACTTAGTACATTATTTTGATAAAACTCGTAGGGTTCAGCCTGCGTTTGCAATGTAAGCGGAAAAATTAATGTAATTACGACATCACATTAGAAACCTCAAAAATACAACAGTACTTCTCTACTATTTAATGGATGTTATTATACATATAAAACTTCCTCTTGAATCACTCTATCTATTAAAAAAAAACCGCATCAAAATCCGTTTCTTCACAGTTTCAAAGATTTAAGCATACAAAGGGACAGAGAAAGCGACTTTGTTTTATACTATGTAGTGATATGTATATATCAATTTTATCACCTTGTTAGAAGGTATGAGTGCAGTGGAAAGGGATGCTCATTAAGTTCTCCTAGATTCTATAGACTAGACTTTATTCATTTATTATTTCTCAGTGTGACATATATTTGAAGAAATCACAATATAGATGTATATTACATGGGTATGTATGGATATATACTTCTGCTTCACATCTACATCCTATATTTTGCAAGACCATAATTTATTCAACAACATATTTAAAAATATGTGTAAGATCACACCTATGGCTTATACAATGTGGAGAGGACAATGCGACAATAAATGAAAACACAAACAGTAATAGTCCCTAGTATAATTTTGAAACTATGAAATGAATCCTAACAACAAAATAAAAAATAATTTTTTTTTTAAAACAAAAAAAATTTTTTTTATATAAAAAAATTTTTTTCCTTTTTTTTTTTTTGTTTTTTTCCCCCTTGTGGGGGGGGGGGGGGGCCCCCCGCGCCCCCCTTTTTCCCCCCCCCCCCCACAACCCCCCTTTTTTTCTCCCCCCCCCCCCCCTCCCCCTTTCTTTTCCCCCCCCCCTTTTTTTTTTTCCCCCCTTTTTTTTTTTTTTTTTTTTTTTTTTTTTTTCTTCCTCCCCCCCCCCCCCCCTCCCCCCCCCCTTTTTTTTTTTTTTTTTTTTTTTTTTTTTTTTTTTTTTTTTTTTTTTTTTTTTGGTGTGTGGTGTTTTTTTTAAAAAAAAAAAAAATTTTTTTTTCCCCCCCCCCTCCCCCTTTTTTTTTTCCCCCCCCCCCCCCCCCCCCCCCCCTTTTTTTTTTTTTTTTTTTTTTTTTTTTTTTTTTTTTTCCCCCCCCCCCCTTTTTTTTTTTTATAAAAAAAAAAATTTTTTTTTTTTTTTTTTTTTTTTTCCCCCTTTCCCCCCCCCCCCCCCCCCCCCCCCCCCCCCCCCCCCCCCCCCCCCCCCCCCCCCCCCCCCCCCCCCCCCCCCCCCCCCCCCCCCCCCCCCCCCCCCCCCCCCCCCCCCCCCGCCCCCCCCCCCCCCCCCCCCCCCCCCCCCCCCCCCCCCCCCCCCCCCCCCCCCCCCCCCCCCCCCCCCCCCCCCCCCCCCCCCCCCCCCCCTTTTTTTTTTTTTTTTTTTTTTTTTTTCCCCCCCCTCCTTTTTTTTTTTTTTTTTTTTTTTTTTTTTTTTTCTCTTTTTTTTTTTTTTTTTTTTTTTTTTTTTTTTTTTTTTTTTTTTTTTTTTTTTTGGGGGGTGGGGGGGGGGGGGGGGGGTGGGGGGCCCTCCCCCCGGGGGGGGGGGGGGGGCGGCCCGGCCCCCCGGCTTCTCCCCCACAAAAAAAAAAACCCCCCCCCCCCCCCCCCCCTTTTTTTTTTTTTTTTTTTTTTTTTTTTTTTTTTTTTTTTTTTTTTTTTCCCCTCTCTTCTTTTTTTTTTTTTTTCCTTTTCTCCCCCCTTTTATATTATATATCATAGTATATATTATTATTACATACAGGGATTAGAAAATATTGTTAGAAATAAAATAACTTTTTTCTGTAAATTTTTATTATAAAAATAACTGAAATACTTATTTTTAGACTTGGCCTGAATACTAGCTTTAAAAGCTAATTGAACCATAAATATCTACTTGCAAATATCATAAAAGCTCTATAATTTATAACAAGATCAAAAGTGTAATAAAGGCTTCTGTGATTATTTTTATAAACATTTTTAAAAGTATTGAAACACGGTTGATAATATGACTCGATTTTATAGCAATATGGAATGATTAAAATATTATTTATTTCACAAAATAACAATTTAATAAGTAAAAACGTTACATCATTACCGAACATTTCATTTATTAGACAATACTTACATAAACTTACCAATAATTATATCAACGAATTTTAATTGTTGTGCGTAAAAGCATTATCATCCGTGTAACATTAAATATTTTTTAAAGTAACTATTGCTACTTAAATTGACAAATTTAGCACCATAGCAAAATATATTTCCTTGGGATTTTTTAGAAATTATACTTAACATTCCTGGTGCATTTCCCTCCCATTGATTTCATAGCACAACACAATTCTATTATAAAAACAATAATATAATAGCGTTTTCTCCTTTGTTGCAAGATTAAAAAGAACATATCAGAAAATATGTCTACATATTCCAAATAAAATTTCGTCTTCGAACTGATTAAAATCAGTTATTCATCTCTGATATGTCTTACAGATATGTGATGATTTTAATGCACGGTTGGATTTTGGATAATAATAAAAGGATATATTTCTTTAACATTGATAAGAGAAAACGCATTATTTATCTAAAAACCACCATCAGGTACATTACTCAAGCCAAAAATCTTAAATATTTAGGCAGTGCTAAAGCAGAGCACACTACGTAATTAAATATCTACAGTATTGTCTAAAAATATTGTTGAAAATATTATCTAATAAGTCAACTTTTTTATTAGAATTACTTTGTGCGGGTGCAAGAATTTTAAATGAGGAATAGAGGATACGCTTATATTACTTTCGTTATTTTACGAAGAATTTATGAATTAGCGTTATTTACGTTACTAATAAACTTATTGGCACCAAATGCGACCAACGCTGGAGTTTTCTTCATAAACTTATCGCCTTCTAATAATAATCACGCATTACGAAGTATTTTGGTCCTTTTTACGATTTATTCAGTATTGGTATATAATAATTGTTGGCAGTTTGCACGTTGATTATCATACACTGAATACAATTAGGACAATTGTCCAATATTCCACCATTCCATTAAATTATTGTACGAGATCTTTAAGCAAATTTTCTTAACACTACGAATATTCCGCTCGTATAATTAAAATTATTTTAATCGCAGTTACGTAAACAACAAACACAACCAAAGACGTTATTTCCTTAACGATATTCCTATAAAAACGAGGCCTTTACGGCCTAGGCTGCTACTAAAAAGTCTGTATGGGGCGGTAAAGCCCAGTGTAACCACACAGCCTAGCTCGAAGGGCTGTGATCAACATTGCGGCGCCGGATAGGTCATCCAACAAATTCGCACATTCACAAACTAACAGGTACATTTTATCGCCATGGGTTGCTACTGATTTATGTAAGGCTATCTTTCGCATGCCTACAGAGTGTGGTAGATGTCGATATAACATTCTTGCTCCAGTCCAGTATAGCCAGTTTCTTTCGAATCTCTCACCGTCGTCGCCTTCAAATACCTGAAATCATTTGGAATGCGCTTATTATATAGTATAACGCTAACCTATTAAGACACTTAGTACAAATTTATGTGCGATGAGCATAGATTGAACGTATCTGTTTTAATCAATATGTTGTAAAATGCGCTAAGCCTAGTTTAAGTTCTATGAATCACGATAACAGTTAATATGGTTACTTCAGGTTTGAAGTGAGTAAAGTCGAGCAGTAAGGTATTAATCCCTTGCGAATGACTAAAAACTTAGCACTATACTAATATATGAGTAACTGTAATGAAATATTAAACTAACCTTATACACACTGATGATAAATCCAGTGGTAGGGGTATGAGATTTCTTTGGTCCTCCAGCCAGGTCATTAAAAGGCGGCCGACATATCATAGCTACTTCACTGTATAAATCTAATGTATGAGCTGCAGAATATCGAATAGTCTTAGGGTCAAACTTAGTCAACGAAGCACACCTCATATTATTATAGAATAGCAATGGATCTGTTTGTGTCGTATTTATCACATAGTATGAAATGAATGGAAATTCAGAATTTTTCTCCATATTGGCCAGGAGCATACCACCTACGGCGGTATTTGCTTGTGCTACGTCATTTAATAGCTCTCCAGCAGCTGTTTTCTGCTTTGCTAAGGGTTTAGCAAGGGGAGATTCTAATATAGGTTCTATGGGTTCTAGCGGGCTCATTAAGTGAGCTAAGATGCAAAGCTTTGGGTCTGCGACTTCCAAAACGCTGAGAGAACTTGGCGCAGTTTTTGTTGGCATTCCCTTTTCTGGTGTTGGTGGAGGCACTGGCAGCTGAAAAGTCCAGGTTTAGTTCAGTGTTTTAAATTAACTTTTAATGAGTGAAATGAGCATTGCTGCATGAACGTGAATTTTGGCAAATTTATTTTAAATGGTATATAATAATATAAAAGATCGTGTTTTTCACTCTATCGCTTAACAAAAAATTCATTTAAATCAAAGGAACATAAGGACATTCACCGGAACACCATCAGGTAGGAACCGCTTCAGAGCATGAGCTGGAATCACGAAGCAATCCCTTTCCAATGTTGCCAGCGAGACAGGTTCCGTCCGCCGACGCTCGGTAGTGGTTGGCCTGTCCCATCGCAGCAAGGAGACAGATGGCTCTCGGGTCACCAAGGGCTGTGGGGGTTCCAACTCTGGACCAGATCCCCCACCCAATACTGGACCGCATCGTTCTGAAATGTCAAGAACCTCGTTATTCGCTACTGTGTGATTATACATTTATATTAGTTGTAAAGTTTTCAGTTAACTTTACAACCAAACTCTGGTTGGCCCGGAGTAGGCCTGTAGGTACTTAAAAGTTATTTCACCAAAAAATATATTCTTATATGTATACTCGTACGAACCTATACACCTTTATGAATACACCATCCCCCCCTTTTTTTATATATATATATAGCAATGTTATACTAAGTCAGTGCAACGTTAACACGAATAAATTTCGTTGGTTTCCGTAACCTAGTTTGTTGAATGTAAGCTAGATATTTATTATTTCGTATTTTTTATTATTCGCTGGTAAATTAATCTTATTTATTTGAATTGAGAAATAACTCTGAGTCTCCACCGTAAAGAGAAGTCGTATTTTATCCTAGAACACATAGACATACATACATAGATCATAGACATTATGATTTCATACTTTGCATATTGGCGTCGCTATGAGATTACCAAACAGTAGATTATGACGATATTACGAATAGTTGTAACTATTCGAATGAAAAATGTTACATCAATAAATACCACCAGGAGAGCTGAAACATGCAAATATTTTTTGTAGAATTATTCGTAGACCAGCAATAAGTTCTGTTACAAAAAATTTATGAATTTAAAATGACGAATGTAATATTATTAAAATTTATTCCTTCATATTTATTAAGCAAAAATATTCTATTCGAAATGACCACCTATCCAGCATGACTTGTAGTTCGTGCCTTGTCATCCTCCTCATTGTCATGCTGTAAAGTACACAGTATATTTTATATGTATTGCTGAGAGGATTCGCGACGTGATCTAAGACTCCATTTTGATATATTTTGGCTAAAGTTTTTACTCCTTTTTCAACAAAAAGGTTGTTTTGTTACGTTTAGTGCTTTAATAACACGCGGCCGCCCCGATCTGTTCTGGTCTTCGACAGGTAATGTGTTGTATTATCTGTTGATAGTACGAACATACGAGTTTTGAAATATCTGGAACATGACCGACGACTCCATTTTGTGCAAAGCAATAACTGCAATCCTATTTTATGTAATTTAATAACAAAAGCAAAAAAATATGTAGAATAATACACGTGTTCCAAATTGAAAAAAGTTTTTATTTTTATGGCTAGTCCATATCCTAATATAAATTTCGTGAACCAATTGTTTGAAACAGTAGACATTTATCATGAGATAGACTACTTGTGGCAGGATGTGGTATATTTATTTACCTATTAAAAAAAATACAAAAATATTTATTGATTGTGTTTGAAGAGTTCTGTTTAGAGCTCCTTACTTATGGGTGTGAGATAATTTCGTTATTAAAACAATATATTGTAATAATGTTAAAACATACATGTTAGATTTATGTCACGGAAAAAAGTAGTAGTTTCTACTGTACAGAGCAAAAAGGTTTCAAGTTAATTAAGCTTCTTACAATAATTACTTTATTGAAACTAATTATTTCTTTATAATATAAGTATTACACTTAATAAATAATAAAGCTTTTTTATTTACTCTAAATTACATATTTACAATTATATATTCGCTATTTTATTTTTAGTAGGGTAAGTAGTGTAAAAAAAAATTGAAACACTTATTACCCTTAAATCTTTTAAATAAAATAAACTCATATGGTCATAATAAAAGTTTCACGCGTGACTCATTGTACCTACACCGCACGAAATGTTTTTTTAAGGTACGGCCCATTAACGCACCTATGAGTAAAACGTAATCTATGTAAATAATAACAAATTCCTTTAACTCATCGAAACGTTTAACAACAATTATAAATAATATGTATATAGTTAGGATTATTATAATATGTTTTGTAAACATTCCATAGTTAGCTTTGTTGTTTTAGTGATTTGAGATTCACTTTCCTAACAAACAAAAACAAAATAGTTAGACAGTGTATATTAAAGGTTTGAATTGGTATACGTACCTATACACCTATCCGTTTGGCCCAAATACATAAAGCGTGAACATTTCCTAACCGACGCTCTCTAAATATACGTATTTATAGACTGCTTCTGTGTTTGTTAATGACTTAAAGTAAAAACACAAAAAATTACTTCAATGTAGCTGTTTGAGCTATATAGTAATAGTATATTAGATTAAAGAGACACATGTCATGCTCTCAAATGCCCATCGCATGAGTTTAAAGACGATAATTATTTGATTCCGTATTAAGAAAGTGAAAGAAACTTACTGCACGGAACCCACACTGATCACACGTACTCACTATTGGAACTACGGTCCTTACTTCCAGAGTTACCTGAGCCTTCGTTGTACTGTGTACTGGCCCGTGGTGCAGAGAAGAAAAGGTGGGTTCTATAATGATGTTCCTCCATGCATGCGAATCGGTCGCGATCCCTTCGTTTCGCGTTCCTGCCTGCACCCAAAGCTCCCTTGGCCTTCCCTCCACCCCCTCCGCTCGAAACCGTCTTCTCGGTACTGAAGTTCTTCCGAAACATCAAATTCATCTTGGATGCGTGCCACAACTATCCCGTTCGCACTTATTTACTTCGCTATTACTAATTAGTTAAATACCGAAGAATTTATTTGGCTATGTTCTAACGTTCTGTCCTTATCGCACGGGGCTTTTTATAGTTCGTTGAATACGCAATTTGTTTACTATAAACATTATAGTAAGACGACGTTATATTATCTGACACATATTGACTTATAAAGGAAAACTTTATAAATTCTATGTACCTTCATAGTTATCTTTATCTGTATATTTGTTATTTGGATATTCGATGGAATAAAACATACGTTGAATCTGTAACTGGTAGTTAAATTCATGAAGGTGGATCAACGTAAACATAATTTTAAAACAAAGCTTCTTTGTACTAATATAAAATAGAAAATTTTATACGACACCGACCAGTTTAAGGTCACTTGCCAGTTTTCATTAAAAATTATGACTTAGATAGTGAAAATCGATGTCATGAAGTTTCATAACTAACCGAATCGTGTTTTATAATAGGGCACGGACTTTCAATCCATAATCAAATTTTATGCAAACAATCAACAAATTTAAAATCTTAGTGACTACGTAGCTACAATTTTCTTCCGTAAGAAATGTATACTCTTAATATAAATCGTAAAAAAATTCCCCTGATAAAATATAACAATGGTTCGGGCACAAGCTAATATTATTATGTTATTATACTTTTCCTTCTCTATAAAAATATTTAAAAGGATTCGTTAGACGTTGTATTAAAAATTTAGAGATCTTGACTTTTGATATAAAATAAGATGTTGCGTGAAACTAGATGGCTGATAAATAATGCTGTTTACTATGTCTTTATTATGTCCATATATATTTAATCTTGAATTATATATAATACATAATTTTGATTCAGTCACTGTCAAAATTAATTAAATATATTACCAAGCAGAATGCATGTTTTATGATCTTTCTAATGTTGATATGACACTAGAATCCTCGTAGCATTTCTTTCCCAAATGCTAACAGCATATAAACCGCATTTTCTATTCCTCTAGAGTCTAGATACTCGCAATCTCGCATGACTTTTCCAGTTGGCGTACTGTAGTAACTAACTGGCGGTAAGGCTCATAAACTGCTTGATTTACACCAATACATCGGACTTTTATTGTACGATCAATCTCTAGAATTTTTTATGAAATTGACTAATTCTCGTGTACAGTTTTTGACTTGGATTAGGTATTTTATTTAGATAAATAAAACTGTTTTTATATACTCGTATAGTGGTCGATAATACTATCAATAAATTATAAATATAAATTTGAAAAAAAAAACCTTGCTATCGAAAACGATACATAGATGTTTTTTGACTATTGCAGAAGAAATCTCAATCTCGTCAACGTTTATAGGTAAACCTGTGGACCTTAAAATACATAATTTACACAATTGTTAATAAAACAATTAAATAAAAAAATGAGTAAAATTCGCAATACATCACGAATTTTTCACTCCCTTACGTTAATCCTAACTTACGGATTTTTTAGTTAAAAAAACCGGGCGACCAGCGCATCGTGAATGGCAGGCATTGTTAATTCAGTGCAACCTTCGGTAAAAGCTATTAGCATAGATTTTCACGTGTTTAGATAAGGATCGAATTGTGCATTACTACGATTTCTAACACGAAAGCACTCTTCACACTTTCTAACAGCATAGACTACGATTTCAGCAACATTATTTTGAATAGAACTTTGTGTAACCTGATAATCTTAATTATACAAATAATTTAAAAGATAAATTTTGTCCTCAAACATCTATCCCTAATCACCACTGGGTTGCCCAACGAATTCTACTTTTAATTGGTATCTTCTTCCATGGAGATAAAACGGAGGACTATCGGTGACTGGTGTTTCACAATTTCTAAGCCGCATTTTCATTGCCACTTTTTTCGTTTACTATTTTGTCTCCGCCACAGTAGACATTTATGAAATGATCCTTTTTAATAATATGCATCACAATATACTTGACACATACTTCATCTGCATTAACCCGGTAAGATATATTTATTTGTTTACACGTAATCATTTTCTATTGGAAGGTTCTTGGATCTGCAGTGTATATTAGACAATTACCCAGGTAAGTTAGCTTTGGGGGTTCTATTTTAAGTATAATCTTGATTCATAGGTTAGAATGAGAGGCCTTGACAGCTTAGCTCATGGTGTGTGGCACACAATGTCAAGAATATAATGGTTTTGCTGCGTAAGGGTTACTCCTGTAAGACTTGAAATTCGGCATGGTCCGCCTCGGCGGGGCATCTCGCGTGGCTGCAGAGTCTATACCAACTCCGGGGCAATAAATACAGATAACACACAACCGCTCTGCAGCTGTGACACTTATTTTGACAATTAACACCTTTTGTCTTCAGTCTACCGTGACCACGCACGCTGTTAAGTACGCGAAACGTCGGAAAAATTTAAAATAATGTCATCATCATCATCATCAGCCTACATTCGTCCACTGCTGGGAATAGGCCCCCCCCCAGGGGCCCCCCCCCCCCCGGCCCCCCCCCCCCCCCCCCCCCCCCCCCCCCCGCCCCCCCCCCGGGGGGGGGGGCCCCGGGGGGGGGGGGGGCCCCCCCCCCCCCCCCCCCCCTGGGGGGCCCCCCCCCCCCCCCCCCCCCCCCCCCCCGGGTTTTGGGTTCCGGGGGGGGCCCCCCCCCCCCCCCCCCCCCCCCCCCTTTTTTTTTTTCCCCTGGGGGGGGCCCCCCCCCCCCCCCCGCCCCCCCCCCCCCCCCCCCCCCCCCCCCCCCCCCCCCCCCCCCCCCCCCCCCCCCCCCCCCCCGGGGGGGGCCCCCCCCCGGGGGGGCCCCCCCCCCCCCCCCCCCCCCCCCCCCCCCCCCCCCCCCCCCCCCCCCCCCGGGCCGGGGGGGGGGGCTCTTCTTCCCCCCCCCGGGGGGGGGGGGGGGGGGGGGGCCCCCCCGCCCCCCCCCCCCCCCCCCCCCCCCCCCCGGGCGCCCCCCCCCCCCCCCCCCCCCCCCCCCCCCCCCCCCCCCCCCCCCCCCCCCCCGGGGGCCCCCCCCCCCCCCCCCCCCCCCCCCCCCCCCCCCCCCCCCCCCCCCCCCCCCCCGGGGGGGGGGGGCGCGCTCTCTTTTTTTTTTTCCCCCCCCCCCCCCCCCCCCCCCCCCCCCCCCCGGCGCGGGGCCCCTTTTTCCCCCCCCCCCCCCCCCCCCCCCCCCCCCCCCCCCCCCCCCCCCCCCCCCCCCCGGGGGGGGGGGGGGGCCCCCCCCCCCCCCCCCCCCCCCCCCCCCCCCCCCCCCCCCCCCCCCCCCCCCCCCCCCCCCCCCCCCCCCCCCCGGGGGCGCCGCCCCCCCCCCCCCCCCCCCCCCCCCCCCCCCCCGGGGGGGGGGGGGGGGGGTTTTTTTTTTGTTCTCTCCCTCCCCCCCCCCCCCCCCCCCCCCCCCCCCCCCCCCCCCCCCCCCCCCCCCCCCCCCCCCCCCCCCCCCCCCCCCCCCCCCCCCCCCCCCCCCCCCCCCGGGGGGGGCGGGCCCCCCCCCCCCCCCCCCCCCCCCCCCCCCCCCCCCCCCCCCCCCCCCCCCCCCCCCCCCCTCCCCCCCCCCCCCCCCGCTGGGGGGGTTTTTTTTTTCCCCCCCCCCCCCCCCCCCCCCCCCCCCCCCCCCCCCCCCCCCCCCCCCCCCCCCCCCCCCCGCCCCCCCCCCCCCCCCCCCCCCCCCCCCCTTTTTTTTTTCCCCCCCCGGCCCGCTCTTCTTTTTTTTTTTTTCCCCCCCCCCCCCCCCCCCCCCCCCCCCCCCCCCCCCCCCCCCCCCCCCCCCCCCCCCCCCCCCGCCCCGCGGGGGGGCCCCCCCCGCCCCCCCCCCCCCCCCCCCCCCCCCCCCCCCCCCCCCCCCCCCCCCCCCCCCCCCCCCCCCCCCCCCCCCCCCCCCCCCCCCCCCCCCCCCCCCCCCCCCCCCCCCCCCCCCCCCCCCCCCCCCCCCCCCCCCCGCGGGGGGGGGGGGGGGGGGGGGGGGCGGGGGCCCCCCCCCCCCCCCCCCCCCCCCCCCCCCCCCCCCCCCCCCCCCCCCCCCCCCCCCCCCCCCCCCCCCCCCCCCCCCCCCCCCCCCCCCCCCCCCCCCCCCCCCCCCCCCCCCCCCCCCCCCCCCCCCCCCCCCCCCCCCCCCCCCCCCCCCCCCCCCCCCCCCCCCCCCCCCCCCCCCCCCCCCCCCCCCCCCCCCCCCCGCGGGCGGCGGCCCCCCCCCCCCCCCCCCCCCCCCCCCCCCCCCCCCCCCCCCCCCCCCCCCCCCCCCCCCCCCCCCCCCCCCCCCCCCCCCCCCCCCCCCCCCCCCCCCCCCCCCCCCCCCCCCCCCCCCCCCCCCCCCCCTCCCTCCCCCCCCCCCCCCCCCCCCCCCCCCCCCCCCCCCCCCCCCCCCCCCCCCCCCCCCCCCCCCCCCCCCCCCCCCCCCCCCCCCCCCCCCCCCCCCCCCCCCCCCCCCCCCCCCCCCCCCCCCCCCCCCCCCCCCCCCCCCCCCCCCCCCCGCGGCGCGGGGGGCGGCCCCCCCCCCCCCCCCCCCCCCCCCCCCCCCCCCCCCCCCCCCCCCCCCCCCCCCCCCCCCCCCCCCCCCCCCCCCCCCCCCCCCCCCCCCCCCCCCCCCCCCCCCCCCCCCCCCCCCCCCCCCCCCCCCCCCCCCCCCCCCCCCCCCCCCCCCCCCCCCCCCCCCCCCCCCCCCCCCCCCCCCCCCCCCCCCCCCCCCCCCCCCCCCCCCCCCCCCCCCCCCCCCCCCCCCCCCCCCCCCCCCCCCCCCCCCCCCCCCCCCCCCCCCCCCCCCCCCCCCCCCCCCCCCCCCCCCCCCCCCCCCCCCCCCCCCCCCCCCCCCCCCCCCCCCCCCCCCCCCCCCCCCCCCCCCCCCCCCCCCCCCCCCCCCCCCCCCCCCCCCCCCCCCCCCCCCCCCCCCCCCCCCCCCCCCCCCCCCCCCCCCCCCCCCCCCCCCCCCCCCCCCCCCCCCCCCCCCCCCCCCCCCCCCCCCCCCCCCCCCCCCCCCCCCCCCCCCCCCCCCCCCCCCCCCCCCCCCCCCCCCCCCCCCCCCCCCCCCCCCCCCCCCCCCCCCCCCCCCCCCCCCCCCCCCCCCCCCCCCCCCCCCCCCCCCCCCCCCCCCCCCCCCCCCCCCCCCCCCCCCCCCCCCCCCCCCCCCCCCCCCCCCCCCCCCCCCCCCCCCCCCCCCCCCCCCCCCCCCCCCCCCCCCCCCCCCCCCCCCCCCCCCCCCCCCCCCCCCCCCCCCCCCCCCCCCCCCCCCCCCCCCCCCCCCCCCCCCCCCCCCCCCCCCCCCCCCCCCCCCCCCCCCCCCCCCCCCCCCCCCCCCCCCCCCCCCCCCCCCCCCCCCCCCCCCCCCCCCCCCCCCCCCCCCCCCCCCGCCGGCCGGCCGCGGGGGGGGGGGGGGGGGGGGGGGGGGCCCCCCCCCCCCCCCCCCCCCCCCCCCCCCCCCCCCCCCCCCCCCCCCCCCCCCCCCCCCCCCCCCCCCCCCCCCCCCCCCCCCCCCCCCCCCCCCCCCCCCCCCCCCCCCCCCCCCCCCCCCCCCTCTCTTCCCCCCCCCCCCCCCCCCCCCCCCCCCCCCCCCCCCCCCCCCCCCCCCCCCGCGGGGCCCCCCCCGCGGGGGGGGTTTTTCCCCCCCCCCCCCCCCCCCCCCCCCCCCCCCCCCCCAAAATAATGTAAATATATTTAAATATTTAAATTTAGCAAAAGTACATAAATTAAATCCGTTAGTAAAGTGTTTTTGTTTAAAAAAGGTATGTAGAGATTTGGCTTGAACATTTCTATAAGTTTAAGAATAATTTTCTGAAATCCACACGGCTAATTAAAATTCGATCAGTGTTCGCCCCCTCTAGATGAGACAATCGCTCTTTTATCTTCAACAATTCCATCTGCCTTTGTGTTAGAAAAGTCTAATGAAATTGCCGATATCATAAATGAGAAGAATGAACTTGCAGATAGTATTTAACGTATAGGTCACTATACGTTACCCGATAGCTTGCTTTAAAAAAATTATACCCGCATAGCAACTTTTTGGGAGTTTTCTACAGTCATTATAAGTATTTATAATTTATAATATATACAATGTTGTATGAATACTATTCAATGAATATTATCTATGTATATATAAATCGTTTCCTCTCAACTATTCGTTAAAACCCCTGACTTTCTTCGCGCATTTCATTCTAATGACGGTGGCTATTAGGCGTTTCCCTGATCGACAAACAAATTTATATGTAGATGTTATTACTTCACGCTTTTCATGATTTTCCTGCTTTTGCCAAACAAATTTTTGTTTCCGCTATTTTAACTTAACGACTACCGCATAGAAGAATAAAATAAGGTATGATAACGTAATTCCATATATCGCCCAAATTATACCGTAATCAGAAATTCCAATATAAACCTTTACTATATATAAACCTACTTAAGTAAGTCACGATAATACACGCTGTTCGTTGATGGTTGAATCAGTAGTATAATGTAATTTATTTTGTTCAAGGGATGCAACTGAAATATTTCATTAAACAATCCAAAAAGTCCGCAACTTTTACCTACAATGTTCAATTTGTAAAAGTTTTGGAATTTTTACTTAAATTAACATCTTTGAATGCGGACTAGAATTCCTAAAGTTCTAAAAGCAGATTGTATGAGGATTCTTCAAAATCTTATATTTTTCTTTCTGTATTTTCTGTACTAAATCTAATCCACCTTATTGTCTATTGAGAATAATAATTAGAAAATGGATATAAGGACACAGTACTTACCTAAGTTGACTGTTCCCTTTAAAATCTCTGTCTAGCTGAATATCGGGTTGAATTTAATCGATATAAATTATAAAGATGCGTAAAAGTATATAACATAATGAAAATGTATTAAATTTTTAAATTTATTAAATTTAAATGTGAAGTACTTGTATACTATGATAATTTCGTTTTTGTCGTGTTGGTAGTGTACATATAGTGTTAGCACTTAAATTTATTTAAATTTTTCCAAAAAAACCTTGTACTTTTAAATTTTACTAATGTTATAAACGCGAAAGTTTGTAAGTATGGAAATTAACAAATGGAACTGGTTCATGTAAAAACTACTGAATGGATTTTAATAAAGCTTTACAATAAGACATACATTTTAGAATAAAATATAGCCGAGCTAAAATAATTTTATATCAAAACATACATTTAATACAATTCGAACAAATTTTAAGTAAATAAGGCTGATATTAGTATGGGAACGTTTACTCATATAAATCTTAAGCGATATGTTGATGGGCTGATTCAGATTCACAGGGAAGGTCGGTGAGGCTGAAATGGAGGCTGATAACGGTCATTATATGTTATAACCATTGAGTAAGGTTCTTAGAATAAAATATAATTCCTGAGCAATCTTGAAGTAGAGAAATTGTATATATACTAATATTGGTTCTACTAATATAGTTTTAAATTATTATGCTCCTATTCTATGGTATAATTTTTGTTGTTTATTTTACGAAAGATTTGTGATTGGCGACAACTTCCTCATACACCGAATTCAAGTCACGCTTGTAGTTAATGTGGTATATACAAACATACCTGAGTTAAGGATAGTTCAATCGCTAAGTTCGCATGTATAATAAATACAAATATTGTACATAGTATTTTGTATCGAAGGACCAATGATGTTTTCACTTAATAAGGTGTAGGTTCGTTGTATCCGTGGCATAACTACATACATAAGTTTCACGTTGGCTTATATACCCCAACGGATTCAAAAGTGTAACATAATTTTGTATATTCTCTCTCCTCGAATTGGAATTGTTAGTGAATTATATTGGGTTTTCTCAAAATCCTAGAAACATTGTTATTGTAAGTAATTTATTCATAGTACTCTAGTATGTAGATATATAATTGGCAAATATCCAGCACGCGGTCCTTGTTTTCGACGAGTAAATATCGAAATGTAAACTAATACGATAATTTTGAATGGTGTGTTCATACAAATTATCTACATTATCTTTATAATTGGAAGTTGCGTATTGTAATCACTGCGACAATTCAGACAAGGCATTGTTTAGTTCGTAAAAAATTTCGCGATATTATAGAAGAAAACCGGACAATCGATTTTCATACAACTTTAATTTATGAGATTTAATTAGTTATAAATATAATTCAAATATAGTTAAAATAGAAATCTCGGATCGTCGGAATATTATTATTTCGATGCGTTCGCGCCATCTGTTGCAAGGCAAACAAGACATTGAGATTTGAGACAGCACAACGAACACGTGAGTTCCCAGTCTATTTAATATAATTAGAGCGCCTACAGAGTAGAATCCAAAGTGAAGTACATATTTTATTCTACTAAATTTAGTTTTTTCGATGGCCAGACGTCCCGTACAATCAGACTAACACAGCCTCAGATATAGATAAATAAACAATATAATATAAAAAAAAAATCACAATATATTGTGATGAAAAAAGTGCTTTGCATACTTTCATCAATTAAATCATATAAAACTCGTGTGAAAATTAATTTTAACTTGAAATATAACATACAAATATTTATGACAGAAAACAAATTTTGACCTAGTTTGCTATAACGTCTCATTAAACAGCGCCAGTTTAAATACTCATTAATTTTTTAAATAAACTGTATTTTTAAAGTCTATAAATTCTTGCGCTTATGGAAATTACCAGATTGTACCTTATATTTCTCACTTATTGAAGATTGAGTGAGAAATATTTCGAATTATTCTTTATTTTTGAAATATGTATGCTGAGGTGAAGAATGCCTTCTTTAAGCTAAAAACTTTCACATTTATGAACAGACTTTCCCAAGAATTGAACTTAATGTTTTTATCGCTAGGAATGTATTTCTATAGAAAATAATTTGAATTTTGTTTATTGCAAAATTTGAACAATATAACATAAACATATGCCCCATATAATGTAATATTCTTAAAAAATACATTACACTAAATAAATAAAACCTGAAAAACAATATGAATGACGAATTTAAACGATTCAAAATTGTCATCGTGAACCACGTCAATGTTGGAAAGCATCCAAATGCAAGAGAACGTATGATATATTTACTTTACGTGTTGAAAACATAATAATGTTTTTATCGGGAGTTTATTGCACCTTTACGTCATACAACAGAATTGGGATGGCTATTTCCTTGTTATGGTTTATCATTATTTCTCATAATCGAAATATTGGGTCCATCATAATTTTGAGAGAGTTGTTACAATATCTATAAATTTAACTTATTATAATTGGAGTGTCAACTCGAGGTAAGCGTGACGACGATCTTGCTGACAGGCACTTAGGCACAATATTAATGATCACTAGTACTTACAGTGTACTTGCTCCGAAACTATTTATAAAAAACCGTTTAAGTAAAGTGAAAATGTTATCTATTTAAAATGACTATATGATATACATAGCCGGACACTTCTAGAATTTTAGATGAGTAAAATTGATATTTATTAAAAAAGCTTTATATGTAGCACAAACTGTAACTAAGGGCTAAATTATTATCGTTAAGATTATCATTAAGCTTTGAATGACAATCCTGATATTAGGACTTTAAATTTTTTTTGAGTAAGGAGAAATGTAATTTTGGTGTAGGAGCAAAAGAAATGTAACAAGGTTTTAAAATTTATTATCGTTTTACTCACGTTAAACTCACAAAAACATTATGTAGTCTACAATTTATTTTTAAATTGCTGTTGTATTGACATTTTCCCATAACTTATATATGTATTATAAACACGGTATCAGTATTTGACATAGTCATATTCCAAAAATAAATCGGTTTAGTGAGACTTAAATTAAACATTGAACCACAAACTTAAGGGAACGCTATGTACAAATTACAGGTATTTTTTCAGCGGGCTCTGGCGCTCGGCCAATTCGTGACATTCCAAAGTTTTGTGAAAAAGTTAATAGGTGTGTCCTTACTGGCGTCAAGATTTTATGCTAATACGAAGACATTGTATAAACAGTCTCGCAATGAGTCTAATTTATTAATTTTAATATACTAATAGAGGTTTTCTAATCAAATTTCTGGAAACTGATGTGCCAGTCGATAAAACTTCTAGAAGAACTCTTGTTTTGAACAATTAAGTGTTTTTAAATTTACTATGCAATAATTATATAAATTTAAACTATATTCCTTCTTTTGCATAATACTTTTTCATACCATTACTGTTCCTAATTACTTTTATTAAACGGGGCTACACTTAACACATTTGGTCAAAAAATCCTATTCTTATTTTCTACCTATATTGTTCTACTAAATTATATATAACTTTGTACTTATTTATTTCTTGTATACCATCAATATTTTACCTATATATCAATTTAGATCCAAACACATAGGAAAAGATTTTTGCGATCTCATGTAATTTACACGAAAAAGTTGTTTACATCTAAACAATACACACGAGAAATTAATTCTGAAAGTAAGGTGGGCAATTTTCTGAAACAAAGTTGTCATCATGGGAACGTATAATTTTACCAAAAAACTAGATATCAATTGTATACAAGAAAATAATAAGTACTATTATGCCCAAATGGGTTTGCCACGAACGGATTTCCCGTGTACGTTCATTAATTTTAACTAAGCCTATTTAGATAAGCTTCACGTTTTTAGTAATTTCGTTGAGCCTGTTTCACGCACTTCACAAAAATGACTTGCGTGCGTAGATAACGATATTTTATACGCCATATTCAAATTTACATTTGTCTATGGCTCCTTATGGTAGAATTGTGATTGATTAAACAATAAATAATTAGCATGGACAAGACCGTGAACATGATAGTTGGTTCTTTTTGATTTGCTAACCTAATCGTGCCAAATACGTGATATATTTTTGGATCTGCAAATGTTTTCAAACATTAGAAAGAGGATATAAATTAAGCAGCTTGTTCTGACATTGCACTTAATACGAACTCTGAATACAAAAATATCATACTGAAAATATAGTTAATGACAGTAGAACTGT
Source organism: Pontia daplidice (assembly GCA_963693355.1). NCBI lineage: Eukaryota > Metazoa > Arthropoda > Insecta > Lepidoptera > Pieridae > Pontia > Pontia daplidice. Next base: position 1,679,868 of record CAVNZL010000139.1, on the reverse strand, counting down.
TTTGTCACTAAATAACCAAAAACTTCGTATGTCCGTCCCCGAGGTAGTATAAACGTGAAACACTATTCCGTTAGAAGGTCGCTCATTACGCCATGGTCACACTGTGGATCGACTTCTTAGGATATTTCGTCCCTAATTAATGCGCCTATAATTTCATTATAAGAAAGAAGCTTTTTTTGGACATATTCTTAGCATATTTTAATACGTAAAATTTAATTGTTAACTTTAGACAATTCATACTTTTTGAATGGAAGAAATGGTATCTGTAGAAAATCCATTGTATGGTAGTGATATCTTAATGTCTCCTTAAATATATTTGGTTCGTTGAATATGTATGTCCAAATTGTTGTGGTCTTAATTTAAGTAAACCACTACAATAAATAATGGACTAAGGTTTTATTCACGTAGAAGGCGCAAGCTAAAATAGAGATTTACGTCATGAAAATTATTTACAAAAATAAAATTCATTTCGTAGAATCGGAAAGAGTTCGAGTGAGTTTTGATTAGTTTTGACTTCGAAAACTTTAAGTGTAGGTCAGTTGGTGATGAGATTTTCGTAGTTTTTATAATATTGTACTATTTATTTTTATAAAGCTTATTTATAGTCACAATAATATTTATGAAAAATCAATCAATAATTGATTTGCCCTTTTCATAAATATTATAATTATATTATTTTCAAATTGAGACGGAGACGCTAAAACTAAACATTGAATTTCTTTATAAAATTGATTTATTCATAACAGACATAGTAAATCTACGTCTATTTATATTAAGTAGAAAATATTTTCTTTCTAGAATTTAATTTACGCTCAATACATCCTTATGATTACAATCGCGAAGAAGTATATATAATGTTCTCAATTTTAAGTCTCTTCATATAGTTTTTCCATCTTAACATACTATCTCACAATTAACATCGCTGTATTATTAATTACGACAATATTGTTTTGTTTCTATCTACAAAGTAAAAGAATACATATTTTCGCTACATTTTTGTAATTATATGCAACGTATATCTAATATAATATAAAATTCTCGTGTCAGGGGGTGCGTAATTGATCTCGAAATAGCTCGACCGATTTTTATGAAATTTTATATGCGTATTCAGTAGGTCTGAGAATCTGCTAACATTTTCACTTTTCATCCCCGTAAATGGTAAAGGGTACCCCTAAATGTTTTTGTTTTTTCTATGATACAGCATACAGAAAACGTACAACCCAAAATTTTTACCCCACTACGATCAACCCTTATTTTTTATTTATTAATTGAAAATTGAAATCACATGTATGGCAAAACAACGTTTGCCGGGTCAGCTAGTAGTAGTATAGATAAGGCGTAAAACGTCGTGAAAAACAATTTAATCTTTTAAAGATGGAAGTATAGTAGCAACTACTATTAAAAGATCATTTCTTGTAGGTAAACATATCAAGTTGAGTTGCATCGTCTTTGTTTAAGAACTTTTCGTTAGAACTCTTCAGACCGTTCATGCGCTTTGAAGTGCATCCTTATTATTATACAAAGTTTTCATCATGTTTAATGCAATCAACGTTGTGCTGCGAATATAAGTAGACGATATATGAGGAAATTTACTTTCAAAGCAGAGTTTTCTCCGATAAAGAAACCATGCATAAGATTTTTAATTATATACTTATATTTTTAGGACTCAATCTTCAGTCGTGAAGTGTGTACGAGAGATCTCAGAACTTCAACTTGATATTTTCAAAGTAAAGTACCAAATATTTATTATGTCTCTATCTACCTTAAGTTATATGTACCTTATGTTGTACGTGAGGTTTCTGTAATATTTCACAGGTGATTGAGAAACTAAGTGCGCACGAAAGGTTACGCAGTCCTCTTTCCGACGTAATAAACCTCAAAACTGGCTAGTCACTTCGCGTATTGTGTGTAAGCAAAATCTTGATATATTAGAAGCATAGAAAATCTTTTATTTTCGTTCCCTTTCATAAAATTTGATTGACATGTTTGGAGAAATCCTGATTGTTACTCGTATTTGGATGTTTTGTTAGAAATAAACCTATAGTTTTAATAAAATGATTTCGTATCTAAGCTTAATTTCATAAGACAAACTAATTTAGATAACAGGGAATACTTAAATTTCATTAATATTACAAACAAAATTTAACCAAGGTCTAAAATGTTATCCATTGCTTTTTACCTTCTAAAAAAAGCAGTATAAAGTATAAGTTCTGTATGCAATAGTCGAATGTGTATTATGTGTTCTCCTACAGAATTCACTAATTTCTAAAGTTTATTTTTACAATGAAAATGGTTTGTGAGCCAAAGACGTGTCGTGATCGTTTGAATGTATTCAAATTATATTTTATCCAGGAATAAACGGCACTTGGCTGCTTTTACAGTGGTTATAAATCAGTACATTGTATTATTAAGTATTTAGACGTTTACTTTGAACATTCTTATAGCATCCTCAACAGAAATATATTTATGTAGAAAAATATAACAGGTTTAATAGGCAATATTTTTCATTTTTGTTTTATAATATAAATAGTTGTGGTCTTAGAGGTCACCGTGTGTCTTAATTTCAATAATAATATATAGTTTATCGTTGTTTAATAAAAGTATTGATTTGTATCCGTAATAAGAATTCAGATTAAATTAATCAATTACGAAACTTTTGTTAAAAGCGCCAAGTTCACTGTGATATCCTTTCATTCGAATACAGCATGATTCTTTAAAATGGCATTCATTGCATTGGCAAGTTATCGAATAGAATAGGAAAATATACTCAAAAACATGTCTAAGTGCTGATAATATGAAATCTTACTATTAATATCACTTATGTATAAAACGTTTAACCTAGATTCTTTTGAATAGAATACGGCTATATCATTACTTCTTTTATGTCTGTGATGACACATGATATATATGTATATGAACTCTAGCAAGTATAACAGACATAATCTAGAATGCGACATATTTTTATGACTGAAGGTAATAAACCAATACTTAACTAGCTCTAAAGTTAAAATTTCTCAGACACGTAAGTTTCTAAATTCGCAGGATTTTAACTATGAAAGTACATAAAATAGAATTAGTTATTTCGTACACTTAAAGAAAGCGAACAATTAACAAAGAACCAAAAAGAAAGACACAGAACCAAGAAAATATGGAAATGTAATCGTTAATTATCTGTATAAAAATTTTCGCGCCATTTAACATATCAGTTGTGTCATGTCTTAATTTAAGTCTTACCATAATGTTTCAACTACACAACACTTCACTGACAAACTTACTCAAAATCTCCTAAAAAGCAAAAGATAATTTTTTTATACCGAATCAAAGTTTCATTCATTGAATTCGGAGTGCGAAGTTTCGTTACGCAGAAGACATACCGGTTTCGCGGTCGTGTGGCGACTGAAGACTGTATCCACGGGTTGTACCGTTGGTCAGTTATGGTGTATATCGATGATTTCGATCGTGATAATCACACCAACGGGGTCAGGGTTTAACTTGATCAAAGCGACAAAGACGTGAAATAATTTCTAAGAAATATAAAGACGAATTGAATTTAATCGATGTGATGGGTATAAAACGAGGTTTATTATAATATATTTTGTTGCTATATGAAATATGTAGTACATACTACATATACAAAAAGTATGAATTATGCACAGTTATGAATGAAATACATGTTCAATATTACGTTGACAAAAAAAAACTTACAAATATAAACACAGTCTTTGTATAAAAATATGACCGTGGGACTCGTAACGTTTTTCATGATAATCTTAACGAACGTTATTTATCCCTTGAGAGATACGTTACTGAACTTCCAATATTCGCGGCAAGTTATTCTCTTTTTAGTGACCAAAACTTCTAACTGTTATTTCCAAAGCATCAATGAAGTTATCTGGTATTTTATGACTGTAGTTTTTATGAAGAGTGTTAATATTTGTGACGTAGCTTGTAGAGTCTTATCTCGTAGCGCGTAGCAACTACATGCTAGTACATAATTTATCCAAGAAACTATGCAACACTTTTTTATATTATATAGAATATACTTCTATGAATGTATATAATAACAACCTTTATAAAGAAGCTATTTCAGTATAAATATAAACTAGCAAGTCAATGAAAAACTATATTCGATACATTCCTAATTTTAGTATGCTTGAATTTAAAAGGTACAGGCATTTTGTAGTACTGATTGCTCTCATCAATATATCATCAATCGAGTATATCGTATTATTTATTAGACACTTTTCAGTAACTATAAAACGATTGTAATTTTTCTTGTAAATTATTATCTTACAAAAAGTTTTAATTACAACGCTCTTGTTAAACGATAGAACATGTGATCAGCGGTATATGTTTAGTATTCACAACAAGCACTTAGCGTCTACAAAGTGTTGCCGAAGCTATAGAAGCGACCGATAAAAATATGCTACAGAAACATATAACAATAAAGGTATATTCATGACAATCTTTACCCGTGCATGTATATTCCTAGCTGTTAATAGTATAATAGTTTGAGAATGTCCGAAATTATTCTGCAGCGCCCTCTAAGTAATGAAGTCTACATTGTTTTCAGTCAGTTTTGAAAGCATACAGAGCGCCATCTATGAGAAAACTTTTAAATAGGAAAATGTGATTGTGGTTCTGAAAAAAGCAATTTGATAGTTTTTCCTGTAGACGGCGTTGCGTAATTTTTATATTGTTATTATTTTACTCATATCGATTTCGTAAATTGTATACTTAGTGGAAATAATTACGAAGATCCTTACAAGGTTTTATATCAATACTAGCTGACCCGGCAAGCGTTGTTTTGCCATACATGTGCTTTCTAGAAATCATTTTTTTTAGTTCGATAAAAATAATTATTAGTTAAGTTTGCGGGGATATATTTATAATGGATAGCTTTTTAAACAATTAAAATATGCTTTATTTAGGTTAGTAAATTAATCTTTATTAAAGTAGAGGACAATTTATTCTCTATAATACCTATATGATACAAGAAACTTGTTCGTTATCCCCAGCTTTCGTTTTTACTTGTAAACAAACTATATTATACATAGTATATTCTATTTACCAGATGTGTCATGTCAATTATAGTATATTGATAGCACACAGCCTGGGCTATAATATAAATAGCTTTTGGAGACGTGGTAACATTGGCTTACACCCAATATAATGTTATCGGTATTATAAATATTATTTAACATTTCATAATTTATTCGGTTCATAATATATTATGTTGTGTAACTTATGTTGTTATGATTATTGGTACCTTAAACTGTCTGTCTAGATTTACTGCTAGTTTTGCTTTTTGATCATAAATATTAACACATAATAGTGTTAATAGCAGCTTGCGTGCTACTGAAAAGAAAAAACTAGGTGGCTAAACATGCATGACTATTAGCTATATTGCAATTTATGTTATATATGTCGATGATAAATAAATTATTTACTAATAAATTCTGAAAAGCTTCGCATGTTACAGAATTGCTGAAAACATTTTCCACCTAAACCTATTCAACTTTCTACTCAATAATAATTTCATATTATTGCTTAATTTTTATTATTGTACTAGTAGTATTTATAAAAATACAGTTGTCAGAAGTGGGATTCGAACCCACGCCCACAGAAGTGGACTGCGACCTGAACGCAGCGCCTTAGACCGCTCGGCCATCCTGACTTATAGTATTCTCTTGAATTTTATTGGGATTATATTGGAAATTACTTACAAAAAAAATTAAATAGATTGAATCTCACTCCTGCCTCTCTGGTCTCTCAAACAAATGATCGCGATACATACGCTGGTATTTGATTGGTTGTCAAAATTATGGTAGAGCTACAAGTACTGGTGGGTACTATATCGTATACTTTTCTGAAATTAACGTCTTTGACAGTCATAACATTTATAAATTACAATTTAATTGCACTTACATATAGTCTGAATTTACGATTATGCACTAAAATAAATTAATGCTATTGGTTTTCTTTTCACATCTGTGTTGTAAATGGCGGGAAAGTTGTATGTAAAAATGAAATATGTATCGCGGCTATTAAAATTTATACCTACGTTTCGCTTGTCGTTATTTGTTTTAAAGCACTACTGTAAATTCAGCGCAATTGTGACAGAAAGTATCAACAACAATGCATGAAATGTAGACATTTTGTATATCATATTTGATAAGCTTTATGTATCATATTCACTGATGTGAGATATAGATAACTGTTACGCGTCCTTTTATATGAAAATTTTCAGGAAACTTTCATATAAAAGGTTAGTTATTTACAGAAATGAAACGTATGTGGAGAAAATATCGATGAGTGTATTTAGTAGAATATATGTAAAAATAAATATATCAGCACCGAGAGACCTACTGGATTGTAACGAAGTAAATTAAAGATATTATTTTATCTATAAAGCTACTTATTTAAAGCTTTGAGGCAGGCTTATCATACGAATTAAGAGTTCAAGAGAGTTTTTTTATTTCAGGAATATGCAATAAATAAACGATTTATCGTACATGATTCACTACTTTCTATAATACACTAATTATTATTGACCATTTATTGGTTTCATTTCATTATTATAAATAAAATGTAGATATTGTAAATTTTTTTTGTCTCATCCGCTAAGCAAAAATTGTATAAAACTTTGCAAATAAATTTACCTGTCACGACAAATTTAATATCGCGATAACCAAATTTAATCTAACCTGTCGTACGTTATGTACGATGTGGCTTATAATGATATTTATCACAGTTAGGGAATGAATAATTCAGCTCTAAAACTGTTAAAAATCTAAAAACAGTACTGTGAGAAAAGGTATTATGCATTCCTAACTTTTGACACTGTCTCGCATTTTTCATGTAATATGTAAATGCGTATCATTCAACTTTGTGTATTGTATAAATAAAACACTAAGAAATATTGATTAAGGCTCATAAATATCAGGGCATATATGAGAATTCCTTAAGTGTTAATAATTTAAGTGTAAAACTTTACAATTCTATAGTTATTTTTTGAATTTTCACTTCAATTTTGAATTAAAAATTTCTGACTTGAATCACCAAACCACAAAATCTAGTTTTCATATTTTGATTCATATTTGTACTCTTCAAACATCCTCGCTTTATACTCAAAGCATGATGTTTAATATAATTCACATGATAAAATTTAAATATGACTCGTATAAAAGTAACACCTGTAGTATTTACGTAAAGTAATTGAATGACATTGGCGAAAAGCCAAATGACACGAAGCGGCCATTCATTCCACGATTAACCTTGTTCCGCTAGATTATCCACAAATGGACAAGTGTCCCTAACCACATCATTGCATTCAAAAGAGTGCTAAATACATGAAACACAAACTGTACCCATTTCACATACGAAGACATACATTTGTTCTCATAAAAAATTTACTTTCTATAATATGTTACTGTAAAATTGTAAATCATTATAGTATATTATGTTGCTATTGACGCCCGATTGTGAACCGTAACGTAGTGGTTAGAATTAATTCTCATTAACTGTAAATTTCGGTTAAAATAATGAACGTATAACGGAAAACCTTCGATCCAAAAATTAACGGTAAAATCAAAAAATGCTGATTTCTTTTATTTCATTAAATCTTTATTTAAACAATTTCTGAATAATTGTAGTGAATGGTTTGCTTTGAAGCAAAAACCGACCTGCTAAATAATATGTTATGAAGTATAATATTCCTGTAATTGGTTTTAATCTGCAAAATAAATTTCAACTGAAGAATTGTTTTCACATCTTAACAAGAAATATTAAAGTTGTACCTGGCACGGATACATAAGACACGACGACAGGCAACCATTTCAATCGAATTTTAATAGCTTTCGCTTTGCTGTATTGCTTTGCTACATTCGCATTTCTAAGAAAAAATATAACTTTTGACTTTTCGTGTACAGTTAGAAAAAATATAGATATAGATAACTTTTGTATTTTATGTAGAACAAATGATATTGCGATTTTTTTTTAAGTGAGTCAGCTGATACCGCTTCTATGGCCATAATGTCGGAGGGCTCGTAATTGACGGTGCGGTAAGGAGATACCTTCATTGTGAGCTAATCCCTCATAGTGCGATTTTGTCTCGATGCCCGATGACGTAATTCAGCAGCAGATATGAATCCGAACAACTCCTCCGAATACCCCCTCCAGTACCACCTCCAATTGCAAAATTTTTAGGGAAGCCCTATGCTGGAAGCTTCCTAAGAAACGACTGCATGTCCATCTACTCCAAGATCGATGAATATTAAAGGACAAACTGTGTATCCTGCACCGAGTGATGGATATAAAGGACGTCCAGAGAGGGATGCTCCTCTACGATCGCGCGTGAGTTAGTCTCCCTTTATTCGCATGTTACATTGACATATGATGACATATTAAGTTGGGTGGGAGGGACGATTAGACACCGGGGGTATCACTCAAAGTGAAAAAACCTCTTTCAAAAGTTATTTCACCAGTGAGTGGTCATCACGTCTATACACCTATTAAACATTAAAATGTAATTACTAATGTAATCCAGAGATATATTTGCTGTTCTTGAGTTCAAGTTTAAAGACACAAAGTTATTGTTACCATTATAATGTGTGTTACATCATACCTAATGGTAACAATACCTATAGCTGTGCACTTATAATATTTATAAATGCATATAATTTATATATATATATAGCATAAACAAAAGATACATTCTCAATCTTTGGATGTTACATTGCGTATCAGATACGCAATTATTTTGATTTCAATAATAAACCTAATAAAATTATACCAAATGTTATTTTAATTTGTTAATATAACTTCAATTATTAAAATGATACTAAGTTCCACAACCAGATTTAAAACCTTCACATAAGACCGTAATTATTATTACCACTAACTGTAAAGTAGGGTCGAGCTCAGTTTTCCACCGAATATCCTAGACCAAAAAGCCATTAAACATGAAGTGAATTTCATTAGAGCATCGAATGCTTACCTTACTTTAGGTTAACAAAACAAGAAAACGTACACAATCTTCATAATTTTTCTATTATAAACATATCCAATTAAAATTGTTCAGTTTTAAGTGAATTATTCATATCATACAAGTTACAATTTTGCAACTGTTTTATTTCACATATTAACAAGAAGTCGTAAGTGTAAAGGAAGCCGCTTAGCATGCGATTCTTTAGATTTGCGTTAGATCCTGGCCACCATCTGGATGACCAATGGACTTTTCATTCTATGTTATTATATACTTCTCTCTCTCGGTGAAGGAATCTTTTTGAAGAAATGTTAGCCTAAAAATTAAGAGTTTCGTGTAGAGAAACTTACGTTTGAGAAAATTACTACTGTGTTAGTTACATTTACACATCGGTGCTATCGGTCAAATTAAGGTTTAACTCGTAAAGTACATAATTTTTAATTAGCTCTAAATGTAGCCGCATATTTTATTGCACTCATTCATTGTACTTTATCTGATTGCGTGATAAATCCGCTTTTGCGTGGAACAATTGTTTCTGAAAAATTTCATGTTTTAAATAATCCTTTTAAAATATACCTTTAAATAAATATTTGGGCCGACAATATTATAATATTATTAATTGTCTTATTTTGTTGTTTGTGACATTGAAGCCATATAGTTTTATTGTAAGTTTTGTGGTGCAATGTTTATGGTTATAGTCTCGAATATGTCATCGTGTCGAGATATAATCATCTGCGTATATCTAACTGCGCAAGTGGTTCGAAACCGCTTGATGAACTGAACTGGTGGAGCAGAATTTCTACAATACTAATATTGTAGAATATTCCCAATAACTTTGTCCGTTCTTTATTATGGCTCTAGTTGTCAAGCTTTATATATTATTTATGTTATGTTCATGTTATATTTGAGAATTTTGTACAGCGAGGTAAACTACAATAAAATTGCCCTAATTGTGCCTCACCCAATATTTAAAATGGTGAATTGAATTTGCAAGCGCGTTGGACGATTTGTCCCTCATCTGCACATCGCTTGTTGTATTAACAAAAAAAAGCATTTAGAAATACGAGTATCTATTAATACACGGTTTTTTACTTAAATATTGACTAGTTTTTTTACTAGATTTTTTACTTTAAAAAGAAAATTTGTATCTAAATAAATATTACGGTGACTTATTGAACATAGGAAGAACAATATAATTGCATGTTTTAATTATCCGTTGGTTAACTTTACTTACTTTTATAACAGTGTTTTATTTAATGTATTGTTTCGTCTATTTCTACCGATTAGTGTACAAGCTGTGATATAAAGGATCAGCATATGAATAGTTCCTTTAAAAATTCCCAATTTTAATATATTTATAATTGATAAGCATGTTCGGAAAAGAAAATAAGTTTTCTTATTTTCGTAAACGTACAGAAATCTATTCATCGCGTCTACGAGATGTCAAACGCACTTCGTAGAACCATAGCAGTGCTACGCCGCCCTAGAGAAATTCGTTATACACTTTCTTTTCTCACAAAGCGTGTCAAGGTTTATATAAATGTATACAATGATATAATTGGTTAGACAATTAAAAAGTCAGCTATAGTGAAAAAAAATTTTCATTATTCGAATCGCGTGTCGTTTAGGTCTTTATCAATTTTACTCTTACATTTAATGAATTTGAGCCTTCTTACACTATTATATCGTAATCGTTGTATTATAGCAAATCCAAAAGAATATGTCTCAACTTCGAGAAGGTAATATCATTGTTTTCTAAAGTTTGACACTGAGACAGTTCTCGAGATAAGCTATAGAGATTTATCATTCTACTACGCTCTTAAATTTTAATAGATTTTATATAGCTATCGGTATCGGATATGCTATGTATATATAAATAAAAAGCAATTTCAACTTTTAGAATTGAAAGAGCTAAGTAAGCTTAAAGAGGAAAGCGAATAAAGTAGGCCATTTTAATATTCAGCTTAGAAGTGTACTTTTGTACCGTTGTCTAGAAATATTACATGATACATTTGCATATACAGCACGATTCTGAGATATTATAAATGCTTAACTTGTTAAAAAAAGCTAAAGGAACGTGCATCTGATTATGATTTAGCGAGAGAAATTTCTTTTCCTTTGACATTTGACAATAGTTCTCTTAAATATCAGTTTGGTAGATTGTTCTAACTATTCATTTATATTTCTTTAAAAGTAAATGGATTTAACGATACTCACGATAGAGTCAATTAACGGAAGCTGTGTAAACAATACTAAAAGGCAATTTTTAAATTCAAAATACGAATATTATTCACGAAAGGAAAATGACATAACCGCAACAAGAGATGGTCCCAGTCGCATTGCGGATCTCACTTTCAGCTCTCGTATTCATAAACCGCAATTAGCGACCTTTGTTAACGATTAAATATTCTGGGACGATAACAATTACAAAGTTCTTATAACGTAAGCGCGCTAACCCTGCATTCAACTACAGTCATAAATTAATGTTGTAAACAGCAAGAAATTTAAACGCACAATACAATTGCCAAAGACATTTTAAACTATTTAGGGGAATGTTATTTTAACTATTTTAAGCACAATAATTAATTTGTAACCCCAGTATGCTATTTTAAAATCTCTGGGATAATCTAATATACTTACGGACGTGACAGATTAAGATCAATTTCAAAATGCAACACAACGTTATATGTTTTCTAGGTTACAAACTTTTAAATATTTACTTTACGGTGAATCTTAAGTAAATTTTCATACATTGTATAGCGCTAGAATATTGTCCTATACAATTTTAAATACAACTGGAGTTTACAAGTTTATCTACCATTGAGAATAAAATATAAAACTTTTACCCTCAGCATTTATACATTAAAAATAGAGCAGAATTATTAATATATTCTTAGTGTTCGGATGTCGACAACTATGATAAAACCATTTGTATATGTTTTGTTAGTGTTCAGTGACAAGACATATGCGCGGCAACTGTTTATAATCTTGGTCTGACATGGAGAATAAAAGTAATATTTTACTAACAAATTATCTTTAAATGAAGAAAGAAATAATTATAACTAATTTTGTTACCAACCAAGTTGTAAGTTACCAAGTGGTGCCTCTTGGTGGATGTACTTATATTTATTACCTTAGGTAATAGTTATTACCATATCTCTTTAATTACCAACGTATTATAAGTACCGGATTAGTTTCGTCATGTGTACAATTTGTCGCCTAAGGGCCCTTAAACCTATATATTTAAAAAACTCAAATATTTTACACCTTTCAGACTAATTAGAGCACAGGCTGAGTGTAACATATTTATTAAAAGCCGAAATGTATTCATATTCGTTACGTTAATTTTGGTAAAGCAGCGCATGTAAAAGCTGATGTTATTATTAATTAATTATAAAAGTTATATTTTTCTGTTAACATAAACAGTATATTTTTTTTATAATTAATACGAATTAATTAATAATTAACATTTCTTTATATACGGATTGAATTGTACATATTCATTCTGATAAAGTCTTCCCTTTCTAACGTAGTTTACAAGTTTTCCTTTAACTATTTTAATTAACACATTAAACTCTTCCCGCCAAAAGTGGTCATACCTGGGGGAGTTTTCTCCGGCGTCGGTGGTTCCTCGTGATGTGTTCTTAGTAGTTGTAGTGCAAATTCTGTTCCTACTTCCTCTGATCGTGGACACGGGATATACGCGTATTGTTTTTTCGTGGTCGCCGGGGCCGGCGCGACGCGATGTTTACCGCGGTCGGCCATACGGCGTCTGACGGCGATCGAGCTACAGCGCTATCGATAAAGCTGAATCGTGTGCAACACTACTAAAGTTTTAGTTAATCGCGATTGAGACAACAAATTCATGGAACTGGGGCTGTGAGTACGTAGTAGTTTTTGCTGCCTAAGGATTTACTCACAACATAGCTCTGAAAGTGAAAGCAGTAGCGCAATCAACACATTACAAAGCGTTTCAACCTTATTATAAGCGTGCTATAAATGTAAATGTATTATAGTATCTATAATAGATAATCGTTTATAACGCGTTATAATTATCTACTGCTTAAAACTTCTCCATAAGAACGCTTATAATTTAGAAAAAATAAAATTACACCCAAGTTTAATAATGTATTATAACTTTGATTCCGGATATAGGCAATTACCAAAAGGGGTACATCACTATATCTTGCGCGCGCAAGGGCACAGGGTCCGCACTACAACGGTCGATAGCACGATAGCGCGGGAAATGGGATGCACCGGGATGCTGGTGCATCGAAAAAACTCATTTCCATCGAAAATATTATTATATATATTGTATAAAATATTGGTTCACGTAATATTCTTCGAATGTTAAACCAAATGGTTAGTACATAAGTTAGAAACTAAGATCTCTAAAAATAAGATCTTGCATTATATAACGTTGCAACAAAAGCACGCCTGTATCGGAAACTGTTTAACCTTGGACTTATTCTAGGACTTTCAAGAAGTAACTATGCACGATAAAATAATATATGAAATAATTTGTGTGGCTCTCACCAAAGCGGCACGAAGATACATCATTTTACAATCGACTTAGTAGTAGTCAATTTTTTAAGGATATAAAGATTTAAGTTAAGATATTCTTAACTCAAATACAAAAAACATTTTCATTATTATTCTCAATACTCATTTCAATCGTTGGACTTAAATAATTCAAGAGGAAAAGAAGTTTTCGCAGTGAACGGTGAATTTTGTATGATTAGACGCAATGCCGACTTCTCTTCACATTACATTTCAGATTAGAAGTGAAATGAGAGACTATAATAATTTGTAGCTGGTTGATGTTTGACTAACTCTCGTCAGAATTTTCATTCCAGGTTTTTAGAAAAATGTAGATGATGCAATAATAGATAATTATAAAAAAGTGGGAAATTTCATTGCCTTTATTAATAATAATATAATAATTAAATTTTAAAGAAACCAAACCCATATAAGTATTATTTCAGATGATTAAAACGTTAAGCGTCGTCGTTAAAATAAATTTTTATATCTCAAAGATATGTATTTTCTTATCTCCTAAAACTTGCAAGATTTGAGAATTAAATAATGTAGTAAAGAGCCTTTTAAAACGACTCAACTGAATCTGTCATGTTCTATCAACATTAAAAATTCAAGACCGGGTGATACTTCAATAGTATTAGCCATGTGGGTAAGCGCCTTTCAAGCACGAGCGATATTTATACCTGTTCATGCGGTGTAACGCAACATTTTGAAATTATTGTGTCTTGAGGCATCTACTTGACTATATGGAAAGTGATCAGATGCAGAGATCTGAGAGATATGTGACGCAAGCCATGACCACTGATTTTTTATTTTGTTTAAAATTCTTTTTTTTATATAAAACAGGGGGGAATACGGAGGCTCGCCTGATTGAAAGTGATACCGGCGCGCCCATGGACACTCGCAATGCCAGAGACGTCACACATGCGTCGGCCTAAAGTCTAAATAAACCTTAAATAACAGAAAATTTATTCCTTTCCCCTTCACTTTTTTTTTTTTTTTTTTTTTTTTAATAATCCCATGCCGTGAGTATAAAGATACATGATAATGTACCTATTTAATCTATTTTAAATCAATAGATTTAATCCATACATTTTTGAGTTTTTATAATGTAGTATATGAATATTTTACTCGCTTGATAAAGTTTTTATATAACTCGTTTAAAGATTTTTTATTAATAAATACTTTCCGAATTAAATCGGAATGCTTCAAGAACAATAAACTTTTTTATAAAAAGAACACTCAACAAATCGATCTCTCACTTACAGCATAACAGTTTCAATTATATCGGTTCACTTTGTGTACTTGTTGCCTGCATTTATATATAATGAATTCTGTAATAAAAATGGTAATATAACTTCCAAAGAGTTTCTGTAATAATATTTCAAGAAAATAACTCGGAGAGAAAACAACTGAGTCGGTCTAAAAACATAATTGAGGTCTAATCTCTCCCACTTTGTCTATGTTTAGGAGTTACTACGCCTACTATTTTCCTTTCGTTAAGGAATCTAGCAATTCCCAATTTAAATTTAAATATTATTTACATCTTTCTTATTCGTAATAACTTGTGCGATAATATCAAGACACACTTAAAGACTCTTTACAAAAATCAAGGGTCAACAAAAAACAAGTAAGCTTTTTAGGTCAACGAGACGAGACAAAGATATTCATAGTCGGAGAATCTTAATTAGAGCAGAATGTGTCTATGGCGGTGTCATATGAAACAACGTATGAGACACGGGAAAATACAATTACAACGTTTTCTTGTGTTTTCTTTTTGTGACGTAAATATGGTGGTTAATTGTGGGAATTATATTTGCCACATTTTCTTTGTTTTTATGTTAAGAATTGGTAATGAGTCGAGGAGAATTCGCTCAGCGAAAAGCTGTTATGTTTGTCTTTATTATTAATTTACGCTCCCAATGGAAAGAAAGCAGATATTGCTTTAATTAAATTAATTTATACATTTACTTTTGTAATGGTAGTATTATTTTAAAATTATACTACAATTACAACACCAAATACTATAATCAATGAATAATATATTACTATCAGTTGTCAGTGTTCCCAAAAGACCCACAGGAATCATTAAAATCTCATTTTCGCGAAATTTGCTATTCCTCTTATTTTAACGGGGACAAAATTGTTGTGCATAACTTTTACTGGCTACTCAGGTCTTACATTACAGCATTTGTTATAGTGAGGAAATTTTTGAACGGTACTACATAGTACGTATCTTTAACAAAACATTTAAAAGTTACGGCTTGAAAGTTAAAATCGCATTTATGACGCACCGCCTCTTTTAAATATCTATTCGAAAAAGGCCCTATTCTACCAGGTTGATAACAAAAAAATAAAAAAATATGATGATGCTGTTTAATCTATTATAATGAGATACATGAGGTTAGTACGCGAGACCACTACCATTAGATGTGAGTAAATACGAAGAAGAAATGCTAAACGCCACAAACACTTATCCAAAATTTATTAGCTGATTTGATACATATACTTTTGGTTGGAGCTTTACAACTAGATGAGGTTTAATGACGATTAACCGTAAGCGATAGGGATGAAAAGGTTATGAGTTTAGCAGAAGTGCATGTCCGTGAACGTTTTCTTGTCCTTGAACGTGGAGCCCCAAGCGCCGTAGTTCTTTTGCTCTTCTTTTTTTGCAGGCTGAGGTTTATCAACAATTGGTTTCCTGTAAATAATGTTTTCATGTTAGATTTATATAATAGAGATAGACAAATTGTTACATGTTTCATACATTAATGTACTTATTTTTAATATAACAAAAAATCAGGCAAGTGCTAGTCAGAATCCCGCACCAAGGATTCCAGACCTTTATTTTAGTCGTGATTAAACGTAATTCTTCTTAAATATTTATTTAAAAATATTAAGAATAGATAGACAAACAGAGAGACGGACAGAAAATTATATACTTACTTCATTGGTGCGGGGAATTCGAATTGTTTGACAAAGGAAGTCTTGGTGGCTATTTTGCATTCGTCTCCACGGGCCATCGTGTTTAATGAGATGATGGATGATGGATGAAGGACCGCTTAGGCTGCTTGTCTATGGTACGTGCTGGATGTGGGTTAGCACAGCGTGTTCCAGACGGTTGCCGGTGTTAGCCCGACGACTGCCTTTTCGGGTGCACAGGTTTTTAGCGAGTCTGAAAGTGAAACAGTATGTCATTAGTACTTTTTAAGTTATATATATATATGGACATATATATACGTTTATTGGGGTGCCCCTCTACTATTCCACCCCATATTTTTAAGAAGCGCTACAACAGAAAGGACATTCGCTTATTTGGACTCGGATAAAATATTATTGTGTTACGCTTTAAAAGTGATTATATGATATATATATATATATATATGTTATAAAAAGGGAACTTCGAATATTGAAGAAAATGACGTCAGCTGAGCTGACATCACTATTTTTACTCCGCCATATATATAACTTTACTTATAAATATATCTTATATATAAAATTCTCGTGTCATAGTTTTCGTTCTCATACTCCTCCGAAACGGCTTGACCGATTCTCATGAAACTTTGTGAGCGTATTGAGTAGGTCTGAGAATCGGCTAACATCTATTTTTCCTCCCCATAAATGTTAGGGGTAGTCCACCCCTAAATTTATTTTTTATTTTGTAGATAACATTTTTAGTTTCTGTTTGTTTTTTTATAATAAAACATACAAAAATACATACAATCCTAAATTTTCACCCTTCTACGATTAACCCTTATTTCTTATTTACTAATTGAAAATTGAAATCACATGTATGGAAAAACAACGTTTGCTGGGTCAGCTAGTGACGTATAAATTTAGGTACGTTAAAATCAATTGTATTATGGATTTGGATACTAATCACTTGAAACAGGAAAGTTGATCGCATGTACTTACAGTCAGCCTTCACCTCATAGTTATTTTCCTTCGTTTTACATTTTATTACATAATATAATGTGATAAATAAGAAATCTGCATAAATGTATATTTCTGCATTAAAACTGGTCAAACAGCATGATGCAACAGCGAGTTACTCTATCATCATCTCATTTTAATATTATTATTGCAAGGGTTTATATTTGCATAATTTATTTTAATTGTTAAAGCCAGTTTGACATTTAACTAACACGAATATAAAAATATGGAAATTGTTACTGTTCGTATTTACCACTAATTATCCTTATTATATTAATATACATATATAATAAGAAGCATGATAAACGCATAAAAGGCAAGGTTATACAGATCTAATTAGTTTTTTAAGTTTTCCTATGATTCTCTGAGAGAGACGACGGTTCAGCCATTAAAAATTTAATAATTATAAAATAATCTCTCATATTGGGTTTTTTTATTTCAATTTTTATTTGACTTGAGATTGTTAAGAACTAAACAACATATCAGATTGGTTATGATTAGGTAGAGCCAACGTATTCTAAGCCTTCTTTGGTAGGAACATACTCCTTTCACTCTGATTTCAAATATCAAAGTTCATCGACTCGGAGTGGGTAAAATGCGTGTAAGAGAACACGCGACGAGCGCATGGTCTACTCTCGTTTACGATATAAACACCAACCGGTTATTTTAAGTATTCGATATTACCCAATATTTTGTTGTCTTAAGTTTTACCTCAATATTGTTTTTTTTTCGAAAACAAATTCTTATACTCTTAATCGGAAGTCAAGTTTTGTTTTTGTTAACGGCTAAGTTCTAACACATATACAGGAGGAGTATTATATTAGGTATTATTATAAAGCTAATGTAGAAATTGGCAATTGCTTATTCTTCTTCCGTGCAGTGTTATCGAATAGGTATCTTATTGAAAAGAGTTATCCTGAAAAAGAAATATATCATATTAAAGGTCTTTATATGAAACACTTAATCTGAATATAACTTTTTGCTCAGTATCCGAACATAGCTATGATCTATCAATAATAATATAATTAACAGGTATATTTAAGTTATTACTCTTCAAAATTATTTAAACTTCAATTTCATATTATAATATCGAAATGTTGGCCCAGTGCGTCCCAAGCGACTCGAACAATGATTCATTCGACATTGGCTAGTGTTCACAAATCCGTTGCATTTAAAATGCTTTTATATATCATTTTAAAAGTAGAATAATGGAAATATTTTCAACCATAAAAAAGTATTCACTTCCAAGTAATGGAACTATTATTATTAGTCTAGTTGTTAGGTTGCTATGGTTATTTGAAAAGTTACTAAAATCTATTTGATTTGGCCTTACGGCTCATGAATTTATAAATAAATCTAATAAGTATTGGTAAAAATACTCACCTGGGAAGAAATTTATCGGTAATCGCGAATTTTCTCTTCGATTTTGTCATTAGCACCTAAGTTATTGGAAAAAAAATAAAAAATTACAAGCCGAATTAAAATTTTTGCCGATTAACACGGAGACCGAATTAAAACTGAGTGGCTGAGAGGATGTAGAGAGCTTTAAATGTAAACCAGCTCGGGACTCGTTAGACGACGTCACCTCAACTCGTACAACTTGTATAGCTACGCGTCATCATCATAATTTATTCATTTTGGCGGATTTTTCCAGTTATTATTCCTTTCTTTGAATTTCTTGCTTATATATTATACATTAAAGACTATATACCAAGTAATTAGAGATATATCCCAGCTTCATTAGGAAATAGATAAATATTTTATTTGTATAAATTGAAGAGGCAAACTAATCCATCTAAAGTTTACATAAATAACATATACTATTTTAATTAAAGAAAAGAATAGATATTATACGTATGATAGATAGTCTTTGATGCAAATATAAGATCCTTTTGCATAATATTTTATGCAAGTTAATGAAAAGATCAATCTAAATCTTATGCCGCAATGAACACAAAAATATACGCACGTGCTGATCTGCACGTTGATGTTCTTCGAGCGTTTACGCACAAAACTGTTTGAATTTCAATACGATATTAGTTCACGAAATTGTACCTATAAATTTACGAATAGCAATAAAAGACATACGTAACATATTATTTATTACACAAGATGTTTGACTCTATTTATTGAAATGTTTTTAATTCATATAAGGCTGAATGATTACATGCTCTATTTTC
Source organism: Pontia daplidice (assembly GCA_963693355.1). Lineage (NCBI taxonomy): Eukaryota > Metazoa > Arthropoda > Insecta > Lepidoptera > Pieridae > Pontia > Pontia daplidice. The sequence goes on along the minus strand of CAVNZL010000139.1, from coordinate 1,660,230 downwards.
TGCTTTCTTCTGTGCCAGAACCACTCGGCCAACAGAACTGCTGTAGCTGAAAGAACGCCTGAAAAATTCATTTAATAATCATGTAACCAGCGCATGGTTGAAGGATACTGCTCAATTTGACTTGGAAAATATTAATAACATGAAACTGATACAGAAATCTGAACTAAATTGTTATGTAACTCCAGTTTCCAGCTTTCAGCGCTACTAACAGTATCGAAGGCAACATATAAACATATAAAAGCACGTTACATTGGGGTTACTTTGGGGTAAAATATTAACATATGCTACACATCGCATTTTAAAAATATATATTATTTTCTTCAAATAGAATTATATGGGCGTTTTTAGATAATAGTAATTTCGGATTATCAGACTTGTACAGCGTGACATCCGCGTGCCGAGCTCGTGGTAAATGACCCCTAAACATCTTTACACTGTCGTGACCTTCAAAAGCTTCGATGTGACACAGCTTTGATGCATTTTTAAATCAACGTTCGAATTCTATCTCTACTTAAAGTCGAAAGCTTGACCAAATTATTCTTGATTAAAATTCGTTGATAATGAGTTATGATATTAATTAGACTGTCCCCAGCTTCTGTCATTAATTGATATAAATACAGTTCATCGTTGTGCAGCCGTCGTTTCAATGTATATAAAAACAACAAGAACAGACTAGGATAATCTCTAGTATATATATAATGAGGATAATCTATGCTTTGTTTGTTTTGTCTGTTATTTTTTTCCTTATGCATTTATATTATATTGTAGTTTTAATTTTTGCTGTTTTTAATCTAATATATAAAATTCTCGTGACACGGGGTTCGAACTTGAACTCCTCCGAAACGGCTTGACCGATTCTCATAAAACTTTGTGAGCGTATAGAATCAGCTATTGTATCTAGTATATATGACTGACTGTTTGTGGTGTAATGTAAATAAATAAATAAAAATTATAAATTATATATTTTGTAAGCGTAACTAAGGTTATAAATGAGAAATTAATTATAAAATAAGAATACTTTGCTCTCATGGTTACAAACAATGTATGAAAAAGTTTATTAATCTTGTCATCGTAAACAAAAGAAGTTTAGGTACTTGGTTAAGATAATGAGTAGAAAGTCAGTTTTTTGTTTGGCTTTAGTTCACGCGTTTACGTAAATAGGTGCACAAAATATTCTGTATCTGTATATTACAGTTCTTTTATATTTCAAACCAATTTGGGGATTGTAGGTCACTTTAAGTTTAAATTTTTTTTTTTTAGAAAATCTTAATTTAAAAACAAAAAAACACAGCTATCAAACAAGAAATGGTTATCAATGGTTACCTTCTACGCGACTAAGACACAAACAGTGTAGCTTATAAACTCAGAAAATGATACATTACCGAGAAATAGAACAAAGAATGAACCCTGCATGTCACTGATGTTGACAGTATGGTTATTCACTTCCCAAGTCATACTTGAGCTCTGCCAACACCGGTCACGCTTTGGTAAATATAGGCTCAACCATTTTGATATGAGCCCCGCTTTTTGCATGCGATTAATTCTGAAAACTCTCTATTGATAAGTATAATGTTACGCTTAAAAAAGGAATCCATCAAATAAAAGTACATTGATTAAAAAATACAACTTAATTAATTAAAAAAGTCATATTTAACAAAATCACTTAGATTAACTGAAAATTGTAACAATCACAGTTATAATATAATTTAAAAATATTAATATGTAATTTAATTAATAAATAATGAATCGTTTTGAATTAGCATACGAAAAAAATACATGTTGCTTGGACAAATCGAATTTATATTTAACATTGTAAATTTGTATTTAGGTATCTATCTCCATTCCTGTTCGTATGTGCGTGTCCTATACAGTGCAAAATAAATAAAGAGGGAGACAATTTTCTTGCAAAAACCAATCTAAAAGAGGACATAATATATTCTTACTCTTTATTAATAACAGGGAGATATGGACTTGCAGTTGGTACGATGAAAGCAATTCTTTCGTCCATAAACTCTTCAGAACCTAGAAGGAAACTTCTTCGTATAGAAATAGTATAAGTATTATTTACTGATGAAAAAACAAAATGTAAAAATTCTCTGTTCAATTCACAACGTACATATTACCGCTACACAGCTCACAGTAACGAGAGCATTAGATATTTAGATATTATAATTGAAAACAACTATCAACCTTCACTTAATGTAATGAATGTTTTATCCTTACAATATTATCAGGATATCTTGAAGAAAACGTTTTACTTGCTTATATCACTAAGCTGGAGTTCTTAACATGGGAAAATATATCTTATATAAAAAAAACATGTTTTTACCTAATACAAAATCACAGGAGTCTGTAGCCAAAGTGTCCGCTCGCATTAAATAATTTAATCTCAATTTCCAATCCACCACCACATGGCGCTCCTTTCTTACCCGGTTAAGTAGATTTGCGACTGAAAAAGATTTTAATAAAAATTGATTAATTGCAATGAACTCGATGCATTGTTTAGAAACTTGAAAAGTTTACATTAGCTGCTGTTTTAATTTAATACTTTTGAGAATTAAAGATTTAAGATTTACTAAAATCTTAAGTGTGGTGATTTGAGAAAGTATTATATGTACATAGAATATTCGATTCTTTTGTTGATTACATCATAAAATACTATAAAAACTAATTTTAATCACAGGATTGCGTCACTTAGAATATTATAGACCTTTTTTGAATGTCGACCATTGCAATACTGTACGTTGGATATGAGATTTTTCGCTAGAAAGAAAATTTCCATACAAATAGAAACATCGGTCCTTTGTTTAACTTCAACATATTAGGTAAAGTAAAAAAAATAAGGATATATTTTTATACTATTAAGTTGCTTATGCTTACAGATTAATATAATTTTAATTGTTTGAAATAAAGGGTTTTAATTCACTTTTAGAATTCCCTTTTACATGAAAAATAAGTAAGTATTATATTGTGTAAGAAAGAGGTACCTATAAACATATAGATTTTTATTTTGTAAGGAAATGAGACTAAAGTCCTACCAGCTCCATTGCTTGCCTCCATGCCGCTTGAACTAGTCAGCTCAGCGTCTTTTAATAGGGAGACATACTTGGGATCATCTGAGTTCTACAATGCAAAAAATACATAAATATACAGACAATTTAAAAGGAAATGGGTGTACAACTAGTCAACAATAATTATTACGAATTATCCTTTAAAGAAAACTCAATCTTAGTTTGAAAAAGGATTATAGTAGTTGTGTTAACTAGGTAGATCAAAAGAATATAAATTATCCAATGTTAATTATATTCTATCCCTTCCTGGGACGAGGATAACGAGGCCAAGAGTATAGCCGAAGATAGGCGGAAGTGGCGGTCATTAGTGGAGACCCTCTGCACCTCTGGGGGGTCATAGGACAACAACAACTTTCTGGGACGTAACCTGTCGTCAATTTTAATCATATTATTATGTACTCACCACATTTATCTTAATAATATATTAATTTTAAGCCGGGATTCTAATATACATCGTCAGAGTTAATAATTGCAGAAAATAATATAAATAATACCTTTAATTCACGTTCTAAATAAGATCCCTTATTAATGGACCAAGTGTACGTATCTTTATTCAGCATCAATTCATTGAGAGTCGTCACTGGAATTTCCAGTTTGGGGAAGGTTAGAAAGGCGACAAGGTTTCCGGAGTATGTTGTCACAACCACCAATACCACTATCCACCAAGTACCCACCACTAGTCTACCACTGTCTGCTCGTGGGAGGTACATACCACCTGTGAAGAAAACCCATCAAGCTGCATTTTAAATTGTAACTTATAAGTTCCTTTTATTTCACATGTTACCTTTGTAAAAGATATTGTAAGTTTTTCAACCGAACATACATGTCCTATCGGAACAAATGTATTGTTAACACCTGTTTCCGAAAAGCAAATGTCTCTAGGGAAATTAATCTTATTTATATCTCAAGATGATAAACATGTTTCTTGAACTAACCGTATTAGTTTTGTTTAAGGAGTTATATTTCTCATCAATCCTGAATATGAAATTGGACCAAAACATTGCAAAAACAATTTATTCAAACGATCGATTATCTATAGACAAGTACATAAGTAAGCTTTAAATTTTTGCTTGTGAATTTTGGGACTATCATGAGTTTCTAAAGGATTTTGATTAAGTTGCCAGTTTCATTTGTGCAGAACAAGCAGAAACAGAAATTGCAAAGCCACCTGGTTTATATCAAGATATATTTTCAAAATCCATATTCAAGATTTATTCACTTAGTAAAACTGTGACCAATATTTCAAAGAAAAATTTGTGAAATAGATATAAATAATGTATATTATTAATAACTATTGTGAGCTAATTTATATTATTGGTGCCTATCAGCGGCGGTTATTGAGAATTCCAAGATGATGAAAAACTAAGTAAAAGCTTACCTTGTTGTAGTAAAGCGCCATAAATATACCACAAACAATTATGTATAGTTGATAATCCCCCTTCCCGTGTAATATCTTCAACTTCATAGAAAGGGCTTAATCTATGAATGAAAAATAATGTTGGACCCATAAAAATGACAGAAAATCCCAAGCAGAGCCAAGTCTAAAAACAAAAAAAGGAATTAGTTCTACAAATTACAATTATATTTATTCTACAAAATACAATTACAATGCTCGTAATGTAGAAAACAAGTGATCGTGTATTAAATAATGAATAATTTATTTGCCTTTTATTTGAGTGCCTAGCCCTGTCAATGAAAGTGTGATCAAATAAGTTGAAAAATATCTAAACTTTACACTTAATTTAGCTTCTCCTCTACATTATTTATTTTGAAAGTCACACAGACTCGTTTTGATAAGTTCTTAGAAATTAATTAACTATAAAGTGACTTTTTGTATTCTTCACATACAAATGAAACATAGATAAAGATATGTCAATGTAAACAATAATAAATATACATAATCTTGACCGCTTAACGTGTGAAATGTAATGGAAGTGCTTTGGCACAATTTCAAAGCCCACTCCATTTAACTATCAAAGTTAACGAGTTCATTTTACAATATGGAGATTTTAATGTACTTCAAGTACATTTAAAGCCGCAAAGGATTACTTAGTATATACTTACTGGATTACCGAACAAGTTATGTATATTAATGCAAATGTTGCATTTTATATACGATTTTTAATTGTTGTCGTCATTGACATTCATTATTTAAAGGAGTCATCTGTAGGTACGATATATTTTAATCGAAGTTGTTTGACCATAATTATTGTTCCAAAGTATATAGAATATGTCTGTTGTGATTTAAAGTTACAAAGCTTAAAGTAATGCTACCTACATCGGTTGTAAATGGCAGTAAAAATAACACGGCTCTGCTAAGTTCTCGCGGACGTGCTATCATGAAGGCGTACGGCTGAATACTCACAGGAACTGTGTAGTTTATACCTTAAATACGATAAAATTTTATAATGATTTCTAAAGGTACTTTTCTAGAATAGGTTTCTCACTTGAAACCAGATAATCCTTCATCTGGTCACGTGAGTTATACGTGCTCTGAGCAATTGTTAACCGATTACGCACAATTTTCACATATGTGTTTTAGATATAAATCATTATCTCATAAAGCACTCACTGGAATTAACCAATATAGTCAAAATAGTTGTGAGTAAACATGACTATTTAAATTGAAACAGATCAGAGTACATTAATCCTCTTTCCAATTTCCCGTTTTATTTTAAACGAAGCATTCCGTACGGGGATATATTACAGTGATTTTATTGCATCACCATTAATTCACGCCTATTTATAGCCCAATAATAAGATCTATGACAGAAATAAAATACGAAATGATACCTAACATGTCTGGTTTATTAATACGGGTTTTATACTTATAAATACTCTCACCCCCCATAAAGCTTACAAATAATACAATAAACTCTTTAAAAAAAGCGATCCGATCTGCGAGAATCGCACCATTCGCGAATCGAGCAAAAAATGTAAAAATTTGCTGTGGCAGACATTTTATTAAAGATAAATTTTCACTATATTTAGTAATGATGGATAGATAAATACCTGGCGGAGGATCGGATAATATTGTGAAGGCAGCAGCGGCGAAAGCCACTTTTCCCTTCGCAACTGCAGATAATGTCAACTTTGCACTTGTACTGTGCATCATCTGAAAATTAGGTCATATTAAATATTTTTCAATTGAAAAAACATTCACAAATATTATTTTTTAGAAAAATAAGTCTTATATATATAAACATAAACGAAATAATGATTAACATATCTACACATACATACACGTGAATTTTCGAACTGGGCGTGTATGGGCAGATACGAAGCTATGACGATTATTAGAATCTTGCCCAAAGGGGCATCTAGCCCAATGATGATGACTTAAACAACATCATCATGTTTTATTTCAACAAACTTTCTTGTTGCCTATTTTTATTTTACTATTTTATTTTTTAAACTACATACTACTTCAAACGCCTCGCTGTTCTTATTTCTTTGGATTTCGCCACGCCCAGTTGTAAAATCATATACTAAAACCTTATACAAAACACTTAGCATTTATTACAAATCAATTAATTTGATGGAATTTTTTTAATAAAATTATCTAATATGCGAAATCCGTTTTGATTATCGTCATTTTTGCATAATAATGTCATTTGCAAGACTCGTCAATTCAAACAAATACGCCAGTGGACATAGTGAAATTCGAGTGACTAATTCGAAAACAAGCACATAATATAATCTGCCCGATATTTTATGGTTGTTAAGAATTACAGAACTACTCTGTAATGGTAAATAAAAATTTACCTATTGAACTCTGACCTCTTACTGTGAGAGTTTATTTTATTTTAGTGGGAATACATAGTTCCTTTATCAATAATTTTAAAATCTCTTAAAGATATTATATTATTAATATCTGCAGGAGCATGTATATTTCTGCTTTATGACTATCTAACCTTGATAAGCGCCACGATTTTTAAATCCTCGGAAAACAACCTGAGAGTGCTGGCAGCAACTTTCTTTATCATTTAAACATATTACAGATTAAGAAAAGTACAGCTGTGTATTGACATAATAATGCTTTAAGAGAATTAAGGCATATTTTGCAGTATCATGTACTATATTATAAAATATTATGTTTATTCACGTGTTTTGAGTACAAAAGACCAAGGTTAATGTTCCGATCTCAAAATCATTAAAATGTGTTTATTTTATAAAATTTAATGGTTTTTTTAAATTATTAAGCGTTTTATAGCTACAATGCTGACTTTGATTATATAGTTTTTTTGGATTTCTTATTTATGAAAACCTCAATCTGGTATGACAACAAATAATAAAATATGTTAGAAAGCATTTCGATATACGTGTTTCAATATAATTTATATTGAAACATTAATTCACTCCGCCATTGAACCGTGCAATCTCAAATGTCGGTTGTTTGTTTCCGAGGCACATATCAAATCAGAATGCAAACAAGCTTGGGACAAGCCGGCAAAATAGCAAAAATAGATTGGGAAGTCTTACATCCGTAGAGGTTTCATTCGAAGAATCTTCCTTAATATGCCCCGGCAGAACAATGCGGATTCTGTAACAAATTTATAATATTTCTTCGTTATATACTATGAGAAGGTGTTTTAATTTAACTTGCATCGTAGTAGTGTCACGTTAAAATGCACAACTACAGTCAAAAAGTAGAAATATTTCCTGAATTTCCGAAAATATAGATTAGGGACTTTAGTTATGACAAAAGTCACCGCCCGACTAGAACTTTTAATGTTTTTCATTATTTAATAATTATGTGAGAACTTACGTGAAATTTTTACTTTTTGCAAATTGTCCAATAATATCGAACAAAAGCCCTCCATAATTGACGACAGCTCCTGATGCATTTGTATTCAGTATTGTCCATGGCGGATTCTTGAAGAACGCATACATTAATCAAACTCATTTATGATTGTTGTAAATCGTGAGAGAATTTACAAAATTATGTATACCATATTATATCGGTCATACAAAACGTTTTTAATAACCACAAGTACTAAAATTAAATCTATCACATTGTCTGTGTTTTATTAATTCAAAATTTCGAAAATTTAAATTAATTCGAAATCATATCAATCGTAGTTAATGTCCCTCGTTGAATTTGACTAATAAATGCTTTAAACAGCTTTTCTTAACATTCACCTTTCTAAAAAAACGACAATAGAAAATAATTTTAAATATATAAATATCATACGTGATAAGTCAATATCGACAGTTCTCTACCACGGAAACCATGTTGTACGTGAGGAAACAGTACATCCTCGAAGATAAATCCATCGATTGGGCGCCAAAACGCAACCTGCAATAAATTTATATGCATATAAAATGTCTACATATTTGTAGTTGTATGAAAGATAAATGACAAGTTATTATTAACAATGCGGCTAAAGCCTATAAACTATACTTTCGGCACGATACTTATACTGGGGTTATGAATGGAAAATGGGGCTCCAGTCTAACCAGTGGAATCTTCTATCTATATATATTTGGTCGTACAAAAAAGTCATAACGAAGAATATATACATGACTTTGACTGAGCTTTGTAAACTGGATGCCTTTTATAGAAGCGTCTTACCACGCGCTTCAAGTACGATTATGGAGACAAGAAAGAGTGGACTTTTTTCCGACTAAAGGGATCGTCGACCATTCGGTCCATTGACTAACCGAACCGAACGAAAATGAAGTGTGACGTCATCGTAGTGTCAGTTTTAACTATGATCATTTATAAAAATGAAGTTTAATAATAAACTTTCAAAAACATTTAAAAAAACGAGTAACCTATATTATTTTCTTTAATTCAATCAATTTATTTACCTTAAGCAAATCTACGTTCTCGATAACGGTAGTGACATTTTCGTCGCCTTTGTTGCTAATTACAATATCGGTGTTTTTGTAAGTCGTGCCCCAAGTGTCAGCTGCAAGCGCTTGCCAAGTGGTACAGTTGCCGCACTTGCTGTACGCTGATATATGTTGCTATAACATTCTTATATATTGAAATACTTCATACACCATAAGAGTATAGAGAAGACATAGTAAAATGGCCAAATGGTCGGGTCTTTATTTATAGTATATAAGGAATATCTAATATAAAATTCTCGTGTCACAGGGTTCGAGCTTGAACTCCTCCGAAACGGCTCCACAGATTCTCATGAAACTTTGGGAGCATATTGAGTAGGTCTGAGAATCGGCCAACATCTATTTTTCATCCCCCTAAATGTTAAACGGTAGTCCACCCCTACATTTTTATTTTATTTTTTAGACAAAATTTTTAGTTTCCCTTTTTGATTATGAAACAACATACAATCTAAAAGACTATACAAATATATAATATTGTCTTTACTTTACTTTATTAACGGATTTAAGTTATGTACTTTTTCAAAATTTAAATATTACATTATTTTAAAGTTTTCCGACGTTTTGAGTAATTTACAGCGTGTGTGGTCACGGTAGACAAAATTTAAAACAATGTAATATATATTTAAATTTTGCAAAAATACATTACCTCAATCTGTATATAAAGCGTTTTTATTTCTATACAAATATATTTTAATTCTTTTTCATTTTAACGTAAAGCATTTAGTAACTATAACAGTCAGTATTAAATAATACCTTATTTGTCTAATTCCATTCGTAACTACAAAAGTAAAATAAACTAGAAATGATTCCAATATATAAAAGAAAAACCAGTTTCCCCATGCTCACCAAAAATCCTATTTTTGTTAAGCAACAAATGTTCTACCTGCATATGTCTTAACAACATGTCTCTCCTCTGAAGTCTATCAGGCCTGATAGCTTCCCACTCTTCATCTGACACCTGAGCTACCACGTCAAGTTCTTCCTGTATTGCAGCATCCAAAGCTAATATGAACGCCTCCATCATTTCCTTACAGTAACAAAGGATGCCGTTCTACAACATTTGATTTTATGTAACTTTACTCTAACAGTATTATTTGCCATAGCATAAAATTATGTATTAATCTGTATATAAGCGTTGCTAGGATTGTCTTGTAGGAATCACGGGCAGAATTTTTCTAAGAACGCGCTACTAGCTAAAAAATTAACTTTAAATGCTAGTGATGGAAAAACAATCACATAACCACGCCTTAGAGAATTTAATGATATGCATTTATTAATTTGTAATGCCAAATATCGCTTAAGAAAGAGAGTACCTGACAGTGCGAACCGCCATCAGTTCTATTATAAATATACGCGATATTTTCTCCTTCGTAGAGGTCGTGGATCAATTTGGATAAATTACCAGTTCTTATATTGGTATCCGGAACGATATAAAGCCACTGCGCAAGAGTGTGTGACATGTGAAGATTTCGCGCAGCTTCAGCCATCGCAGTCATAGTGTCCATCGTTACTATAGCTATAAAATTTTCACCTGAAAAGTATTATAACAATTTTCTGTCGAACTCAAGCCAAAATTAAGCCAAAAAAGACGCTATAAAATGTAATTTATATTTTTATCTTTTATTTGTTTATTTCCTATTATATATGACGAAGTAATTTTCTTAATTGTTATTGGAAGATTCCATTTCTTGACAACACACACACAATAAAAACACTTTCTTTACCAAATAATCACTTTTATTACGTAAAGCGTAACACAATAATAGTTTTTCACTAGCCGCACGCAAACAAGCGAATGTCCTTTCTGTTGTAGCGCTCGTCTTTTTATTACAAGTGTAGTGGGGTGGTAGTAGTAGAGGGGCGACCATAGAGGTGTGACCATAGAGGTGCGACCATAGAGGCGCGACCCGAATACGCGCAGCAATGTTGCCGATTTGCGCCGATATATATAACAAGTGTTATTTCAATTACAGATTGGCTTTTATAATAATTTAAAAAAAAGTATTCTTTTCATTTTTAAATGTTCAATGCTAAAGCAACGTGTATTTTTGATTGTGATAAGTTTTGTTGGCAGCTGATGCTTTCATTCGTGTCTGCAGTGCAGACTACCTAGTGCCTTCTAAATGTACTAATATCTGTAGTGCGGCAAATTGAAATTAAAAATAAATCTAAGACGATATATGAATTGTTTTTATTGTTCGCCAAGACTTAAAAATTGAAAATCAAATTAAGTATATAACGTAGGTTTTGGTAATCACATATCAATACGTTACTAATTTAGCTATTGAAATTATTGAGTACATAATAAAATAGGACTTTTTGTGAAAAACTGTAATAACTTTATCTCACCTATATATTTAACAGGTAGTTTTGATATTACCCTGTAAACCTCTTTCCTTCTAAAATACTCGTTTGTCTCGTGTCTTATTTTGAAAACAGTCACGGATACGGAAGGTATATCTTTATCGTCTATTTGTGATGTCATGGATTGGAGCACTCGAGATATCATATCTCGTCCTTAAAATTGCACAAAAATTACATCGCTTCCGAAAAATGCAAACCAGTCAGTAAATACTATTTAGTTTATTATTAAGATTATAAAGATTGCAAAATATATTTTTGACTTTATACTACAAAGTCACTCAAATTTAAAAGTAATAAAATAATTTAAACAACTCGCTATGAAATCATATGTAGTATCAGCCTAGTAGCTTTTGGGCTGTAAAGTAGGTACTATTTTAAGCAGTTAACGGAAAAAATAATAAGTATTATTCCATACATATGTTATAAAAGTATATTACACAGGCTAAATGGATTTTATATACGAATATCATTTATTTTTAATTTTTTATTTACTGAAAAATTATTGCATGTAAACAAAACCATATCATCCGTATGTAAAGTAACTAGGTACTAACCAAAAAGATAGTAATAGAAGAAAATATTTAAAAGACCTACCTAGAGTATTGTCATGGAGAAGAATAGCTGATTTCCAATTAAACGCCTTTTCAGTTCGAAGGTCAAGAACAATTTGGGGCAGTTCTTCACCAGGTTGACACGATGTGACAGTGATAGCAGCGTTGGATGGTAAGCGGGGGCAATCCACTTCAGTAAGAGCAAACAGAAGCATTTGTTCCTCTTGAATTCGTTTGAATAATGACCAAGTATCTTCGCATGAAGTAACGCTAAACACCGCAAGGAAACCTATAATTTATTAAAATATTTTCATCTACACATCAAATATGTCCTTATAACTTAGCTGGATGTGTATTTCACTATTATTTTCAGACGTCATATGTTCAAGGGAATTCGGGAACAGAGCTTCTAAAAAGAAGCAGTAGCTGCATATCACAGAGACAATACTCGTATATATTTATTGCCATTATATATATTTGCGTATTTGTATTAAAAAATGCGCTCAAAAAATTAAGGCTGATTATTAGCATATGGGAATTTAATCATTTTTTTAGTTTCGCTTTTGACCGGATTCAAGTAACCGAAAACTAATCCACTCAAAGTACCGGTATATAATATAAAATGACTGATTAAATCAAAGGTCATTAGTTAAATTATGAAATACCTTTTTTCAGATTGATGGCAGTCCAAGAATAATATTGCACGATCACCCCACCGTGCTTTAGTTTTACCCGCGCTAACTCTTTGATGTAATCCTTCAGCTCGTCCATAATCCCCTGATGCTGTTCCTGAAGAAACTGGTGATCTAGAACTACGGCTGGTAGAAATTTCTAATTAGATTTCATCAATAATACATAAAATTATTTAAATAAAGTGTATAGGACGCGTTTCCATTAATATATTTTGCCATCATTGAGTCAAATTTAAATTTAAAAAAAACTCCTACTAAATATAGGTTGTTCTTATTATGACTTTAAAATCCCAACACATTAAATTTACTTATCGTACTTCACTTATATGATATGAACAAAGGTACCCACTAGGAGTAGATTGTAGTTTTGTTTTTATTTTTATAACGCATCGGGAAATACTTTTTACCTATTGATGCATTCGAAGTTATGAGCGAGGGAAAGTCCTCCGCAGCAACGTGGCTTAATAAACACAAAACCAAGAACGATAATTGCATTTCGTAGCACAAACCGAAACTGTGACACTAACACGCCTGTCATAATTGACAAACACCTGATTGCAATCAAAAATTCCGTTAGTTATTTACAACTTTATGAACACATGTGGCAAATGAAATGAGAACGCTCCATATTAACGCTTTATGCGTAAGGACAAGGATTATAGGGCCTGTTCATAAAATGTTATGAGCTACATCGATGTTATATAAAGGTTGGAATAAGCTGAGAACCTTTCACATGTAGCTTTTACATAAAAAGGATAAATATTTTAATAAATTAATGAAATAAACAAACGTACTCCACGTGTAAGCTAGTTAAATGTTTACATGGTGTGGTGGAAGCCCATACTATTCTAATATGTAAATGGTGAATTCACTAAACTTATTTCATTTTTCAAGTCTTTATATATGTCTTATATGTGTGTTAACATGAAAAAAGTCAGCCTATAAATGTGATTCGTTAAAGGTCAAACATTAACAATGCAAAACAATTACCTGCAGCGTATCGTGCGCCCTAATTGTCTGATTGTCTGTCCGTTTCATTAATGTCCAAAAATATTTAGGCCAGTTCTGGAACTAATAATGTACTTCTGGAACTAATTTTCTCACTGATCAGAAGACATATTGGGCTTCATGTGAGTAAAGTGACAAATCAAAACATGATGTTGGACTACTTTAGTAACACAAAACTTGACTTGGATTACTTTAGGTTTATTTCTAATTTTTTTGACATTTATTTCTCATCAAAAATAAATATTCACTTACGAGAGAAAATTTTTACTATAGTAACCAAAGAATTCTTTCAATATGGATAGATGAAAGAAAGAGAATAAACAAGTAGAAAATTACAAATCTAAAATGACTACTTATTTTATAGTCTTGACACTTGGAAAATTATTTTTAAGTTTTTTTTTATTATAAATTGTTCGTGATGATATGAAGCCTGAAAACTCTCTATGAAAGAAATGTTTAAAAATTCTGTATCGTTACGTGCTTCTATTACAATTTTATTTACTATTACTTCAACTTGAAATTACTTTTTCTACATTCAACAATTAAAGACAACAATTATTATGAGAAGCAGACTTAGGCCACAGATCCTACGAATGTAAACCCCATGTACAAGACTATCTGTCTCTCTACCCTGTCCAACATCAGCACACATTCTTTTTCAAAAATCAGAATTCGCCGCCAAAAACTGGCATCGTAGTCAAAGTTACCTCGGCACCAGTTTTGATCATACCTGTATTGGTTGATTCGATAACAAATGTTTTTGACCTATACAATAATATAAGAACAAATCAAAGTAAAAAAAATAAAATTACAGATTTTCAACAGGAATTGAGACCGTAAAATATTAACTGAATCCAAATAATATAAAAACCTCTTTGGTGTATTCCTCCAAAAAAAAGTATATACTTACTATACTTGAATTAAAAAAAAAACTATATTACATATAATACATTTTTAATTGCTACATGTGGAACTAGACTGCATTTTTTACCACAGATATTATTAGGTTGATAGGAAGTATTTTATCAATTGTAACTTGATAATAATACACAACAAACAACTAAATGTTGATAATACTTTAGCATTTATGGTAAAATGGGGTAAAAAGGATACACTAAGCTATGTAAATAAAATGGGTTGGTTAGTAGTCGTGGTCGGTGACTGTGGTGTAAAATAGCGCAGAAAAAAATGGTACCCCCATCAGGTAGGGGACCAGTATACTAAGACTTCATATATTCATCCTTATTACTCTTATGCTTTTATAAATATCGCTGTTTAAATAATTCAGGCTTAATTATTTATTTGCCAGGCAATCTATCTCTATCTATCTTCTTCACCGAGAAGTGAAAAAAGAAAAAATGCAAGTGTATTTTTATATAAATGATTGCGAAGGTTGCATAAGGTGAACATGACAACTATTTTTCTTTTAGAAAGATTTTTTTTAAGAGATTGATAATAGATGTTTAGATAAGAGATATTTGAAGGAAAATAGCTAGGAAAATAGAATTAGAGAGAGTATTCCACAGCTTTATAGCAGAAACTCTAAAATATTTCTCGAAAAAATCAGAGCTGTGCCAAGCTCTAACTAGGATATATCTATCCTAGAAACGTAGTAAGGATCTGAAAATTTAAAATCATTTGCAAGTATGAAGAAGTTTTAGGATTCAGAAGAAGAAGAGAATAGATGAAAGAAGATGAAAGCCATGGGCATCACGCCGAAAACGAATATGCAATCACCAAAGTTGCTTTCGGTAATTAAAAACACGATTAAGCCGTATATGAAATACAGAAATTCTGAAACCGTTGAAGTTTATCTATCAATTCCTCAGCCATATCCCGATAGATATCCCGATAAAGGGTTTACAAGATAAAATTTTTATCTTTTTTATCAGAAAAAAATGTTGCTTTGTTGGTTTTACACTGTTATTATAAGAGACAGATAGGGTAACACAGGGGGTTAAGTCGCTGGTAGAAAATAAATTTTTAATAATAAGAATTTAAAAATTAAAATCTAATACCGTTAATTTGTTTTAATGAACTTTAAATTTAAAAAACAAGACAATATATATTTTATACACATATTCGATGCCCCGTTTGCTCCCGTGATCCTCTGACCAATTTGAGGTTTTCTTTCAATATATAAATATGAAACAAATAAAAATATACATTATGAAATCACACTGTTAACTAACTATTCACATTAATTATTCGGTGTTTGCACGATGATGGAAACAAATGGATTATTAACGTCCGCTCAAAGAAATTCGGAAAGCGATGACGAAGCTGTCCGTAACCTTCAGGAATATCTAAGAATAAAAAGTGTTCATCCGAATGTAAATTATAGTAAGTAACTTCTCCTTTAAATTATTATTTTTCTGCATTGCGGCAGCTAATGCGGCGGCTTTGAAAATATTTCTTCAAAACAAAAAAAAAATGCTATATTGACGAGGAAGTATAAAACCAACTGTACGTAAATTAACTATAGTCTACCTCTTAGTATTTATAGAAAAACACTTTTTTAAAAGGTGTTAATTGTCAAAATAAGTGTTACAGCTGCAGAGAGGTTGTGTGTTATCTGTATTTACTGCCCCGGAGTTGGTATCGACTAAAACCGGAAGGATTTTTACAGAACTGGCTCACGGTGTTCTCCATTTTTCCGGATTGAAAATCTCATGAAAAACCATGAGATTTTCAAAATCTTAAGAAAAACAAACCTCTCTGTAGCTGTAACACTTATTTTGACAATTAACACATTTTGTCTTCAGTCTACCGTGACCACGCACGCTGTAAAGTACGCGAAACGTCGGAAAAATTTAAAATAGTATCCGTTAAAAAAGTTTTTTTTTTTAAATGGGTAAACAGTCAAGTTAATAAAAGACAATATTATAGTTTTTTTTTTTCAAAATTATTGAGTATAAGAGATGCCTTATAGTCCCTGAAATTCGAAAACAAATTCATCATCATATTCCATCTATGTTCAGGCGTATTTCAATTAATGTTAAAGTCATGCGAATTTCACTTTTCATTCATGGCCAAACTTTTCAGATGAATGTCTGGTATATCTTAGAAGTCAAGCCGCACAGCTGGGACTTCCGGTAAAAGTGTTTGAGGTGGTCACCAATAAACCTGTACTGGTAATGACCTGGGAAGGCCAAGAACCAACTCTCCCGAGCATTCTTCTGAACTCGCATATGGACGTTGTACCGGTGTTTGAAGTAATGCTTATTATGCTTTTTAATCATATAATTTTTACATTTGAAATGATTGTATAGAAGTGAATATATGAAGATAAGCTTGAAGAGTCTTGAAATAATCGTTTCCAGAAAAGTTGGCTGTACCCGCCATTCGAAGCCCGAATAGTTGACGGTGTAGTTTACGGTCGCGGTGCACAGGATATGAAGTCGGTCGCTATACAATACTTGGAGTCGATAAGAAGACTCAAAAGCAAAGGAGTTACTCTGAAGCGAACAATACACCTTAGTTTTGTGCCAGGTATAAAAATATATATTAACATTGTTTTATCTTCGAAATGTGTCTGAAGCGAATGGTGTAATAGCAATTACAAAAAATACGTTAATGAAATTACACGTGCATCTACTGCGTGCGTCCATTAATAGAGCCTATCTATCTCTGAACCTCAAAATAGCATGCAAGTTAACCTTTTAAAAAACACAAAGATATTATGTACATGTGCGTGGTCTCAGTCTACCGTGCTTAAATCCGTTGTTAAAATTTTGCATAATCTTTCTTAACTGATAATTCTTAGGATATTAAACCTCGTTATAATATTAGTAAAGTTTAAAAAGTTGTAACAATTTCTCAGATGAAGAAGTCGGGGGAAGAAACGGTATGGCAGAATTTGTGAAATCCGAACATTATAAGAAATTAAATGTCGGATTTGCTCTTGACGAAGGTCTTGCTAGCCCCACAGATCATTATATTGTGTATAATGGAGAAAGAAGCATTTGGCGTAAGTATCAGGATATAAAGTATAAATGCGTAATTACCTACGTATATAAAGACATTAAAATATGAATAAAATTTCTCTTTCTCCACAGATGTAAACATAATATGCCCCGGAAAATCCGGCCACGGCTCTCTACTGTTGCCTGACAACTGTGGAGAAAAGGTGAATGTGTTACGCATAAAAACCAAATTAGACTTATTGCAAGCTTTTTACAAAAGTCCTATTTCGTCTCTTGAGAAATTATCTAAAGCTTTTGCACGTAGTTTTAATTAAACTTTACAATAAGACTTCTTTAGTAGATTAAGTTAATACAACCCTCTAATGTACGACTTGGAATAATTTACGTATTTCGTGTAACGTCCATGCGTTCTATCAACTAATTTACTGAAATATTAGACTTATATGCTCGCTATACAAATGTTGTCCGAACCCGAGATCTTCTGTTTGATAGCCTGGTAAGGTAACCATTGTGCCAACCAGGTCGTCTACGATGTTTCCACATTGCTTATGTTATATAGATGCGGTACATCATAGACAAGTTCATGGACTTACGTCAGGAGTCTAAAAAGAAATTGGAAGAAAACCCTCAGCTAACGATCGGCGACGTAACATCCATCAATCTTACAATGCTTAAGGTAATCGTTTAAGACATATCTCACTCACTACTTTACATAAAACCTTATTGTCTTTGTCGTTAAAACTGATCTCATAATGAAATAATCTTTAAAACTCCATATTCTACTTAAATAAAACACTTTGTTAGTTCCACTTTTCAACTTTTTCTATCGAAACTTTACTCCAGCCTTGCACTATACGGAGGATAAGTTTCATAACTAAAATATCTTATGAAAGTCTTAGGTAGTTATTGGCTTGCGAATCAATGATTTATCTGTTCTGTATGGAATTATATTTACTTATTTTTTTTAGGGTGGCATTCAAAATAACGTAATTCCTGAGAAACTAACCGCCAGTTTCGATTTGCGTTTAGCCCTGTCAGTTGATTTCGTTGAATTTGAAAATATGGTAAGTTTGGTTTGTAAATAAACGTTACTAAATTATTATGATTTTATCGTAGTTACACATATTGCCTCTTAAAAAGTTTTTCGTGGTAATAAATTATACCATTTACAATGAAGCACTTGATAAATTCAATAGGGCCCAGATTAGAATAAAAAAAAAGCGACCAATAAAATGGTACTAAAAAAGTAGCTAACTATTTGCCACGTAGCCCAAGTAGCGTTGAAAAATATCATATTAGTATAAATAATTATGCTAATTACAGATAAAATTAAAAACAGTTTTAAGAGCTAGTACTCACTTATTATAATATGGTACTTATAGATTAAGAATTGGTGTACGGAAGCGGGAGCAAACGTGACGTACGAGTTTGTTCAAAAGGACGATTACGTGGTACCAACTCCAGCCGATTCCTCTAATGGCTACTGGATGGCATTTAAGAATGCTATTGAAAATCTGTACGTTTCTCCTTAATTTTTATGAATACTCGTAATTATTCGTTTTCATATTGGCACGTTATTGATGAAGATGATTATTTCATTCGGTCTCTGAACTAATTCTTATTTTTTGAAATAAAAAATAAGAATTAGTTCGATAACGATATTCTACATATGTTACTAAAAGTTTCCGAAATTCACTTACATAAACTTAAACACAACATATAAAAAAATGTGGCTCTGTGGCTGTAGCGGATTGTTTCCGCCCTTTTGAAAATTGTTTCTCTACATTTACATGGATTTGAATCGGGAAGAGAGTATGATATTCTACGATTTTAAGAGTAAATTGACAGCTCAACACAGCATTGCTCGGTTTAAATGTGCTTTTGGCGAAGATGATGCGAGATGATGCATGTCTCAGTGAGGAATCTCACGATTGTCGTACGTCCACCACTGTGAACTACAAAAACATCGATGATGTGCACCTTATGATTAAAACAAATAGATTAGTTGTGAACCACCTTATATAATTACGAAGGGCCATTTATCACATGCAAATTTAAAAAATCGAAAAGAGCGTCACCTACAAAAGGGTTAGATGCTCACTATGACTGGGTTTCGACAATACAAAATAAATGAAGCTTGTTTTCGTATATTTAAGACTATATGAATAGGTGCTACGAACAATATAAGTAGTATAAAACTTTTATAATGAAACGGTTTAAATCAGATAGCACCTACAAGCATGAAGACACTATGTGAAAGTTTTAAGCGCTATAACTAGAAATCATTTAAAGATTGCATAAAAAAATGAAGTCGTAAATAAAAAACAAGAATAATCTGTACTTTTTCGACTGAAATATTTCAGAGACATTGCATTGGATCTTCGGACATTCCCTGGTGGCACCGACTCCCGTTTTATCCGTGGAACAGGAGTCCCCGCTTTAGGATTTTCTCCGATGCGACGTACTCCACCTGGTCTCCATGAACATAATGAAAGCCTACAAATATCTGTGTTTTTAGAAGGCATCAAAACATATGAAGCTGTTATTCCTGCTATTGCTAATGTGTAATGTATTCAAGGCTAGGTACATGACCCACTATGTTAGGTTGTTTTAGAATTTCTACACCAATGGAATTTGTGTGAAAATGATAATATAACCAAGCGTCAGCTAAGATCTTTCTCTTATAAACTTAAATATATGTGCCATATTACTACGATCCTTTTCACAATTTATAAGAAGGGCCTCACTTTGATGGATGGTTGGTTAGTTTAAATGTAAGACGATAACTATATTTTCAGTTTAATTTAATATTTGTTAAATTATATTTGCAAAGGCAAGAAGGGTAAACATAAGTTTACCACTATTGAATTTATTACTTAAAAACAATTAAGTAACCTTCTCACAAACATTAGTGGAGTTCGCCTTGAAGGAGGTTATTGTTGGTATTCAATGTAAACACTTATTACTACTATACCTGCATAAAATGTTTGTTCATTTAATGTTTGACGTATTGTTAGTGCATTATTTTTAATTGGAATATATAAAATATAATCTATGATTTTCTTTTATATAATAATAACTATAATCTATTAGTTACCCAAGTTTATTTATATGATTACTAGCTGATCCGGCAAACGTTGTTTTGCCATACATGTGATTTCAATTTTCCATTAATTATTCGAATATTATTTAAAATTTGACACTGTGATGGTAGCGCCGTCTGTCCGATCCAATGTAAAAAACATTCCAAAATCATCAACTACTAATAAATTAAAAATTAATTTAAAAAAACATTGTCCAGCGGACAAAATTGTGAATCTAAACCATTCCCAGATCCCCTTGAACACACACAAAAAAATTCATCAAAATCGGTCCAGTCGTTTGAGAGAAGTTCAGTGACATACACACTCACAGAAGAATTATATATATAAAGATATCAAATGTATAGCACAGTTTACGAACAAAGAGTATAATTTAAGTCCATTTGAGACTGATTCCATTCACAGACTCACAAAGGAACCAAAACGCTCACTATTTCAAGGGTAGTCTGCGAATGGAATCAGACACATTTGGACTCAAATTATACTCTTTGCTCGTAACCTGTGCTCATAACATTAGATATCGGACCAATGAATCAAACTATTAAATATTGAAGTAGTAAAATTAATATCTCGCGAAGTACGTGTATTTTACTCATATCAACATTTTAAGTGAAACTTTGAAATCCAAATGGATAGTGCTAAAGAAAAGTCAAGCTTAAACTTCAATTTCTATTATTAAGTATATTGCACCGAAAAAAAACAGAAGAAAAATGTGCAACTTAAACTTACTTATATTACCAGAAGAAATACTTATACTTATCATCAAACAATTGGACCTAGCTTCAGTGCATAACTTATATAATACCTGTAGAAGAACGAGAGACGTGATATGTCTTTTTAAAGTAATAAAGAATTGTAATATGTCCTGTAACAGAATGGCCTCAGCCCACATACTCCAGTTACCATTTTTCAAAGCCATTGGCCATTTTATAGAAGATCTGAACTTGGCTTGTGTAAATAATTTAAATAAATCAGTTTTACTATCTGCAGTGAGAAGGTTAAAATGCTTAAAAACAATTAATGTGTCTTATACTAACATAAGTATCATCGATTTTATCCAAATCTATAACAACTGTTCTACAATAACAGATGTTACTCTTGATTCTATATTTGATAAGAAAAATTTAAAAACTTTACAAGACGTACCAAGGAATGTTTTACTGAAGTGTCAAGATATGTTTAAGAAATTTAAAAGAATACATTTTATAGGGTCATTGTTAAATTTGGTTTATAATACTTATACTATGTTTATGTTACAAAAAACTCATAACATTAAATTAAAATTTAGTATTTCGCCTCTTCACAATGTGCTCTATACAAGATTTGAATGTGATTCAGTTCCAATTTGTTTTGATGAATTTGTAATATCTGCTGTTAATACAGAACATAACATAGAATCTTCAAACAACCCATATTTTCCACATAATATAGATAAATATGAGTATTTTATACTAACTATGTCAAAATCATGTGAAACTAGAATTCACTGTTCTTCATTATTTACAGACTTTATAAAAAATAATTATAACAGAGATTCAGGCTCTTTACCAAGTTTGTGTGAAGATTATCCATCCTATAAGGCTTTATTTTTATTCTGGAATAAAGAAACAAATGTATTTAATGACATATTTTTTAGTCGGTTAGAAAGACATCTTCGGTGTTATTTTGTATACTGCATTGACTTAACTAAAAATGAACATGTGCCACATAATTATGACAGATTTTATATCAAGTATGAGGATCCACTTTCAGAAAATCCACCAATAAATAATCATAGTATAGAACCTTCTTGTAAGAAAATACGATTAGGTCAACCTAGTGTAGTGATTGATTATGATTATATTTTTAAAGAAAAAGAAAAAATGATGCTATCAATTTACTTTGACTGTTCTTCAAAACAAAATCCAATAGCCTTGTCACCAACATCTAACTTTTTAACAAAATTAACATATTTAAGTTTAACTGGTTCTATACCATATAGTAGTGAATTTTTCAATGTATTATTTCGATGCTGTGTACAATTAGATACATTAAACTATGAAGATAACTTTAGTGTGAATTATATCAAATCTATTGCACGATCGATACCTTTGAGCAAGTCAATAAAAAATGTCAGATTATTAGGCAAAAGAATTGATCATAGAACCTTAATCATGTTTTTAAGTCAATGTTGTAGCTTAGAAAATGTCCATATTGTAGAGCTGAGCAAAGAGAATTTTGAAAATAATGACTATCAACTTATGTTCCAGAAATGTAAAAATTTATATTGTTTATACTTATATGCCCGTGTAAGTGAAAACAATAGAAATAAACAGTTAGTGGCATTAAATAGAGCAAAGGTAAAATCACAACAGCATCATATATCAGTTAAGGTAATTAATGTAGATTTGCATGGTGCACTTCATAGTAATCCTTTTTCATATTTATTTAATATATAAATATTATTTACTTTCAATTGTTTTATTTTAATTTTATCTACACAATATTATAAAAGATATAAAGTTTCATAAATTATTTACATAGCATATTGACGTAAGCTTGCATATAATATTTTCAGTTTTACAGTTTTGCAGCATTCTTCTTTGAAAAATAGCTACATAAATGATCGATATGGAATGGTTTTTATTGAATTTGTAGGCTTAGGTAGTTAAGTCGATTATCTATGATAAATAGCCTAGCCAGGCTAAGATAAAAATTTGTCTTAATGGTATTTGTTATAATCCGAACACTCGTAAATTATTAAAAAGCATTGAAGCCTGCTAATGTTACGGCTTAACGGGAAAGAAAAACTTATTTTGGTTGTCAAACCTCGATTTATCTATATGATTGGTGCTCTGTGCTGTAAAATAAGGCACCTTAACCTCTAGGTCAGTAAACAAAACTTCGTTATTTGAAAATACCAGAAATTATCAAGATACATTTCTGTCATCCAATATCGATATTTCAGATCCAAAATTCTAATAGCTAGTAGCTTGGTCTACTAGAATTTTATACTATGGACTTCCGCAAAGAAACGCCTGATTCGATTGATTATAAAAAGGTTACTTTAAAGTTATAAAATATACTAGATATATTTAAAATACTTTAGAATGATGTTTTTATGTAAATTAGTTTAACATGTTTCAACAATAATAATATACTTAGAGATATATCTTGATTTTTTGTTTGCTTTCTGGAATCTATAGGACCTATTTGTAATCCTTTTTGCGTGGAATAGTCCGTTAGAAAAAACTATAATTCATTTATCCAAATAAATACAAATAGTACAGTAATCCTCAATCCAGAATAAAATTGTTCTTGGCCGATAGAAATGAATAGCTTATAAATAAATAAATAATAATTGAAATCTAAAAATTTAAAAGGAAAATACGTTAGTAAAAAAAACAATTACACCCGTGTCAAGTAGAAAGTGCTGACTGCTGCCAAGTCAGACTTACTTTTCCCCTAATGCTCCGTGTAATTACTTTGAGTTAGACATTTTTACGTCTTTTACCCTAAAAAACTACTTTATTATTTGTTTGACAAAATTCATGATTATAAAACATTCATCGATAGATCTATTATAGTCTGTGCTTCTAGAAATAACCTGCAGACATTTTTAGCAATCTATGAATGGCCTACTAGTTACTATTCCTTTTTGTAAAAGTGACTAATTTAATATAAATTGATTGATCAAATGTGGAATTAATTTATGTGTTCTAAGTGTGGAATGTTCCGAAAAATTTAGCAATGTTAAAAATTGGTCCTTTCGACTGGTGCTGAAGGAATGTCAATACACCATGCTAAAATTGTAACAAACTACATATCACTTGGTCATAATATTCTTTTATTGGTATAATATTAACTCTGTGAACAATTTATTACAAATATTTGCTACTAATAGAATTCTAACGAGTAAAAATGAAAACTTCAAAATATTTCGAGAAATGTTTTGTAACCGTTGGTACAACACGGTTTGATTTACTTTGTAGTGAAATCATATCGTCCCCTATTTTGCAAACCTTAAAGAGTTCTGGTTGCAAAGATATTACTTTTCAAATTGGAAATAGTATAATGGAGCCAGGTGACTATGAGCTGGAGGGAATTAAATTACATTGTTACAGGTTTAAAGATTCTATTGAGAATGATATAAAAAATTCTGACTTTGTTATAAGTCATGCAGGTGCTGGCAGTGTTTTGGAAGTATTAAATGCAGCTAAACCGCTATTGGTTGTTGTTAACGAAGATCTAATGGATAATCATCAACTAGAATTAGCAGAACAAATGCAGGTGGATGGTCATTTGTTCTACTGCACTTGTGACACTTTACTATGTACTTTACAGGAAATGGATTTTAGTTTATTAAAACCATTAGAAAAAGCTAATCCAACATCCTTTTTTAAATCATTGAATAAACTTTTAAATATTCAAGACTAAGTATGTGTGTCCTTATTTTAACTACAAAATTATAGAAAATATATTTATTCACATAAAATTACAAACAGAACACTATTTTTTATTAGAAATATTTCAAGACCAGATTACAAATTTCTATAAAAGAAATAATTAATTATTTATAACCAAAGAGAAAACTGACTTATAAAATAATGATAAAGTTAATTTAAATTAAACTAATTTTTTAGCCTCAAAGAAACTCTTTAGGTGTCTCATTTGCCAATAGCCAATTCCTAAAAGAACTCCAGTTTGCAATAAACTCCACCAAAGTACTCTCTGATTTGTGCTTTCTGATGTTTGTCTGAATCGTTCTTCACGGTGCTGTAAATAATTTTTTTATGTAAACAATACACGCAATATGTTAAGCTTTAATTTTCTATTATAATATACTTCCCAGAAGAGATGGTCCATTATTTATAATGCCACTATATAATATAATATTTAATAAATTTGCAGCCGATATTATTTTGCAATTGAATACAAATATCAAATCTTAATTCAACACTTTTCATTTATTTTATTTAATGGTATTTTTTGGTGTTATTGCATTGTGTACACTTATGATTGTTTCATTGAAAATAAATTATATTTTTAATAATGCTTACTCTTTGATAACTTTGTTCCTTAGTAATTTGATGGACTTGATCTAGCAATTGTCTTATTCTGAGCTGCAGCTCAGTGAGCTTGTCTTTTTGTGCTACATTTGCATAGTCAACAGCATGTTCACCAACTTGAATATCCAGGTGTACCTACAATTATATACTTTTTGTAGAAATTTTGAAACTGTGAGTTTACCATACAAAAGTTAATGATAAAAGTAATCATTCATATACTGTAATGTCACAATCATATGTATTAAAGCAAATGCCAGGAACTCAAATTGTTTTCAGCAGGAAGGTAGCTAAAACTAACCAATTATTTTCCTATAATTATCAGTACATTTGACAGAATTCCCTACTTCCTCATTAGGAGCTACTTTTTTTAAGATTAATTACTTGGGTTAAACACAATCAAAAAAATTACTTTCTGAAAGAGCATTGGGATTTTTTTTCTGTGATAATCTATCAATTCTGATATTTTACTATAGTGATGAAAATACTTACCCTCAATTGAGATCCACTAAACCAGGAGTTACTGTTGGAATACATACAAATTACGTGTTCTCCAGGTGTTGTTGACGTAAATGAAATCATACCCTCAGATGAGTAGACTCGCGACAAAAGAATTCTATCATTTGGTTCTCGAACCTCAACATGCATTCCAATGCCAGGAGAAGAAGGCATGAAGCCTCCTGATCGTGGATCATATAACTCCACCTTATAATTTACTAAAACAAATACAGAAACGTTAGTTAAGTTGACGGAAATTTTAATAAAGGACATAGTATATTTTCTTATATATTAAAATAGATTACCCAGAACAGTGGTATCATCCGGAATCTCTTCTATGAAACATTTCCTTTCACCTTCTGCTATATGGAAATATAAACCACAACAAAGATCTAAAGTTATTAAGAAAGGTATTATACATGAAAAACGAATCAACATTTTAATATTATTGAAGTTCAATTTTATCTGGAGATACTGGAACAAGATATCGAATACTGTATTTTACAGTCGGCACTTACGAGATGATTTTGTCACACGTCATCTAAATTTTAATTTTGAATTTTGATCACTGTCCACAGATTGGGATTTACACACAGTTGTAATATAGATAACATAGTATGCCATTAGTGATTTGCTATAGCATTCCAAGTTGCACGTATCTAAAGCGAAAATAATTAGTATTAGTGAATAATATAACGCCCGTAGCAAGTGCTAAGCTTAGTTAGACTACAACAGTACTATAATTAATCAGGCCATAATAAAATGTAAAACAAGGAAATGTAACAATATATTTTCTTTAGTTTAAGGTGATTATATAGGTTCTTTTCGTATTTTTTCTACAAAAAGGTAAATGCCCCCCTGGCTTTATTTTTTGTACTTTTAGAGCGAGTACACATTAGGCGTTTGGAAGCGTTTGGAACGCGCGTTTTGAGAACCAGTAGTTCTTACCTAGGTGTACACATGTAAGCGTGCGTTTCGGATCAAGCGCTCGTCGAACGCGCGCATTAATATTTTCGTGAACATTACATGAACGCGCGTTGGGAGAGCGTCAGCCGCGCGCTTCGAGATACATGAGCCGCCATTTTGTTGTACATTTGAACGCGCGCTTTCATGTAGAGTGGACGTATTTTTGACCATAATGGACACCGAGCACTTCGATACACGACAACGATACACGATTATCGACGAAATCAAAAATCGTCCTGCCATATGGGATATCCCATTGGCGGCGGAAAGTCATAAGAAAGATTATAAAAACAAAACAATAAAAAAAGAAATTGGGAGGAGATTGTCGAAATTTAGAAAAGAAAGATCTGTTGGGTGGCATATTTATAATTTTTTCATATTTGGAAAAAATAAAGAGTTTACTCGGTAACGCTCGTCTAAACGCCGTACTCAAGCGCCCAATGTGTACTCGCTCTTAATATTAGTACATTTCTTTGTTGGGGCGCTCGACCCTAATTAAGCCCCTATGAGTACTTATTGTTTTGGAAGCGTTGGATAATTTGAATGTTGTTCCTTGTTGGTACAGCCCCCAGAGCTGGCAATAAGTCCATACGGGCATGCAGGACTTGTTTGTACAAATGTAACTTGTTTTGTACCGATAGTGTGGAATGCCTTTCGAGCAACCAATACATTTGACTGTAGCGGAGATACAAGTTTTCGCGTTTCCCTTTTGACATGGGAGTTTAGTATCTAGCGCAATACCTCAATTTTTTGCGCCGAATTATGGAATGATATATTGACTTTTTCTAAATATACTGGCTGATACGTGTGTGAGGTAAACGGCTTGATTTTAACTCATTTATTTGTATTCTCCATTTTTTTGTCCACATAGTTACTGCATCTAGCCATTTTTGAACTTTTATTGCCGCCTCCTTTATATTTTTAGATTTTTTTTTCATTGACAACAGTTTCCAACTTTAAGCATCGGGCTCTCTCCTTATTAAATTCTTCCGCTAGCCGAAACTCATTTTGGGTTACTATTTCAAGTTCCTTTGAAGTTTCCATTGTATAAATTTATTATTTAGAATAAGACATAACGTCATATCGTCGTAAATATTATTTTGAGCTATACGTCAACGTCTTAGTAACGCGACCGCGGCACTGTACTAATTTATTAAGTCAATACTCGATACGCGTCGTTTCTAACCGAAAAGCAAATAAAAACTTACAGTCTTAGTAATATTTGTACGTAAGATACCCATTCACTAGAATACTCGTCGAACGAATAGCATCTTATAACTTTATAAGTAATCTGTGGTGGCAGCGAGACTGGCAAGCGTCTTTGTCTTGGAAACAACGGATAACGGTGTAAAATGGCAATAACGCTGTTGGCTGAACAGTAAACGTGCGGCACTAAAGAAAGAAATCAAATTTTAAATATTAACTCGTCTAATACAACTACAGCATGGATTTCGATCAAAGTAACATTCTTCATTCGACACAAAGAACGCCTCTCAAGAATAATCGCGTTAAAC
This sequence comes from Pontia daplidice, assembly GCA_963693355.1. Taxonomy (NCBI): domain Eukaryota; kingdom Metazoa; phylum Arthropoda; class Insecta; order Lepidoptera; family Pieridae; genus Pontia; species Pontia daplidice. The sequence goes on along the minus strand of CAVNZL010000139.1, from coordinate 1,631,638 downwards.
AACTTGCATCTCGTGAAGACACCCTAAATCTTACTCCAATCCTTAATGAATCTTCTTACTTTAGATCTTTAAATGATAGTAGTTTGAAACACATATTGGATGAATCGTCAGTTATTATTAATAATGGAACAGCTGGAAATGGGTTAAATGAAATATTTTTTGAAGTCATTCAATCAAGTCGGCCAGGTGATGTTTTGGATACATTAGCAAGGTTAGCTCAGGCTTGTTGTGATTCTCTAGAGCTAGTTGAACCTTGGAACCGTTACAGTGCTTACAACTACTGGTTAGTGGAAGAAGCTAATACTTGGAAATTGCTTCATTGCTTATATGCGGACTTATTAATTGACCATCCAGAATCATTTGAAAGTGTTATTACTCAAACTACCTTATCTCAACAGACTTTGGTAAATGCTTTATTTCAAAGTGATCCAGAACTGAGACTTTTTCAATTATTAGTTGACTGGCTAGAAGCTACAGCGGCATTTCAAGACCAGGCAACTAGGACTTCAGCTCCAGTTATTTCAAATAACATTCATTGGGGTAATACCCTCCATCAATTACTTCTTGGCACAAGTTTGTTCAATAAAGAAAGAAATAAAGCTATGGTAACTCGAATAGATCCTGATGCGTCAACCCGTCAAAACAAAAATATTCATTCGGATGATTCAAAGGATGATAATGACCTATGCAAAATGGTATTTACCGAACTTCGTTGTGGAAATTTTAAAAATGCTGTTTCTCAATGCATAAATGCAGGTCAAGCATGGCGTGGGGCAGTGTTACAAGGGTGGAAGTTATTACATTATTTACCAAAAGCAGAATCTGATTCAACCATTGAACTTAATGGAAACAAGTCTAGAGACCTATGGAAATGGTGTGCACTTGGTATTGCTACCAATACCTCTGAGAATATTCACTATAGAGCAGCAGTTGGAATATTATGTGGACATTTACAAAGTGCTCTTATAGCATGCCAGGGCAATTGGGAAGATTTGTTGTGGGCTCATTTGAGAGTCCAAATAGAAACTAGAGTGGACAAATTCTTACATGAACACTATGCTACAGCTGAAGCTAATACTACTACACCAGAAGTTTTAGAACTGTTACAAACTGATTTACCCACTTCTGAAATATCTTTGCAACAAATTTTTAGTGCTGTCAAGTCATTATTAGATGGTAAAAAGGAATCAAATTATCAAACTTGTCAAAGATATTTAATGTTGGGACAAATTAGGTCTATAATGCAGGACTCTCTACTTTGGCTTCAAAGTGCTGAGGACAGATTTGTGAGATTTCTTGCCCACCTGGTATTAATTTTACGTCAAATGGGTAAAGATCCTCAACATGATACTGGTGATATTATTCTAGAAAAATATATTACCCAATTGATTGAAAACTTGGTTGAAGGATCATGTGATTGTCCAGAGCTTATTGCTTTCTATATTTCTACTGTTCCAAACCAGAGACAAATCATTCTTTTTGCTGAGTTGATGGATAAAATATATAAAAGTGAGAACAGACAAGATACAGTAAATGCTGGTAGAACTGCTGGTATTGATGTGGCAGCATCAGCTAGACTAGCCATCAAAAAGTCCATCACAGAAATACAACAAAATTATGGAAATATTGATACAACAGTCACACAAACTACAGTAGTTGAAAAAGATAAAACATTAATTAATAAAGTTATTATGTCATTGGAATGGTTAGCTCTGCAACCAAATCAAGTAGCAGAGGCTCTTTGGTTAAGCAATGCAATGGTTAGAACATTCATATTTATTGGAAACACAGAAGCAGCTATAAATTGCTTAGGTAGTGTTAAAAATATGTTTTCAGAATTCATAAAACAATTAAATCCTACTTCCTCTGAACTAAAAGAACATTTATGCTTGAAAGCTTATCTAGAAGCCCTAGAAGGATTTGCTACATGGTACAGACATTACATTAGCGGACAGCCCAAGGATATAGATCCTTTGCCACCAAATGCAACATTTGCAGACAAAGTTCACCATGAGCAAAAAGTTGCTCAAATTGAACAACAAAAGGCAAGATGGAAAAATACAGTATTACACCAATCTCGGCATACAAAAACCTTACTCTACAATACTTTATTATTCCCAGGAGGTTGGCTTCAAGATGAAAATGATAGTACATGTTCACATAACTTTTTAGAATCGGAAAAAGAAGAGAGATTAAAACAATTGGAAACCCTAAGAAAACTATGTATACCAGAAATTGTGATTTTGATTTTAAAAATATTACAAAGCAATAATGATGTAGATAACCATAAAGAAGCTGTGCAAATAAGTGATTTGATAGCAGCTGAAAATCGCTCCTTGTATAAAGTTTTCACTAAGGCCAAACTCCAAGAAATTTTAGAACGAATTAAGGAATCAAGTTTAAATCTTTTAGAAAACGGAAGAGATATGTTTGGATATGAGTTAATTGAATAATTTTTGTAACTAATAAACATTTGATGTATAAAAATACATGTATTTTCAATTAATACAAAGCTGGTACCTTTTTTACAACTACAGAAGTAGATTCAAATGTTAAGATATACAAAAAATAATCATATTTACAGTTTTTCTTTTACTAACAATTAATAGTTGAACAAGTTGTTATATAGAGACTGTTACAGGATTCAGATTTATTAATTGGTTACTACTTTCTGCTAATTCTGATATTGATACTCTGCCTCTCTGTTTAATAAACTTGGCAACAGCATCTAATTCTGTCAAGGCAATATAAATAAATTTGCCTCTGTCATCAATCACACCTGTTAACTCCCCTGATGCTTGCAGTTCAGAAATTCGATCAATGACAGCTTGAGTCTTCAACTTGAAATGTACAGCAAGATCTTCAAGTAATACAACTTTTTGTGTCTGAAATATAAATAAATATTAAATTAATATATACATGACATATAATAAATACTATACACATTATTTTATTAGGTACTAAAATGTGTCTTTAGTTAGTCCACTAGCTTAATAATGTAATGTTAGTAATGTATTGGTAATCTATAATATAAATATTAATAGCTGAATGTGTTGCTAAGCACAAATCTTGAGAAAAACTGATTTTGTTAATTCTATTCTTAGAATGTTCCTTGATTTTTAATAATAATCAAAAGTCAATTTGATTCACATTACAGAGGTTTCAGGAAAGCAAAGCAATTGAGTTACAATATTTTTGAAGAAATATTGATGTCAATATTACATAACATTATGTTTCTAGTATTTTTGACTTATTAACTTTCTTAGTAGCTGAACTGGCATACCTTATAGCAAAACAAGTATATAAAAAAATCACCTGATAGGCGGTATGAATTTTGCAGCTTCAACTAATACTAAATAAAATTAATATACTATATTACCTTAATGTACTCTATAAAGTTACGTAGGAGATTAGATGCATCTTCTTGTTCATTTTCATCAAACCCTTCTCCTTCAACAGTAAATGCTGCCTTTAATGCTTCATATTCTTCTTGTTCTCGTTTTTTTCTCTCTTCTTCTGCTTTACGGAGAGCTTCTTCTGCTTTTTTTTCCTCTTCCTAAATTTTGGATAGAAATATTATTGTTGTATAAAATTAAAAATAAACTATTTTATATATCTGTTAAATTATTTTGGCTCTCAGCTAAATACATGGAGTGCAAAGAGTTAAAAGCAAATTTGAGTGAAAACTGAAAAACATTTGTCAAAAAAAAATGGGATGAGATCAACATTAAGGATACTCTCGTAAAATTTCATTGTTTATTAACATTTTTCAATAAAAATTGTATTATTTACTTACTTTTAAAACAGTAAATTAATATAATCCAAAAAATTACCTCTTGTTTTTCTTCCGCTTTCTTGCGTTCCTCTTCCAATTCTAAATCTCGTTTCTTTTTAATCTCCCTCATTTTTTCCTCTGCTTCTCTAGCTTTTTTTCTTTCTATTTTTGCTTCCATTTTTGCACGTTTCTGAATGAAATGATATTATTAAAATAGTATTATATGGATTTATAGGAATTGATAATTACTAACATAGGAATTATGTATTACTAGCGACCCGCCCCGGCTTCACACGGGTGCAATGCTGATACTAAATACACTACAGAAAAATAAACGCGTCCGATCGTTGCTAAATTGAAAGTGTGTGTAAAATCTGTAATATCTTCGAAAATATTCACGTAAATCATACAAGGGCCATATAGATCTATTTTAAATGAACAATGCATTCAAGGTATTTAATTGGTTAAAGATAAATGCTGTATTGGTTAAAATCGCTTCGAAAATTAGCCATTATTTGTCGTAAAAAGTAAATGACAAAAAAAAGTTATTGTGGGTCATTCATAAGAGATAGACATATACCATCACGGACTTTTCTGTAGACCTTTTCAATGTGTACAATACTTAGTATATTATTTTAATAAAACTAATAGGGTTCAGCCTGCGTTTGCAATGTAAGCGGAAAAAATGTTTTTATTTACGACATCACCTTAGAAACCTCAAAAATACAACAGTACTTCTCTACTATTTAATGGATGTTATTATAAACATAAACCTTCCTCTTGAATCAATCTTGAAAAACCACTCTATCTATCAAAAAAACTGCACCATAATCCGTTGCGTAGTTTCAAAGATTTAAGCATACAAAGGGACAGAGAAAACAACTTTGTTTTATACAATGTAATGATGTTTGTATTTAATTAAACTCAAAAGTATTTTACCTTAGCACCCATTTTGTCATCAAATTCCATTGTCTGGACATCAGATCTGTCTTCTTCTTCTACTTCCTCATCAATCATAGGCTCTTCATCAAGTGGAGCAGCATGTCGGGCCGCTAAAAATATGTTATTCTTTTGAAAAAGATTATTTATTATTATCAATAAGAACTCCTATAAGTTAGAGTTGGCTATATAATCCTATAAAAAAACACTTTGTATAAACAAACAAACACCTATAAATTAGACCTAACATCTTACTATAGTAACTAAATATTACCACCATACCATTTGCCCTCATACGAGCTCGTTGATTTCTTACAGCTTGTACTCTTCCTGGACCTCCATCTCTTTGAGCTACAGCTCTGGGTCTTGCAGCAGCTAAAATCATTTGTGGTAAAGTTAAATATTCTGTGCTTAGTTTCGAAATTGTAAGGCCAAATTTATTCTATTACCCACGTTTCGTATTAACTTGTGACACCCGAAGGAATGCAATTGTTAAAACTATTAAAACAATACCACTAACAATAGCAGCAATGATAAATGGATCCATGATTAATTTAGTTATTAGAAATTTTAAACGAAAAACATAATCACACTGTTCTGCAACAAATACTAAGTTTTTTTCCTTAATCAATATATTCTCAAATCAGTATTTATTGAATTAAATACAATATATGTTTTTCAGTTATTATTGTGTCCTTGCCCAATAGCAACATGTTCTACAGATGACTATTGACTACGGCCGACACGTCGCAGGTCACTCGTCAGATTTTGACAGTACTAACTACTCATCGTGTTTTTCGCATATATTCACAAAAACTGTTCAGTGTTCCCGCGGATTCTTCACTCTTGTATTATTTAAGATTAGGGATGGCGATTCTTTCCGAAAAAGATCGATTTTTAGATTGATTCGAATGACAAATCGATCAACAAAAAAAATCGAGGTCTAAAAGGCAAATATTATAATTAACGATCTTTTAATCAGTAAAATCAGATCAGATAGAAAACAAGACATTGTTTTGAAAATTTATTGTTTACAAAACAAATAGATAATTTAGCTTAAAGGCACCGCGCTTATATGTAAAGGCGCCGCGCTTTCAACACACCCACTCTTCGTGGATATCTCTGAGCGTGACAAATTAATAACCTCAATTATAGTAATTTATCGAAATTTCTTGTAAAGTAATTTAACCGGCAGCACTCATGTAATACGGGCATCTTCACCTAATGGTGGTAATTCAGAAAAAATCTAATGTCGATTTTATAGGATGATGTATCGATACAATGAGTAGATCCAGTACTACATATCAATTTAAAAAATCGTTTTTTTTCGATTTATCGATCTCAGATCGCAATTCCTATTTAAGATATCACGTATACGAATAGAACTAACCAATGTGTTTATAAAAAACCTTAATTAAAAAAACATACAATCATAATATTTAAATAAGTTAGATAGCTACTGCATTTGCCTAAATAAATAATAAAAGTATAATGAGTAAAATGTTGGATAAAGAAGGAAATAGAGAAAGGGAATATACTTTTTTATGGTCCAACTTACTTTTGTTATCGACTCTTAATTTATGGATATAAAAGCGCTTATAAATCTTGTTTAAGTTTGGTCTTCTATAAGATGTAATTTGTGTATTTTACTCATATATGGAGATAAAGATGCACAAAAATAATCTAATTCTCGCATTACGATACGATACTCGAGAAACCTATAGACCGCGATAGCACATTTTGCAACAGAAAATGAATAATTTTTTTCACTTATTGCCTATACTTGTGATGAAAAGGACATCATGGTGTCCAGTAACGAAGAAGCGATTGAAATTCACAAAAAATACTCTGTACAAACATAATTATGATAAAAACAATAATAAATTAATTAGAATCCTGAAACCGAAATCCTGAATATCCCGTTTTAATATTATTTTACTACTCCGCCGTCACTTTGTTCATACTCGAAAGATACAGGTTGTGATGGGTGTTTTTCACAATTAGATAGAAAATAATCAACTTTTATTGCTAATTATTATTAGACCACATATTTGACTAGATATCTTAGAACCTTCAAATAATTATCATACTCAAGATAAGTAAAAAATGCCGAGTTTGTGCAATATTTATAATAAGACCTTATCTATCATCAGGCTGTATCTCATCAGTCTAATTAGTTCTAATTTTCTGTAGCTGCTATATCAACAAAAAACGGAAATTAAAAAATATATTTAAGATTGCTGCAATACTAAAAATGTGTTTGTTTTGCTCGAGTCCGACTCTTACGCTCAGTTTTTACTAGGAATACTATAGAATAATTATAATACGGCACTTACATAAAAGTGAAAGTTATACTAATAATTCTTAATATATTAAATAAATAATTTGGTAAATTTGACAGATAACAAATGTTGAAATGTATTATTTAGCAAGTTAAACGTAACCAAGTACTTGTCCGAAATCATCTTTTCTTTTTGTCGGTTAACTGTCAGTCTATGACTATAACCGCTTCATTTTATTAATTTAGTAATTACCTTCTGATATCAGATTTATTGTAATTTCAAACTCTTAAATTATTTTTAAGAGAGAAAATTTTTAAAATGGTTAAAGCTAAATTTTCTGATGCACGCCTAGACTTGCAAGAACTCGGCAACATTAACGATTTGCAAAATTCACCAAGTAACAAGGTAAATATCATACTTTTTCTGTAATGTTAAAAAAAAGCACACTAATCATATTATATTAACTTCTTAAAAAAATATTGTGTATTCCATAAATATTATTAAAGTCTGGTTTATTTATAACTGAAGTATGGATTTGTTTCAACTTTACTTAAATATATATTAAGGTAATATAAATCATAATATGTAGGCTGTATTTATTTATGTAATTTATCAAAAAGTGTCATAACAATTTTTATAGTATATAAGATTTGACTGAATATTTATATTTTATTTTATAGAAAGAAGTATTTATTGTTGTATTTGGTAAGATTAAAACAATATCCTGATTCCAGACTCGAGAGACTCTAAAATAACTGAGCTTGAATTTGTTAGTAACAACTTTTATTTTATATACTTGAGCTTGTAGCATTTCATTTGGAAACTTACAAATATAAATGAATACTTAAAAGTTATTTAAACATACATTTAAGCTTTTACAAAAACTTGTAATACTTAACTAAATAGATATTTTGAACAACTTTTATGTTTATAAAATGTTATGCTCTCACAAAAAAAAAAAATTCTGTGGTACATAAAATATTTTTGTGGATCACTTATGTAAAAACTGAGTAGGTATTTGGTTTGTCGTTTCCCTCAAGGATAATAGATGTGATTCCCTTCTAATAGAAAAGGAACTTATATAAAGAAACTCATTATTATTGATTAATAAGTAGAAACCAAACTGTTATGACAGGTGAAGTTTTAAGTTTAAATTTTAACAAATAGAATAAAACAAGAGAAGTTTATTTATGCATTTCCATCAGGTAGTTATAAAATTAAAATATTTTGTGAGTCTGCTTTAAATTTTAACCAGTGTAAAATAATATATGGTTATATTTATTATTCCTGTTCTTGCAAATACATTAAGTAACAATGAGGAAACATATATCTGTCAAGATATTATGGCTTTAGCTACAAAAGTTGAATGGTTAAACTTAGTATTTTTTTTATATTTTATGTAAGAAATCAATGTTTATAATTTAAAAAAACTTTGTTTTATAAAAATAATATGAAACATTATTGTTATATTATGATAATATAATTTAAATATTTTGGTAGAATTTTTGTTTCAAAAGTGTTTGTAGATGATATTAAATTTATTTTTTAACTCAAATTGAGTTACGGCAATTGATAATAAAATAACGAATCAAAGTTGGTCGCTCTATGGTTCACCTCTACATTATAGCCGATGGCGTGGCGACGTTAAGGTCTATTATCTATGATATCAATTTGTATCAATTGAAATACTTCTTTTATTATATAGATATGAAATGTATCAAATATTTAAAAAATGCGTAAACATTAAAATAAAATTAGTTAAAAACGCTTTTGGAATTATATAAAAGTGTAATGAAATTTCTCAATTATTAAATGTATTGCATGATTTTGACTTTACCGCGCAAGTACTTTTTAAAGTCTTATTGCTATCCCCTTTTTTCATGCACAAGTTTCAGTTTAAATAATCGGTTGTTTCTTTCCTTCTCGTTCCTGCTTCTAGTTTTGCGTTAGCTGCGGTGCGGTCTACGCTTAATTTCGTCACTATAGATTTCTGAATTCAACTCAATAAAATTGTGTTTTGAAGTCTTTTCCGCCATTGTAATAAAAATTGTCTGTCACCGTTGTAAGGTTCAAGTGGATTGTTACGAGTGCTTTTATTTGTAAACGTTTGTGTAACGGGCTGAAACTGTTTTATACAGGGCATCATTTCCTGTTGTATATTGTACAGAAACAAGCAATAGGTAAATTGCGTTTGCTATCATTCTTTTCATTATCACGTGGGTTAAATGTCTTTTAGCTATATTGGAGTGTATTCAATTATCAATTATTGGACTATGTAATTTTTTCTTTGTTGCAACCTAATCAAACTCAAATTGTATTTCAGAAACGCGCCGAACGCTTTACGGCCAGGCCTCGCAATACGGTTCGAAAGAGCCGGCAAGGTTTACAAAGAATGAATATAGTGAAAAGTGAAGTGAGGTGTGTGTTGTGTTAGTTAATTTACTAGAAAAAGTATTTAAGTGGGCGTTACATCATTTCATAATGATTGAGATTAGTAATCCGCCCTGACGCGATCAGCGCCGGCGTCCGCGGCGGGCGGAGCTCGTGTCATGGCCCCGGCGCTAACTGTGACACCACAAACGACACATTACGACGTGGTCGACGAGGCCGAGAAATTAGCCCATCGAAGACGGGCCCTTGCGTCCGTCAATAACCTCTCAACACACATGGAGGAAGATGATATGGGGCTGCAAAACCAGCCTAGTTTGGCAAAAGATTCGCAGGAGATGGAACAAATCCTAGTTGATCTGGGCAATAGTGACATAGTTCAAGCTGATTTGCTTCAAGCTATTAAAACTCTAGAGAGTGGGGGAGATGTTTTGTCAACTGGTGATCCCGATGCCATATTTCCTTTATCAGGCTTTGATTTACCTGAAACTGTTGAGTCAGAAAGTGATGCAGCTGAGGATAAAATTAGACTTTTGCAGGCTAGGTTAGAACGCAGATGTGCATTTTTGCTACGTAGGTTACGGATATTGCAAGCTAGATCTATGGGAAAAAGAGTAGCTGAAGAAGTTACCCAAACATTTGACAAATGTACTCGAGGTGCAAGAAAAGATGGTGGTGGACGTCCTATAGGCTTAAAAGCATTTATTAAAAGAGTAGATACCACATCAGGCCTTCAAGCAAGTGCAGCATCTAGGACTGTAGTAGGTCCAAAATATTATAATGCTAGTTCTTCTAAAGGTGATGTAACAAGATCTGCTTCATTAGGGGTTCCTTCAGGCACCTTAAATGGACTAGAAGATACAGCTGGTAGTCTGCGTTTTCATTTATCTGTGGTGAAGCAACAATTAGATTCAGATGCAACTCTTTCTTCATCTGGAGCAGAGAGTAATGATGAGGCTGTTGTTTATAACAACCAACATCAACAGCACATGCCTATGTGAGTTTTTTTAATTTTACTAATAAAAGTTCTCAGCCTGCAATAGGCCACACAGGAACAAAAATACTTCTAAAATGTATGTTACTATTTTACAAGTTATTTTTAAAACTTAATTACATTTTACTCTTATATCGATATTTACAAAAATTAGTTTGTTTTTACAAAGTTTACTTATTCACTATTTCTCATATAAAATTTGCTTTAATAATTTTGCCAATTGCCTTAAAATTTATTTTGAATAATAACAAATATTAGTAAATGACAATAAAAACTATATTTTTTTACACTGTATGCAATACAAACAAAAACAGAAAGTGGTTAAATTATATTAATTGTGTAAGAATTAATTTATTTGAGATATACCAATGCATAAGTTTTTGAATGGATTTTTTTTTATTTCTCTAACATAATGCTCTTCGTATTACTCTAATTAAAACAAAAATCTTATATTTGTTTATGATATACTTCCATCTTATTGTAGCGACTTATGGTGTGCTTTTAATTTATTTCTATTCCTACTGTATGTTGTATTAAATATATATATTATATAAAAAAAAATATAATAAATATATATTAAACTTTGAGCTGTTATCTTTCAGTGAGAAGAGAGCATTATGGTCTTGGCAAAGAACTCGAGCTTCCATTGCAACACGTTGGTGCTGGCTACAAGCACAGATTCAGGAATTGGAATATAAAATACGACAACACAGTGATTTACATAAGCAGGTATGGATATATATTTATTAATTTTATGACAATATTTCAATGCATAAATTAATATTATAATAGTTATGTATATAGGATATTTTGATGTGAATCTTACTGGTCACTTACCTGTCACTATATTATATAGACTAGATATCTATGGATATATATTTATAAGATAGAAGATTTTGTGATTTTGTAAACAGCTGCTAATTTTTGATATATAACACACTGCTCACAATTTATTGTAATTTTATGGTGTTTCCAATTTCACCATGCTAAATACATATACATTTTTTTTAAATGCTGCTTTTTGAAAAAAGCATTACTATATTTTTACATTGCTTAATGAATCTTGTGTGTTTAAAACTTTTGTCACACAGTTCTTGTTTATTTATTTCTTTATATTATCAAAATATAAATAAATCTAGAAAAATAAATAGGCCTTTATAAAATCATTATTTTACATTTTATTGCTTATAAACTATTTTACTTAATACATTCAAATAATATGCTATGAAGTACTTGTGCCTTTAATGAAAAAGCCTATCAGAAAAGCCTGAAAACTCAGTGTTAAAAAAAAATTAGTTGGGCAGCTTACATATTAGATTAAAAATTGTTTACATATGCACATTCAAAGCTAAACCAATTTATTCATCAAGGTTTAGAAGAAAATAAACAATAATATATATTACTTAAATCAATTCAGTCAAATTTACATTACTTACTTAATAAATTGTTGCAAAACGATAATTTTGAGTTGATAAATGGCAATAAACCCTCCAACACTCACACATAAGGACACTGAAACCAACAACTGAAATGTCTCTAAACTAAGCCTTAAGTAAAAATACTGTGTCATTTAATATATGTTACAATAAAATTACATCAAAATCAAATAAAAATAAGGCTAGCTAATTAAAAAATGCTGCATATGGCGATTAAGGGTGTTAAAATATTGAGATTAGTAATGTTATATAATGTCCATAGGTAAGTAGGATAATAATAGTAATTGAAACATAATTTATAAAGGTACGCGAGGCGAAGGGCCGCATAGAATTTGAAGGCGAACCAGTGGGTTATGAAGGGAGCCTCCCGGGTGACGACTCTCCTAGCACCTGCGCCAGGATACGACCCTTGCGACGGGAAACATTTAAGAAAAGAAAGTTATTACAAATGCACAATCTGCATCTTGCTACTACTAAAGCAGCTAAGCCCAGTGATGTTAAGTAAGTAATATAGTATTAGAGCAGACATTTGTTTTACTGAGTTATTTAGCTATTAGGAAAGGGAATTTTTATTATTACAAGCTTCCAAAATTCTACTTCATTATATGTGTATAAAGGTAATTTTCTACTATATGTGTAAATAAATTTTCAGATGCAGCTGCGTATATCCATTGGAGTCGTGCGCTGTGTGCACGGGACGAGCGGAGTGTACTCAGCCGCAGCCCCCTTTTTCTACGTTGTCGGCAGCCCAACGCCTTGCTCTCGTCGATCCTTGCTACCATCCAGTGCTTAGCAATATACATGGTAAAATACATTATTCTAAGGGCATCTATTAGCACTTATAAGTGGAAAATCATATACAAAATCCCAATAGACAAGCAATACACCGCGAATACCCCACAACCACTCGACGCACGTTTCGCTCCGACACCGGAGCATCATCAGGATGTTGCCTCTACGAACAGCATTCGATGAGTGAACGCTGCTAACCAAACCCTCCCTTTTTATACACTACTACCCCCACCGAACAAATTTATCAACGGCGACGTCGTTAAACAAGTTTAACCATATGTTATGAGCCAGTTATTACATTTGAATCTAAAATTGTAGCGTTTAGAATTCTAATTTGAATTTATCCACTATTTGAACTATTTATGGGTTAACTTTTGAAAAGTATTCTGTGTTTGTGTGTTGGTCATTTTATAATTATCCAAATTGGTGATATAGTTTAGCTGTGTACGCGTAACAGACGGACAATTGTTACATTTATAATATAATATGGATTATAAATCTTGTATTTTCAGATGTACCGCCATCTGTGCACATGAGCGCGCTGACGTCTCGTCCATGGTTCCGGTCACGCATTAAGTCTTACCGCGGTGCTCATCATTCATCTCTCGCGAAACAGCCCTCGCAAGCCTCTCATTCTTCACAGCCCTCAGCAACTACAAAACGACATCCTACCAGTTAGTAAATGTGGATTATGGTTTATCCTTATATAACAAAACAAGATCATATTTACAAACATATTTTCCTGTTCAATATTCCTACCAGACTAGATTTTGAAAAAAAAGTGAAAATGATATATAACAATAGTTCAATAAAACGAACGCAGATGTATCCATTGATTATCGTTAGATAAATATTGTATATAAATAAATTATTGTTCGTATATTTCAGGATTGAAACGAGGTAGACCGCCGCTATCCCGTAAAGTTAAAGAGCGTGAGCGTGACGACGATACGTCGACATCTGGACAGGAACGGTATTTAAAAAAATTATGCATTCAGATATATAATCCTTTTGAAATTATTGAACATACTATTAAGTGAATTTTTAAAAGAATGTTTTTATTTATAAAAAATTTTTTTAAAGAAACTTTCATATGTCAAACATCTTGGAGGTTAATTAGAAAGTTGGTAATTAGAAAACATAAATAACTTAAACTTTACTTGCCTACTCTGATAGGATTACATATCGCTGTGCTGAGAATAAAGAAAAAAACTAAACATACTTTAACAAACATATCTGAATAACTATAACAATGTGCAGATACAAACAGAAGGAATGTAGAAATGTGTCTTCATTTCAACGATCCTCAATTATATTATGTTATTACATATTATCATCTATTATTATTACGCAGCGGGCGTGGTCGAGCGAGCACCGAATCGCGCGGTTGGCGGCGGCAGTCGTACGATATCGACAATATTGTGATACCGCAAAGTATCGCTGCCAACACACGCCCTGAAATACTCACCTATAAAGAGATTCTAACGCCCAAGTTCGTATTTCTTTGTTCGTCTTGTGATTTTATATGTGCTTTATATTATTTCGCTGAAGCGTTGCAATTTCAGTAGTAGAATGTTTATAATTTCTTGATTTGTTGTTAGAAAAAAATATGGGTATTGGTGTGTTGTTTAAATTTGAATTCGGAAAATATGTAGAAAAGCTTTTAGAAGTTTAATTTATAGTGTTAAATTTATATACTTGGAACATGAAACCTCGGCGAAAAAAATAAATGTTTCACAGTTTATATATCGCCGAGGATTAGGACCGATTTATTTGTGTTCTGATGTTTTATTCATAATTATTTTTATAAAAATTTAAATATTTTCAGATGGCGTATTATGGATATATCTAGACCTAAATTGAATAACGGTCTTAACAATTCCAATCGCATGTCGGTAGAGGACAGTGAGGTAATTTTTTACGTTATTATTATATGTACGCAGTCAGTTTGGTTACAATGAAAAATTATTTTACAATTTACAACAATTATTCCAAAACGAAAAAAGCTTCTTCGTAAATTAATTAATAATAATAATTAGTTGACTACACGTAATTTGTAAAAAAAATATATATTAATACACTTTAAAATATTAGTTATAATAAAGAAGAAAAATTCAATTACAGGAAGAAGATATATCTGAAATGTCCCTATATCAGCGACATGCTCGCGCTGAGACTCAAGAGCGGAACCGATTTCTACGGAAACAGCGCTCGAGAAGAAATAACGCTGAACCTCCCTTAGATCCAGTTCCTGTTCAAAACCATTCTCTGAAACCACAGACAATCATACAGAACAACCAACAAAGTAGTGAGGTAATTTTTAATTTCATCAAGCTTTTCGATTTCTCTGTAATTGTTAACTGTCAAACAATTAGATAAAAATTGACATTCATGAAACATTCGAATTTTTTCCTTGTTTTATATAGATAAAATATTTAAATTCGAATGGCAATCACAAAGTAATTGGAATAAGTAAGTAGTAAGGCTTAAGCGATAACACATTAAAATAAATTTGTGATGTAAGATGAATAATATAAATTTACAGGCTGAAAGACCATATACACCACGAAGTTTTCCCCTACAAGACGAGGTTTACCAGGATATGTTGTCTTTGATGCCTGAGTCATATCAGCCCAGCTGTAGTCCATCGCCAATACCGTCACCCCAGGAAGAAGAATTGGAAGACTCCAGTACTTTATCACCAGCATCCCCAGTTATGTATGAAGGGGATGACCCTGATGATGCAGAATGGGATCCAAGTGCAGAAAAATCGGAGCGTAAGAAAAGTATATTAAAGTGATAATTGATTTCTAAGGATTCATTAAGTTCCTAACGCTGTCAAAAATTGAATCGGAAGCCATTTTGTTATGAACATGTTAAACGTAACAGCAAAAATAAGGTTTCAGAGTTTTATAAAGCAGATTTGAGTTCTGAAATGCTTTTACGCGATCTTAGTATCAATTATTTTGTATATATATGTAGTCGTATGGTGATAAAATCAAATTTGGATATTTCAGAGAGTACAAAAAACTTATTTTAAAAATGAACATAGATCTACTTATTGGAAATCCCTATAACCATACATTTCATGATTATTTTCTCTCATGTCTGTCCCAAAACATATACAGCTGTTATTTCTACTTAAAAGTTAGTTTATTTGATGATATTTGAAATAAGGTTGATTAAAAACTAAAAAATTAACAAATTCATTTTGAAGAACAGTGATTTCTGATTTTGACTTCGTAAGTCGCATGAATAAGGATTTATTTATATGTGATAGAAAACTTTGTATTATCGTTAACTTTTTGTTTTCATCTTAATATTAAGCTTTATTAATTAACCTAATTAATTATATCACAAAAGTAGCTAGAAACAATGTGGGTTTTGGTTATTTTTAGATTCAATTTTTGCTGCAGGCGTCATTTGTCTGTGAAAGCTTCATGTTAAACATTGCACCGTTACATTCCTTAGATCATCAGGTGTTAATCTTTGTATGTAGAAGTAAATTTGCATAAAAGTTTTGGTTTGTCTTCGTTTATATCAATTTTTGTCAATCAATTTGGTACTACATATTTTGATTTTTGAATATTGAGCTATTAAAATAAATCCATGTTGTAAATTTAATTTCACTTATGAAATTGCTTTTATAATCTTCACAGTACAATTTGCGTTGCTTATTATAGGATACTGGATATGTTTTAAAAGTATTACATGTAGTTTAAAGTACTAATTTTAATGATATAGATATTTAAATGTAAGTTGTAAGCGCCCGAACCGCTAAGCGAATGTAAATATTTGAGCGGGCACTGGAAGCAACTAATAGACTGGTTACAATAATTTGAATCTCTAAAAGAGTTTTCAGTTCCGACTTTGTTCGGATGCATCAATTACTTCGATGTTTTGTACATAGATACGTTTATTTTGATACATGTGTAAATAGATTTGCAGATATAGATAAGTCTTAAAATGAAGTAAAAAGGGGACTCTTTTCTTTTTTTTATGCCATTGGTATGATTTGGTTTGTAAATATTTATCAGTCAATTTCGCATTTGTGTGTAGTTTATTTGTAAAAATGTGCTGTGTACATGTTATTTTTAATCCCCTTAAACTCTGAAGAAGCCAAAGTCTTCTTGTTATTAGAAATAAGTTAAGGATTTAAATGTATCAGAGAAATATGCTTGAAAATGTTGTATATGTTTAGTATGCAGAATAAAAACTAAAACATAACACTTTTTTTTATTATATTGGAGATAACCTGGTGCCTAATTCAAGAAAAACAAGTGCAGTCGGATTTGTTTAATCTGCATCAAAATAGATCTTGGTACACTGGTTAAAGTGGGAACCTCAACTATATTTGGGTTACCTACTTAAACTGAAGTGTTATCAATTATCATATATATATCAGGACCATATATTTTACCTAATTGGATTATATATTAAAGCCATTTCTCACAAATTTTGCTCCGAAAATCTAAGTGGGCGCTTCTAATTAGGTAGGTATACATATATTTTTGCTGTTATTTCTGACAATGGAATTCAATGAAACAACAAATTAATGTCCCAAACTAAGATTTAACTAAACGTAACGAAAATATAGATTAAATTTTCAATAAATTATAGTTGTTGCTTTAAGCTAAGTTTATATATTGGTAAAAACAAAACATATAGACGTACGTCAATATTAATTACGATGTCTAAATTGATTTCTTACAGCTCTAATTCGTTTTTAATGTAACATCTTTTTTTCTACGTTTATTAAACATTAAACTAAACATTCAAAAACATAATTTCTGTACATTAAAAAATCTTTAAATACCATATAAAGGGTATGTTAGAATAGAAATAAAACACATCCAGGTCATTTACAATTTACTTATTTATCTTTTTGTTCGTATGAGTTCGTCCGTAATTGTTGGACTGATTTGAATTAAAATTATATTAAGTGCATGCATGGTACCTTATATCCTTGGTCTACATCTAAAATAATTTTCATTCTTAGATTTAATTCAAAATCGTGGCATAGTTAAAAAAATATAGTAGTATTACATAGCAACTTATGCACATAAATAAATGAAATTTGGCGTTCACACAAACAATGTGTACTTATTAGAAAATTCAGATAAGTTGCACTTCATTTGCACTGCTAACTAAATGAAGATCATTAAGATAGCGGTGCAAATTAAGTAATAACTCAGCACTGCTAAGCCTTGTAAGGAACATGTTTTTTCGAGTTGTCTCGAACGCAGACTGGAAGAGCATACAAAAAAAATGCAGCCTTTCTTTGGAGAGATGTATGTACGGAGATCGTTATGATCAGTGTTAGTATACGGAATCTAATAGAAATGAGGACATCAGTAGAAGAACCAAACTAACAGATATAGTAGGGATAAGCTGTTGCGTGGACAGATGACTTGGTGCGGTAGGGAAAGCGCTGGACGAAAAGTGCGTGGATTCGGTCTTACTGGAACTCTAGGAGAGAAGCCTATCTCCAGTAGTGTAAGTCGACAATATCAGAGTCTAGCACAGCGTCCCTCATACTACTTTCATCTAAGTTCAAAGAGGAGGCACGACACGAAATAGTTTTCTAAAAATCAATAGATGGCGTTCATCGTTTTTAACAACATTCACCAACAGTTTATTTATTACTTATGATTAGATATTAATGAACTTAATCATTTAATCCGGCACCGGCTATAGTAGTAGATAAATATTTTAACACATTTGGCATAACTTCGGTTAGCCCTAAAGTAAGCTTTTTTTTAGGTTGTGTAATGGGTGCTAACATGGCTGATAAGCACTCTTATATATAAATGACATAATATATTCGTTTTATAAACATATATTATAACAAATAAAACACTCTTTTACACCTAAAATGACAAAGTTTTATTATGCATTAGTATTAATTACATAAACAAAGTTTGCTTTAAACCATGTATATATTCAAATATATAGAAATAATAATAAATATTTTTTCCAAATACATATTATATATAAAAATTTACTACTTATCTTTTCTTCCATTGATTTTTTACAATCTTCAACAAACATAAGACATGCTTTTTGAAAACAACAGCATTATGTACACAAATGACTCAAATCTATCACTAATACATAAAATGCAATTAAAAATTAAGTACATTACAGTAAAAATCTTAGAATAGTTCACACAACCTAGTTATTTAAATTAAAACATGGCACATTTAAATATAGGGGGAATATGTATAATTAAATAATTTACTATTTATATTGCAATAATGAAGTGCCGCCATAAGTTACATATAAAGTCTACAGATAACAGCCTATTCAGGCCTGATAATCACTTGGAAGCTTAAATATTACTTATGAATACTTGGATTATATGTATGTATTATGAAATTACCTAATACTTAAATCACACAACATCTTTTGCAAATAATACTGAAAAATGGTGCTTTCTACACAGCCTTTAATACATTTATATTTATTGCTACTTGGAATGTTACATTAACACTGGAAATGCTTTTACTAATAAAAGTGAAATGTAAATCTTATATGCCAATGATTAAGACAACAATTCTATTCTCAAAATCTTTGGCGATTATTCTTTAAACTATTAAGAAAAAAGATTAATAGTTTTGTTTGTTTAAAAAACGCTCACATTGTTATAAAAAAATGGTTTGATTTATGTAGTTCAAAATAATTTTAAAATAAATCTTAAACTCTGAGACAGATTGAGAGTTTTAGGGATTCAATCTTTGGCCAGTTACAACTGGTATTTGATAAATGATAAAAAAAAGGTAATAGAATCTTTACACCAATTTAGTTTAGTTAATATTTCTTGAAAGGTCTTGTATACGTCTAGCATTGCATTCCTTACAATATAGATGATCATCCAGTGGATAGCAGCCACGCCCTTCCTCCCTTGAGCAAAGAGATGCCCCACAATCTTCACAGGAATAACATGCAATGTGGAAACTCTTGTCCAAAGCAACAATTCGTACTGTTTCTTCAGCTCCACCTTCTGGTACAATGGGCTCTCGACAGCGAGCACAACGGGGTGCGTATCTGTTGGATAATACACATCTTAACTTAAAGCTATAAGAAGATAGAATGATATCCTTTTATGGACAGCATTGTTGTTTGTGCGAAAGGTAATCTTTTAAATGTACTTATTAATGATTTTATTTTTACTCTTTTGGGGCATTCAGCAAGAAGTTTATAATTTTTGAATTTAATCATTTTATTAAGTGCATTTGTGAATATCATTAGAATAGAGAAACCACAGCAGATGTATAATTTTATACTAATTAGATTTGCACAATTGCACTTAAGTATTTATCTTGAAACTGATCCAATGTATTATACCTTACTTATACATTACCTCTTATTTACCTTACCTTTTATGGAAGTCTTCAATACAATGAATTCGATTGACAGCATCCACAGTAAATGGAATACCATCTAAGCTCTTTTGGCACACAACACAAGTGAAGCAGCGAGGATGGTATGGCTTGCCTGTAGCTCTGAGAATGCGATCCAAAATAGGATCACCACAAACACAGCATTTCTCAAGTGTTTCCAGATAATCTCTTTCACAAAGAGCTTTTCCTTGAACAGCATAAAATGGCCTTCCCTAAAATAAGTTTGTTTTTATTAGTAGCAATTTTAAATGGTATATAAAATAAATGACTCCTTATCTAATTAACTTATCTTACAAAAAAAGCAATCACAAGTTATAAAGTCTGTTAGATTTCTGTTTTTACCTTACACTTTAACAAATAAATTATGATAAAAAAATTAACAAACCTGTAAATTGATTCCACACTGCTGGCAACAGAAGCATTTAATATGATATATTCTTTCCATAGCAGTGCATCCAGTTGTTTCTCCCATAATTTTTTCTCCACAACGATAACAGTTGCCACAATACAAGGCATCATCTGGTTCTGGTGTGCATTCAATTGTTGTGCCAACATAACCACCATACAGTGAAGTTCCTGATAGTTGGCTGCAAGGTCGAGGATTTATAGGCTCATACAAAGATTCATAGGTAGATGATGTCTGTGATCCACCATAAGTCGAAAAGTCTTGTGCATTGACTGATGCAGATGATGGTGGATATGCGGATCCAGGGCGTCGTAGCTCACTATAATTTGACTGGATTCCCACATCACTGATTCTAGACACTTCAGATCTGGCATCTCTTTCGTAGAAGTTTTCAGCACTCCGCTGTATTGGCACATTCGTATAAACATGACTGACGCCACCAGGAGGTACTAAATTACTATATAGTAGTACATCTCCACTTCTGCCTCTAGCTGAATTTCTCACAATACAACTCTTTACCGGTACCAGATTCGAATATGTAGAACTTGTTCGGCTTCCAGATTCCAATCGTGATGAATAGGACGGTTCGCATGCAGACTTTACGGAATAACTTTGAGGTATTTGAGGTAGTGGCGGTTTTGATTTTTTCGGTGGAATAGATGGTTTTCTTTTTGTTGTGTTTATATCATCTTGTAACTTAGCGTCTAGCTCATTTGCATATATTCGTAAATCAGCTAATTGTTTGTCAAGTGTATTCATATTTTTTCTGTTATAAGTTGTAGATTTTACTAAGAGAACTGATAAAATATTAATTGTAAATAAAATTGGTATGAAGAACGATCGATTCACTTTTGTACAGTCCACTGTCTAGTATATATACTCTTTGTTGTATAGTTTTTAGGTAGCTACTAAATACTAATCTGTGGTATAGTGTCTACTCTTTACACCCCTCAGTCTACAGTCCATACCACTAATACTTTGTATATAATAGGTCTTTACCTATGAAATTGCCGTATTGCAGTACAGACGTTTTTAAACAAAAAAAAGTTTTGATTGGCTATGAATTCTAAATTCAAATTAATTTTGTTTTAAAAATATGACATTCCATTTACAAAATCAGTCTTTGGTTTATTGATTAGCGTTGTATTTTCATTACATTTCAATATTTTTCCTTATAATGGATACTTTGAAATTTCGTGTAATTATGGAATATGAGTTCCGTCGTGGCACCAACGCGGCACAAACGACACGTAAAATCAACGACGTTTACGGAGAGAACTGTACAAACGAACGTACAACCCGTTATTGGTTTGCTCGGTTCCGTTCTGGGAATTTTGACTTGAAAAATTAACCTCGGAAACTTTGGTCAACAATGATGAATTAAAGGCGATTGTGGAAGCTGATGAATCTCAATCTACAGCTGAGCTGGCAGCAGCTTTCCATGTCAGCATCAAAGCATTATTGGTCCATTTGCGACAGATTGGCAAGATAAAAAAGCTTAATAGATGGGTGCCCCACGAACTTAACGATCGCCAGCGCAACGTACGCGTCGAGACTTGCCTTACGCTGCTTAACAGGCACAGAAATGAAGGACTTTTGAAGCGAATTGTTACGTGGGACGAAAAATGGATTCTTTTTGACAATCGAAAGCGCTCAGCAAGTTGGTTAGATCCTGGTTCGGTACCAAAGCAATGTGCAAAACTAAAAATGACCCCTAGAAAGGTGATGGTCACAGTTTGGCGAGAGCATTACTGCAGATGTGTACATTGAAGAACTGACCATAATGATGGCGAAACTCGCACGTCTGCAACCAGCTTTGGTCAATCGGTCGTCTCCACTGCTACTTCACGACCCCATACTGCACAACAGACCGTCTCTAAGCTGCATGAGTTGGGTTTGGAAGCTCTCCCTCATCCGCCATACTCACCAGATCTTGCGCCTACCGACTATTACTTTTTCCAAAATTTGGACAACTTTTTAGCGGGGAAAAAAATTCAATTCCCGAGAGGCAGTACAAAACGCCTTTGAAGAGTTTATTGTCTCCCGTCCAGCTGATTTTTTCAAGAAGGGCATCCACACTGGCAAAGATGCATTGAGGGATTACTTTGAAAAGAAAAATCAATAAGTTCGAAAAAAAAATACTTTAACTTTTTTCAAACAAAACGGCAATTTCATAGGTAAAGGCCTAATATATCCCTCGTACTAAATACGTAAAATATTTTCAAGAACTCTTTTATTTTCCTTTCTCTTTAATTTAAGGGTGTACCTTCATAGAAAATTTCACTTAAATCGGTCCTTGAAATATCGGACACTAGCTCGAAGAACAGACAGAAAAATAAACCATTTGAAATATAATTGGATGTGTGCTACTTCCCTTTCACATCGCTGTGACTCGGTTTATTAGCATTTTTTCCATGTATAGGAATTCGACCATTACAATTTAATTATAAATTTTAATTTTACAAGCATGTCTATTGCCTACACCTTGATCTTTTAAATATTCAATAAGTTGTTCAAATACATAGTCAATATCGGTACTATGTGTTTTTGGTATAATATTAGATTTATAAAATCTCATTATCAACACAGCATTGAAATATTTCTTACCTCGATTTTTAGAGGGTTTAATCGCGAGAAACCACTACGACTGAATTTGACAGGGAAGAAATTGTTCTGTGAAATCAATGACATAATACTAACTACAGAAATCAAACGATTATATCACGTAGAATGCAAATTAATATATATCATTTTCAGGCCCGTCAATAGCTATATATTCTTGAATATACGAGGTAATTTATTAAACTTAACGTCTATAGTAGAATCCTTATCACGTTTTTTGAATAATTTTACTTTTGTAAAATATATTCCTTACTGCGTAGGTTTTGACATCGTCATGCGATGATACTTGCGGTCCACTTAATACGTCAGTCTTCGCGTTTGTTTGTAATGGACGAACATACATTCATAAATCAGTATTAGGAAAATGTTTATATATGCATATACATTGAGACTAATTGGGACAGCCATAACGCATCGTCTGTTTCCCTCCAGAACTGACATTTCCGCCGTTTTTGACTCAATAATAAAAATACTTAATCATTTTATATCACCAGATGACGATTTTTATACATGAAAAGTTTAATTGGTTAGTTAAAAACTATAACAAGGGAAACAACGATTAGATAAATGTAACAACTTGTTTGCGTATCAAGAAACGAGTTGCTTGAAATAGGTAGAAAAGAAATAATAAAAATGGTAAAAAAATCTATAAAAGTAGGGTATTTTACAATTTATTTTATGGTTTGTTCACGCTATATTGTATACACGCAGTAGGTTAATATTTTTTTCATTGATAACATTTGATCTGTTTTAGGCTACATTGGTATATTCCCAGGATTATGAAGGTATGTATAGCTAGTATTTTTTAAATATTTTATATGTATAATATTATATATGTGTTAATTATATATACCTACGTTACCAAATTGAAAATTACGAATCTTTCATTTAATACAGGTATTAGTTATTCATAATTCGTGTTATTGGTACTACATATTTCAACTGATAAATATAAACCTATAACCTATAACTGATAATATAAATCACAGGAAGCAGATTTGCTCATGACACAATTGTTGACCGTACCGGTAAACTCGGGCGGTCGTTGTACCCAAGTGGGTTACGATTTGCGCATATGATATAAAGATGCGTTTAAAAAACTTTGCACTAAGAGAACTTGATTAACTTCAAATTATGATTTTTGTAAACTATTTTTCAGATATGCTGCCTACAGATCAGCCCGAGGAAGAGGTTTAATATGATTTTATACTTACGTGCTATTCCTAAAATTCCTATTTTTAAACTTTTGTTTTATTTTCAGTGGCACATGGACTTTATGCCAGTAAGTAAAACAGTTGTGTATACGAGGAGTGCGCCAATCGTTAAGCATTTATTAGTTCAATAAATTACACTAAAACAATATCGAATAACCTCATATAGCCCATAATTTTAACAGTACTAACCTAACCTAAGTTAGATTGAGTTCTAAAGCATATTAAACTAATTGAGTTAACAATCATAACATTTTAGACAGGGTATCTTCCTGATAGCGTCTACAGAGAGCTAGCGTGGTACGGCATACTACAAATTCAGCCTCTGCATCACAGTACGAAACACAAAGTTGCTGCTCAATTGATCTGGCAGCATACACTTGGCAGACCACACGTTATTATGGAAAACCCACCACAAGTAATTTTAATTCACTTTTTATCAAATACGGGGGGCAGACGGGCAGAGCTATGTCATCTTAAGCGATGCCGCCGCCCATAGACACTCACAATTCCAGAGGACTCGCAGGTGCGTTGCCGACATTTCAGAGGACGATACGCTATTTTCATGGCTTGTTGGCTATGTTACACACAACCACCAAGGCTTTAAGGGTAGATTTTTAGCGGAACACGCACAGACCTGTGTCCCCTTGTGATTAAATTCGACAAAATTTAGTCGACTGCATATAATTCTATAATATTCTTGTTTCAGTCATTGCAATCGGAAGGTAAAGTAAGTCGTCAGATTCTTGCTGAAGAGGCAGCGAAATGGTCTCGAGAGCAGAGGGCCGCTCAAGAAGTTTTAATGGAGAATATCAAGAGTGGTGGTAATGGTCTCACAGTTCGTACCGTCATTAGCGCTTCAAAAAAAACTACTTATATTATACAGAATGGTAAGCGTTTAAATTAACCTAAAAGTTAGAATCAAATGATTCGCCGGACGAAGTCAAGGCCGAGTACATCCAATAAAATATAGGCCAGCTTTATTTCAAGTAAAACGTCCAGGGGCCAGATAAAGTTTAGTGACAAACTTAATACATGCGTCGTGATGTCATGTACATAAAGATATTATAATGGAAGGAAATTCTAATGCAGCAGCTTTTTTGTTAATAAAATAAATTAAGCGTTCCTGTAGACTTCTTTAAGCAATAAAAACTCATACAGATTTTTTCCCTAATATGTTTATGAATAAGACCGTACCCTAAGTAATCTTTAATGTTACAGGAAATTACTATAAATGCCCTGAAGGTTCCGAACCCGATCTGGATGCTTATCGAGTCCAGGCCAATATGCACGAAAGAAAATGTACTTATTCCAAACAATCGATTCCCGTACCAGTAGATCCTTGCATAGAAGCAGAGGTAGCCCCAATCGAGTATTCCTTTCATGAAGGTTGGATGTTTTGTCTTGGTAATGGGGAAAGGGAAAATAATTATTTCCAAAACGGAACAATAGATTGTGGAAATAAAACAAAAGTTAGTATTTTTCTACGTTTAAATAGTAATATTGTAAGTAGTCACAAAGTAAAGATACAGTATGTGAAACTGCTTAATGCCTATCAAATAGGCACCAGAAAAAATACAGGTGACTTATTATAGATCTGCGATTATTGCTGTTTCCATAAAACAGATATAATTCGAAAAAAAATGTATAAATTCAGATTAATATTACTTCTCGCCGACATCCATCAATGATAAACTTTTGGTATCATATTACATTAGTAAAAAAAAAATATGTACCCTTAGGAAGAATGTCTCGCCCATTAAAAGTAAGCCGAAAGATTGCTTGCTATTACAAACCCTCATTATTTATTACACATGGATTTTTCCCAGGTCTCTGTCGATGAATTTTTAAATATTTGTGCAATTGACAATAATGTTGTTATTACCTTCGATTACTTTGGCGATGAGCCTCGTAAAGATATGATGCACAATGCGACTCTCTGTACAACTTGGGATCCATGCCGTTTATCATACTTGTATAGGCTCGAGGTATGTCCTAAGATATAACAAATCCTTTTTGGCCTTTAATGCAACGGCTTACAGCTAAAACATTTTAAAATTCCAGCAGATAGATTTTTACCAAGGAGAAAAAACAAGGATAAACCTTCGCATAATTTCTTCTTGTCTTGTCTTCCTATACATAACCGAACTATATTATTTTTCTATACTTTTTATGGGAAAATTTTATATTAAATTGCATAGAGTTTAAAAATGAATACAATATTTTTGTAAACCTACTTCTATTAATTAAGTTTTAATTACTATATAATTTGTAGCCACCACCAGTGGAACTCACTCCTGCTTTCCCAACATCTACACCGAATCCCTGCGACACAACCATTTGTCCTGAGTGTGTTGAAGGGTTTACAGAGGATAACGGAGTTCCCATTGATAGTACGTAATTATTCACTGTTCATAAAGTAAACTATAAACTATCATGGCCCGGTTCAAATTTAGGGTGGGAGAAAAATTAAAAAATCAGTTGTAACAATACCTTCGGAGAATCTTTGATATATACTTAGTACTTTTGTATCTACCCACCTTCAGCGCATATGCATATTTATAAAGAGATGACTCCCCCCCCTGATAAAAATATCCCGCTCCTGTGCTAATTTATAAGTCTTAGTTTCAGAATTCTGAAGCGGTTTCATTGATCATTTTTACACGAATGATAATTGCATATAATTATTAAAAAAAAAAATTTTTTTTCAGTTGCATCCGGCGAAGTGTAACGACAATAAATTTTTGAATTGAAAATATTTTTTTTTATCATATCCCCAATTCGTATAATATAACATGAACCATTTATTTGTGTACTAAAAATTAAAAAAACAAATTGACTGAAGCCTTCATTTAACAACTTAGGGATATAAGTCTTAGAATACTGAAAGCAAACAGATTTATAAAAATAATTTAATAGGCAACTATTAATAAAATGTTCAAAAAGTGTCATTGGTGTATACGTTATCCTTACAACTATGCAGTATAGCTTTCAATACAATAATGCAATTCGTTGTGCGACAGCAAATGCTAAAAAATAGACAGAAATGAATCATTACAGTTACATTTCTAATAATTTGAGCATTCTCCTGGGTACTTACAACGTCCAGGTAATATAATAATCCGACAGGTATTTTTTTCACGCGGTATATAATAATTTCCATATCTAGTCACCAATTTTACAATTCGGATTCCAAATTACGTATACCGAAATCCAACATAACTTGAATTATAATTTTTCATCTCTGTCCCTAACGAAGAAGCAGGCACTCTTGGTCCTACATGACTTCACAATAACCATTATACCACAATACCTTAAATCTACAAAGCTTGACTGACGAGTTTCTGAATAACAAGATACTTTACGAAAAAAATCTTAATGAATTTAATACAACAATAATACAAAAAAATAATTTCTCATTAATTATTTATGCCTGATGACTATACCTCTACAACTTAATGTTAAACATCATGGTAAGACGTTTCGGTTTCTTACTATCTTAACTAGTAAAATGGCCACGAAAAATATAATACATGTTATATTTATACAATACTGCGCTTGACAGATAATCAAGTCCTGAAAATTACTAATATTTAAATGAACAGGACTAAAGAAATTCAGGCAATCAATGAAAAACATACCTGTAGTGGCACGCAACGGATTTGAAACAGAGTATATTATACGACATATTTGCAGAAGGTTTTTTCTAATACAATGTATAATAGAAAAGATATACAGCTAGAAAAGTTTACAGTATATTAAATTGTATAAAGCTTAGAAGTATAAAGTCAATTATAAAAATATATATAGTCAGATTGTCAGGAATGTATGAAAAAATGCATGGAATAAGAAAATATCTTTTGTTATTCACAGTTGTTCTGTAAAAATTAAAACGTCTCCCTAACACATCTATTTGAACTTATTTCAACGTGGTTCTGAAAGTGAAACGATAAAAGCTGAGAAAATTTGCGAAATCTAGATCGCGTATGACGTCAAAAGCCTTGTCACACTTATAATACAATATAACTCCAATTATCCTGTTAAAGGAACATATTGGTTGAGAATAGTTTCAAGTAATAAATGCTATGCTGTTATGTGCGATGCATGTTGTAAAATGTATACCACAAAACATAAAAACTTGATGCCGAGAATTCATTTAGGTAGCGTATTATATCTCATTTGAATACAATGATGAGTATTTTCCTTGAAAATGTATTTATCAATACTTGTTTTATTCAAATCCTGGGCGATAATAAAGTATCTAAATCATTGTGTACCTATTTGAACCGCTAAATATCATTACATGTTTATCTTAAGCTAGGAAATTAAATTGTGGTATGTTATCTATGTTTTTTGGATACAATATATCTACTAAAGCGATAAGACAAAGTTGGCGAACATTGAAGGAAGCACTTACATACCATAACTGAAAGATATATCTTGTGTAGAAAGTTTTGAACTTTAATATATATTACACATATGTATGGTGGACTACTTAATTGTGCTTTATATATATGGCCAAATACATTGCAAAGCGCTTTCATCAGCGTTTTCCTTATCTCACGTCTGGCTCTCCAGTCACGTATTTTAGTACCTTAACCTTTTTTATAGCCTTACGTCAATACATTCTAATGACTGAGAAAAATAATCAATCTATTTTTCTTGGCACTGAAAATTTGGACGAATCATTTATTTTCTCCATCACGCAAATTTTTCCATTTATAGAGACAAAAATCATGAAGGCTACAGCTACTATTCGTAAGAACATCAAAAATGGCATATACATTTATTGCATCTTTATATCAGTATAAAATTAAATACTTTACCAGTCTGAAATATTCAGTCGTAATTCTTGTGAAGGATCCTTTGCGCAGCTTTTATGAGTGGCGTCAATGTTCGTAATTCCATGGCACACTCAAGGAATGGATGCTCTAATAGTTCCTCTGCTGTTGCTCTATCATCGGCATCTACTTGCAAACATTTATCCAAGAAGTCTTGGAAGGCTGGTGAAAGTTTTTCCCACCTGGGTATCTTTGGTCTGCCAACAGCAGCAATAAAATATAAAGCTCTTAATGGAGTTTCTTTCATGTATGGTGGTTCGCCTTCAATCATCTCAATTGCCATTATTCCCAGGGACCATACATCAACTTTTTTTCCATATTGCTTTCTTTTAACAACCTCAGGTGCCATCCAATAAGGAGTGCCAACCATTGTCTGTCTCTTCTCGTCACCAACTATGTTGGCACAAAATCCAAAATCTGTTACTTTAACAGTACCATCCATACCCAGAAGAACATTGTCAGATTTAATGTCTCTGTGAATTGTGCCTTTTGAATGCAAAAATGCGATAGCTTGAAGGGTTTCACGGCACACTGCAGCTATTTGGCCTTCTTTCATGACAACTTCAGTTACTACATCTGTTAATGAGCCTCCATCTAGTAGTTCCATAGCAACCCACAAATGGTCATAGCTTAGAAAAGCATCAAGGAAGTTCACCAGATTCTTATGATTGAAGCCCTTTA
The DNA here is from genome assembly GCA_963693355.1 of Pontia daplidice. NCBI lineage: Eukaryota > Metazoa > Arthropoda > Insecta > Lepidoptera > Pieridae > Pontia > Pontia daplidice. The sequence continues at coordinate 1,601,868 of CAVNZL010000139.1, read as the reverse complement.
GCACATTGATTTCATTGAGAATAAGGTCCTTTTTGGTTTGTTTAGTTAGGTCAATATCCTTGATGGCAACTCTAGAATTGTCTTTGCTGTCTATGGCAACAAACACCACACCTGGAATAGTTTTATATGGATTACTTATTATGAAACCTGTTTAGAGGTATGGCATTCTTTTTTTTACATTTAGAAATGATTTAAAAAAGTTTATTTTCAATTAATGCTATTAAGAGAATAGTAAACATTCCTTTATTTTAAATTATTTATAACATTTGAACCGTATTGAGCATACAATATCATGTTAATATTAATTTTATTGAACCAACACTAAGGGTGCATTAGTTTATTACTATGATGAATAAGACTTTATCTTAATTACACATTTTAAGACATTCATATACTGGAAAAGAATATATTTTCCATAAAGGCATGACACAAATCTCAATAAAAACTAGTCAGTTAATACTGATCATAATTTACAATCAACCAAATACATTATGCAAATTTAAATAATATAAATTTTACTAGAAACAACAGTACTGCAAATAAACCTTAGTAAATGAGCACTTGTTACATTTGTGTGAAAATCCAATGGCAGTGTTTAATCATAATCAAGGTCACACCTGATAAGATAATAGATATTATGTTACTACTTCTCAAAATCATTTGAAACATTTGTAATGCATTTTTTGGCATACATCAGTTTTAAGTTATTTGGAATATGGCTTCTGTGCATTGCTATATATTGTATTATTCAATGGGTTAAATCTGTCTAACCTTTATAACAATAATTATTAGGAATTAGAAGAGCACTTTTAATGTCATAAAAACTTATTTTGAGAACATTTACTATAATGCCATATAATTATAATTAAAATCATTAACAAATCTTTGGTCAAGGTTGTGAATATCAATCTGAACAAAGACAGGATATTAAATTTTTTTGCTGCTAGTATTGTCCATTGTATAATTTCAGTATATATATTTTGAGTAACAAAATAAGTATGCTTTTATTTAAGCACAAATAGGAAATAAATATTTCTATTAAAATTATATGAAAGTAAGTAAGTATTATATGAAAGAAAAATATTACTATTACAATATATGGTTTACTGTTTAATATTTTATACTTAAATTTATTATTTGTGACTTATAACCTTAATAATATTTCGAAAGTTTATCAATAAGATAATAAGATGAGAAATCTTTCTTCTTTTAAGAAAGTTATTGATTCAGCACTAAACATTATTTACACCTTCAAATAAATTAAGTGTAGAATAGTAAAGAGTGTATGACAACATGATATGATGATTACAAATATAATTATATTATCAGTTACATATTACATAATGTTAAATCATGTTTTAGTATATATTAAATATTTACCTGAAGCTCCAGCACCAAGTTGCTTGACTCTTTCAAATCTTACATATGGATCATCCTTATTACAAATCCTTCTTAGTTCCTCATAAATTTCCTCATCACTCATAGTTGCATTTATTAATTCTTTTTTCCTAAGAATTGGACTCTCTTCAGGTTCTGTACCTATTAGAGTAAGGTCTTGGACCACTGCGGTTAAATCCATAACAGTGTCCTTTTTCTTTATACTATTCTTGGTAGGAGCTGCAGGCATGGTTTGTCTTTGTGATAATGTGTCTGTACTACTCCCAACATCTTCTTCACTACTTTGGCCTATTGAAATATCTGAATCTTGACTTTGGTGAGCATTTTTTTTGGCTATAAACTTCTTTATTTCTATTCCTTCTTTTGTGATTGCTTCTTCTGTTATAATAGGCTTGCATGGTTCTTTTTCAGCTTGTTCTTTTTTTAGAACATGAAAGTTATGAAAGGCAACAGCTTGTATCGCCGCATTTGGGTTTTCGCTTTGTTCAGCAGGTGAGATTTGTGCATTTAACTGCCTCAGCCATGATGCAGGTAAACCTTCTAACATTCCGGTTTCAGAATTCATACTAACGTGTATGTGTTGTTTCACATTGGTCGGCATGCCGATTTCTTGAACCCTCTCGTCCTTATTAAGGGTTTTCTTTGAGAAAAGCTTGCCAAAAACACCTCGGCCCGAGCGTCCCGTCATTGTGTCTTCTTTTGGATCCGTAACAATATAAACACAACAAGCATAATCACATTAATCCACACCAAACTACATTTCTTGCTTAAATTGTCATAAATTAAAACTAATTAAGTATTGCCAAGATAGGAGTGGCTAATCAGTAATCTCGGACGGACAAAATTATAGTTGAACATTCGGGCAGGAGTTTATCAATTTAAAATGTCAAAGTCATTTAACATAATATTGAAATTAGTCAATTCGTTCAACGCATTGCACGAACGTGTAATTTGATTGTCTTGGCTCACTTTTTCTAAAATACTTGATATTTATATGTTTTGATGTATTTTAAAATAATAATAAACATAAAATGAGATACAGTTTTAAATAAGGAATATGTATTATTTTACTTTTAGTACTAAAGTAGCATGTAAAATATAGAATGGAACGTTTTTGTTAAATGGCCACTATTTCATAAAATTTTATGTTGGCAATACTTAAAAAGAACTTCCTGAGGAATTTTTATTTTTTGAATGAATCATCTTTATTAATACAGACATATTTTCAAAATAAGTAGTTAATTCTTTTTTTTATTAAAACTTGTAAATTAATAGAATTCGTCCTTTTTTTCTTATACTAATGTTATTTTTGTAATAGGGATATTATGCATTAATAAATTAGTAACGATATTTACAAATTTTAAAAAAGATGTATAATATCTAGTCATTTGCACTTGGGTAAGCCAAGTGGAATTGAATGTTAAGTGTCGTTTGGAGCTTACTGCGCTCTTCATTACTCAAAAATCTGGCTTCGCGATAATAAAGTACAAGCGTATATTGTAGGCGCACTTCGCGTATTTATCCAATCATAGGAGAATATAAATTTATACTTTACAAAATTAATCGAATTTTGGGCGAGCACTGTAAACTTTATATTTTTAGCATTTTTTCGAACAACTAAGTTTTGTATATTTGTTTGAATATTATTGAACAAATATACAGAACTTAGTAAGTTCTTGTTTTGCTATTTAAGTGTTTAATGAAACAAATATCCTTTTTTTTAAATACCCAGTCAAACAATCCAGTCTTTTTACAGGAGCTACACTATAATGACTAAGAATGTCCCTACGAATTAAATTGTTTACAAAAGCATACTTTATCTTATAACTCTATATTGGTGTGTTAAAGCTTCCAAAATAAGAATAGTGGAGGCGTGAACATATCTATCGTAAACAATTGTTGGCGCGTGTGTTATTTTCAGGTCAATCACTTCGGGATTTACTCATCGGCTCTTTTTCATATGCAGCTGCAAGTCAAGCGTAAAACACGAAATCATGGAACTAGGTAAGATATTTCTTAAATAATTAACTTTCCAATGCAATTTTGTATGATAAAACGTTGACATAGGGTTTTTAGATTATTTAAAAGATTTTTTTCTACGACTGACACGCTGATTTATCAACACATCAAGTATGTTTGAATTGTTTATAGAAACTTAGTAATCGAGTATAAGGAAAATTTTACAAGATATTCAACACTCAAAGTTGAAATGATGAAGAGTTTTATTGAAATAATAAATTAAAATTAATTGACACACTTTATTCTTCTAAAGATTACGAAATGCATTATATGTTCATTCCTTTACAAAATAACATAGGCAATAGGGTTAGGCGGATTTTATTTCATTAACAAATTTGATGGCCTAAATATTTCGTTATTGTGTGACGCGATCGCTGGGCGGGTGCCGTGCCGCCCACAGTCATTTTCAGTCTTGGCGTCCACTCCGCGCGGTCCGCCTGTCGTTACCCATTAAAATAAATACTAATAGTATGTAACAAAGGGTTTTTCACTACTTACAATTTTTAGTTTTGGGTAACGACTATAATTTGTGTGTGTGGTCTTTAGTGGAAATAGTGTTAAGGATTTTTCTTTGTAAGGTAATCAATATTTTAAAGCTAACTAGGACATATGGTAGTCTAGATTGTGGGATTTACGTTAATTCCAGAGCAGCCTGTCATAATTATCTTAATTAGTATCTAATTAGTTGAAAATATGCAAGGAGCGCCGCCCCCGAAGCTATAATACAAATCGTGTTATGATCAGTTCTTTCTAATATTACTATGTAATATTCAGTCGGTGCAAAAGAAACTATTTATTTAGGATATTAAAAAATACTTCCTCTTTATAAGTATATAGATAATAAAACATCTTCGTTGTTACGTTCTCTGCTTTATAGGAGGTTATAACTTTAACATTCCGGCGTCAAGTAGGACCTGTAAACACCCACTGTTAAAAAAAACACGATAAAGTAATGTATTCATATTTTAATATTAACGTACAATACCTAAGCAGATGATTAATAATTAATTGAACAGGACTAAAAATATGAAAAAAAATATTAAAATACGTAAAAAGTCTAAGTCAATTAAGTTATCTTAATTTACGGGTAATAATAATTAATTAAAAAACGTCACAAAAAACTAACCAGGCTTGAGCTAGCCAGAAGTCATGAAGTATATGAGTTTGTAAAAATGTTTGATTAATTTAGTAATTAATAAGATGTCCGGTTACATGCTCTCCAATTTGTATATAGATATTACACAATTACATTACAATTTCCTATGAAAAGTGACGTATGTCGGGAAGTTGGCGCGTCGCCATGAAATACGAGTATTTAGCTGAATCGAGACTTTACGAAGGTCAGGTATTTTAGAGTTTATTTCAATTAGGTATACATACATTGAGACATACATGAAGTTAGGATTCATATAGTCAAGGATTTTCATGTAAAGGACAACATTTTGAAAAATATACTTAGAGTGGAATATAAATTTGAAGTAGGAATATTTATATAACTTATTTATAAAGTACTTGTTTGCGCTGAACTAATGTTATGTTAACATAGGTAAGAAATATTATTCTTATATATGTGAAAAAGATATATTCATATACAGTTTAATTTTACAAAATCTGGTGTTAGACGTAAGAAAATTAAAAGGGTTCAGTGGCCCGAAACTATTTTAGTTAGTTTATGTTTGTGTCGTTGGTTGCTTAGCGTTTTCAATGGGGGTGCCAATTGAGAATCGATGGAATAATTTAAGGATGGCAATATTTTGTTACGTTTACATTAAAAAATGTGCTCTTGATTGAACGTAAAAACATTTTTTAAATTTATATTTAGTTCACAATTACTGAAAAATAGTTTCAACAAGAAAAAGTCTGTCCTTTTATTGAAACTGTTTTTTATTTTTCGAAAAAACATATACGACTTGTATCTAAGGCTTTAAGATTTTTTCTGTGTTTGTTCAGACCGATTTATCAACGACAACAATCAATAATGTGAAACGTTTAATTTTAGAAATTCATTACTTATAGAAATCATCAGAGAATATTTTTAAATCTCTAACTGGTAAAATAGAAACACAGCCTTTTTATAAGTGTTTATACACGCGTGGTTGTACGTAACTTAACATATTGACAACATATGAAATTCAATTATTTAGAATCACTAGGTAAAATAAAATATTCATATGCTTACAATTGGTGTATTGTTTAGGTATGAATATTAAACAATGCCCTTGCCTCCTACTTACTGCTGCAATGAAAAGAAGCGAATCATCCCACGCCCGTCAGGATATTCATATTCCGAGGAAGAGGATACTAAACTAAAATAGAAACTAAATTAAATAATCCTATTAAAAGTTAAATATGAAATTATTGTTTTTCAAAATATGCTCCCTTTGCGTCAATGCTATTTTCATTCGATTAAACCAATTTTAAAAACTTTTGTTATTATACATTTAAATGAAATTTTATACCGGAATAAATGCGACATTTCGTAGTTGGTTCCAAAGTAATGTCACTGGCACATTATTTTTACATTTGGAACATGATTTTATAAAAGAAATATTGCATTCTATTTTTGAATTTTTGATTATTGTTTTAAGACAAAAAACGATCACTATCCGTAATTTTTCACTATAGAGATTTTCCAGATGGGTGTCAGTAGAAAAACAGTAAAAAAGGTTTTAAATGAAGGGGTTGGTCTACAAGCATATAAAAAAAGAGTGGGCACTTATTTAAGCTCGTCTAAAAGCAATAGCGGTACGCGAAAAACTGACACCGTGATATCTTCTTTACGGACGAAAAAAGTTTCGATATTGAGGAGAAGTACAATAAATATAATGAAACGGTGTAGGCTAGGAGTTCTGAAGAAGCTGTAAATAATCAATATCAGTAATGGTCTGGCTGGCTACGCGCCAACTGTGATTAATTTTTGCAAAATGGAGGTCAAAACCAGTGAAAAAGTGTACCAAGAGATGGTTTCGGATTGGCTAGTTTATACCTGCCCAGCACGCTATTTCGGGACATGACGTATTCCAGCAAGACTCTGCCTCAAGCTCGGTTTGAGCGTCAAAACATCGACTTATAAGTAGACATGAGGATTGGTCTTTCTTTAGATCAACCGGATCTTCAACCTTTATAAAATTTGGTAGGTCTGAGAGAGGAAGGTCTGTGATAAATATCATAAAATAAGTCTGTAAAGTTTGTAGTAATCTACAAAAAAGGAGTCACCGAAATCGAAATGAATATTGTGCGTGCTGCGATAGACGACTGGCCGCGCCTGTATTAAAAATAAGGAAGGTCATTTCGAATAATTTTGTACTATATTATATATTTCTTAATTTGATATATTTGTATATATATCACTACTTAAAAACTTGTCAGTACTTTTCTTTTTATCATTATTTCCATTTATTACAGAATTTTGGGACTGACTACGTAGACATAGCTTGATGTTTTCAGTGCTTAAGCAAACATGATTAAAATATTTTTATCAAATAATCTGATCAATCAAGATTATAAAAAAAACGATTACGAAACGTTGGATAAGAGAGTGCGCATCTCAAAATATAGATTTAGTCATTTCGTCTATACCTATTTCAATATATACATCACATACACATACTGTTGCAATATTATGATGCGCATGAGTGCGCGAATATTTTTGGATATCCTTATTGCCGAACATTGCAAGAATTCAACCGTGATCCGAGAACAAAGTGCTTAAAATATCAACGTTATGAAAAGATATCGGCTAATTTACCATGTAAAATTTTAAATTAGAACTTGCGGATTTCAAAATGTTTTTCGGTAATTAACTATTAACTATAATCCGGAGCTGATAATCACAAATATTTTGTCTATGTAAACGTATATTAAATACGTGTGATATCTCGTACGATCTCACAGCAGGCTCAATTTAACTCGTTAATCAGCACAATTGCACCGTCCTCGAATACTGTGCCTCTCGTTATTGAATTACAAGTACAAGTTCCTGTCCAGAACTACACGTTGTGTTGTGTCAATGCAATGCAATGCTTAAATCAAATGTACTAATTACAAAAAAAAGTTTGTGTATAGGTTTTGTAAGTGACAACGACATTGTTTGTTATCAACCAACGAAATAATGTTACATAAGCAAATATTTCTTTGTATGTACATAATGGATAAACGCACTGGCTGTCGGAGAAAAGTTTTCCGATAAAGCTCTCCTTTATAACTCCTGTGTTACTAGTTAACACACTTATATCATATGAGTGTGTTACACTTATATTGATTAGTTATAAATCCTTAATGTTAATGCTAAATCTAATTATTAAAACTTCGTTTTCAGGACTGCAACAATCTCACGAACGAACACAAAAATTGACTATAATTAGGCGAAAGACCGCGGACGATCGAGATATCCCGAATATACGAGTCGGTGACGTTAAAAAATGGCGTCCACCGACAGTTCGACCTCCAGCCAAATATCTACAATGGCAGCTGATGAACACAAGCGAACAGTCGATGAAGCTTTTCTTAATAAATTGAAGAGCCTTGTTGAACGATTAAGGCTTGAAAATGCAACCATGAAGAAGTCGCTCGACATCGAGCGGAGCGAGTGTAGAGCGCTGAAGGCCCAATACGAAAGCACTATCAGAAATTTAAAGACTGAATATAAAAAGAAGGAAGATTCATTAGAAAAACAATTAAGATCACTGAATAGAACCGAAAGAGTCGATGATACACTTGGTTCTAATAAATTAGTGGAGTTAAAACGACTTATCACTGAAATTCAGTCTTTAAAGGCAGCAAATAAGGGCCTTCAAGAAAAAGTCAAGGTGAGAATACTTACGATTACGTTGGTTTGACTTTGAAAATTTTGAAACGGTTAACTAGTCTTGGAAATCGTCCGACAATAATCTCACAAACAAACGCAGTTATGCCTGTTATAAATCCTACCAATGTCACTATGAGTACTTCTCTTAGGTTAGTTGTATTTAGTGGTTTTCTTTCCTGGTTATTACCAGAATATAAAGAATTTTTGCGGTTTTGTTGTGAAGAGTCATCAGACTGAGTCCAGTACTGCAGGATCCCTCCTTGATTAAGATGAGTCAAGATATTGTTTAACCTCTGTAAATATGGGCTTCCATAACGTAAACCATATACAATTGAACATGGTACAGGACAGTCTTCAACAGTGTGGAATATAGGCCTTCCACTTATAAGGTTTGACGGCTTGTTACTTAAATATAAAGCTTCAGATTTTCTTAAGAGTAGTGCATACTCAAAATTTCTTTGATCCACTATTTCTTTGATTTTCTGATCAGATACGATTTCAATTCTTTCATGAATTCTTTCATAATACTCGTCACTAAGACTATTGTTAAATATTTCCATGTGACGAGTATGCACACCGAAACTAAGATTGGTTTTAAATAATTCCGATAAGGTGTTTATATCTGGTTTATATCTTGGATAGGCAATAGCTGAAGTTATAATTCCCTAAAATATTTTAAACATCTATATAATCGTAATATTAATACAGTAAAACAAATACAAAATGCTGTACTTACGTCTATAGCGCAATCAACCACTAAGGAATATAGCATGATCATTAATACGACACATCTGAAAATTTGTCCCGAAAACTCCAGTTCTACAGTTTGTCTTATAAAGCACTTGAGTAAATCCAAAACAGTTTCGGATGTTGTTCTGTTATCATTCAATCGCCAAAGTAGAATTTCAGATTTACGAACAATTAGTGCTATTGCTATAAACAAAAAAACATTGCCCATAAGCAGTACCAGCATTTCAGTTGAAATTAACTTTAAAGTTGTCGTAAAGGTGGATTGCTTCATAGATTTTTTTATTAAAAAGCAGAGTTCGTCCTGCACCATGGGATAGGTAGTATCGATATATCCATAGTACGAAGTTTTAAGAATTCGTGAATTCAGCTCCAGGTCTGAATAACCATCTATTAAATCAGCTGTCACTCCCGTGGCTGTTCCGTTTTCCAATAAATCACCCACTGTATTACCATCACGTGGCGCCAACGGTTTACATGTTGCATTAAATGTTTGAACTATCGTATGAACTAATCTTGAACTACAATCGATCGGCCCAGTATTATTATGCGTATAAATTTTTCTAAACACACTTATTCTAAGCTCATGTCCAAAAAGGTCATCAAACTGACGCGCAAAAATTTCATTCACATATTTAACATGTGTTATATCTTTAATCTCTTTATAGAAAATATTGTATGAGTATACTTTTAAGCCTTCTGACCACAAAACTAAGACAGAGTTGGTAACTCTTCTCTTCCAGAGCAGTTCGAAATGATTCTTCATCGTATAGAAGAAATAGCTATCAACTTCTATAGGCATTTTAATAACGAATATAACAGCCGCTCTTGGTTGGAAGACTCCCGTCCGAATAAATGCTTCTATAGCTAATTCACTTTCGTCTATTGACAAATCATTCGAAGTGACCACGTATGCTGTTTGACCGTGTATATTAATTTTTGGTTTTACTTTAGTATTGTTAGTATCTGGGCAACCGTTGAGTAACATCACTGGGTATCCATCACCGTAATTTTCAATGTATTTCAGAATTCTATTTTCGAAATATGTGAACTCGCAGAACGTTATAGTAAAAAACCATTGTTTATGGGCGTTAAATATTTTGTTCACAACTTCATATGCATATTCCGCTTTGAAGTAAGTTTCGTTATGATAGACAAAAATTTCCTTGTAGAGCACTCTAATCGGCTTTCCACATAAAGTTAAACATGGAATAAGCCATAATATATATATTTCGAGTTTCATTTTTAATATGTGTGGAACTGTATAGGTTTTCTGGTAAACTGCGAAGTTTAAGGTCGCTTTAGAATTAATAGGGGGCGTAAGCAATCTGATGAGATATGACAGTGTGTATAAAAGCATGTCAATTAAGGTGCAAGGAAAATATTGGCACCGTTTAATGATTATGGCAGTGACAGTTTTCCATATAACATGAGATCATTATCGCTTGGCTTTCAACCAAAATAATAAGGAAAATGTTTTTATTATTCTTTTGTAACATGTGACAAGCTATAGGCCTTAACCTGGAGCTCAGGGCAAGTATATTTGTGCTTATTAACTGATAATTTTCGCATGTCCTACAAACAAACAACCTACAACTATTGATGATACCACGAATTTTTTGGGCCACAATAGTTATATTTAACAAACTGTTCTTTAATTGATGAAACTTTATCAAATTAAGGTTTTATAAATCCAACGTTTCAGGTTGCGCAGGCGGCGGAGTGCGCCCGCGCCGCTGAGTTACGCGCGCAGGTTGCCAAGCACAACGCCTTAGAACAAGCAGCGCGAAGAGACACAAGAGCGCAGTGCCATAAATTGGTGAGTACTGATTTATTCCGTAATATTCTTGAGGGATTGCATTAAAGTAAATTAAAGCCCGTTTCAAAGATTCAGCCTTAATCAAAAATAAATACCGAATATGTCTTCTGTTTTTGCTAAACTCTAAACTCTGTTCATCTAGAAAGGAAATTATAAACACTCTCTGTAAGAAAACCATACATATAAGCAACCTGCTTCAGATTGGAGCAGTTTATTCACATCAGCTTATTTTGATCAAACTATAAGACTATAAGCATCTGCTGTTATCTTGTCACTAACAAAGGGTTTCTTGTGTCTATATTGTATTTGTTTGTTGTTTTTTGGTCTAAATAAAATATTAATATTAATAATATTTATTTTTTAAATGATGAATTATATGGAAAAGTATGTATATTTCGGTTTCAAAATATACAGATGATTTTGTTTTGAGAAAAAAGTAAACCTTGCATATTGAAATAACGTCGATTGCACGGTCAGAGTATTGTAACATTTTCCAACAATAAACTCTCAGGCGCAAGTTTTCAAAGGTTACAAGGCATACTCTAATCTGTATTTATTAAGTTTATTGAAATAAAAGTTATTGTATTTAGCAATCGCACTCTCTTCTTTCTTTTTTATTATTTAATTCATTTTTACTTAATCACAAATTTTCCCTTCTATGAATTTGTATTATTATAAAAATGTACTGAAGCTGTCACTCCAACATTTGCATGGGTTCACTTCAAATTGTTGTTTCATAAGACAGCGAAATTTTATCTCTACCTTTGTTCTTTTCCTTTATAAGCTAGCATTTGTCATAGGTATATTTTATAAAAAAAAAATCCTGTCCCTTCAAGCGATCACAACATCAGTTAGTGGTAAGAGCGAAACAATAGCTATTTGAACACATTGCATTTATGAATATAATGAAGTAATATAACAAATCTCTATAATCCAAATATACATAAATTAAGACCACAAAATTTTCAGCTGGAGGAAATAAAATCGAAGGAGCGGGTCATTATACAACTAAGAAGAGAGGTGGCGCGGACTTCATCGCATTATGAACAGGTAAGTTTTTTCTGTGAAGTTATATTAAAATTACTACGAAAATTTACTATAATACTTACATGGGTGAGCCGCCTGTTATCGAGGCATAAGAATGTTAAAGATCATTTATATAACAAACTTTTAAATTCATCGCTTTTTTTTATTAAAACACGAATCTTTAGGAAGTTACCTCTTGATTTATGAAAATTAAATAAGTCGTTGCATCTACAGTATTTGTATTTTTACATCACAGCGTATCTAAACACAATTTGATAGCAGCAGAAGAAGGGTACAAAAATATTTCTATGATTAATGAATTCAAATAACGACAATGTTAATATTATATTAAAATGTCTTTTTTAAAGAAATTGTTAACGTTATTAATTGAAATGAAACAACACACATAATTATATTTAATGCTAAGCTCTCAACTTGCCTAAACATGGGTTACCGTGTATAATGACGTTGAAGTATTTCGAGACAAAAACGGATCCTTTAACCGTGTGAAACAGCCTCCGGTAGAATTTGGTGTATCTTGTTACGTGCAATTTGAAACGTGATTCTTAAATATTTTTATATATATAAACTTTCATCGAATATAAGAATAGAATATGTTCGTAATTATCCCTTGTCGGTTGACTAAAATATATTTTTCGAGATTTTTAATACAATTTTATTATCCTATGAATAATCAAGTAGGCCGTAGAATGCATATCTTTATTATTTTGTAATTACATGTAAGCGTTATGTTACTATAAAAACGCAAAAAAGATCTTTTTAAGGCATTGGAACAAAATAATGATAATAGGTAGGTTATTTGTTGAAAATAAAAAACCACAATGACTTTAAAAAAGCCAAAAAATAAAATGTATATATATGTGTGTGTGTATATGTATGTATTTAGATAAACGAGCAATAGTTTCCATTATTTATATTTAATTCACGAATTAAAATTCAAATAAATTTTTATTCGTGAATACATTCACATACATGTGAAAGCGCCTGGTTTGACAATTCATGTAATCCTGAAAAGGAACGCTATTATAATTTATATAACATCTTAAAATAAATAATTGATACCTTTTAAAGTGCATTCCAGACCTTAAGAAATACCCGCATTGTGTAAGATATGAGTTGGTTTATATCTTATCGGCACTTGACCATTTAGGTTATAACTATTACGTTCATAATATTGATGGCAGTTAAGATAGCTATTTTTGTTTATTTGCTCATGATTATATCACGATTTATCTACTTCAACATTAAAGGAACAAAGGATAGGATCGCTCTATGTAACTTTATATTACTCATAAACAAATATTTTCTCCACAGAAACTCTATTTAAAAAATACAGCATTGTAAACGATCAAGTTCATTATTAGTTTACGTTAAACATGAATGTTTTAATAAATTTAATAAGGACCGTGGCAACATAATTATGAATCTATCTACAAATTTTAGTTGTACAATAGAAGTACTTGAACAGTTTTTATATACATTTTTAATAGATGACATTTAAAAAGGTCAACGAAGGCTGCATCTAAAAGAAGGTTTTAACTTTACTCGCAGTTGTTGGGGGAGAAAGGTGTTATTATTACACACACATAAGTTTTTTATGAGGTTAAATTATCTTACATATTTATTTTATATTTTTTTATTATGCTTATATTTCTTGTTATATAAATACAAATCGACTATTTTGTTATTATCTATAAAAGGATCCAAAAAAACATTTTACATGTATCAAATATGGGACCCCCCTTAAATGTTTCTTTTATTCTGATTTTAATAGAGCCAGGTGATAGACGGAGAGACAGACAGACGTTAAAAGAGTTCCCGTTTTTACCCTTTTAATGCGTCCAAAACAAAGTAAAGTTAATAATGGACCCACTGGCGATGCAAAAATCCACTTATTCACGACGTTAAGTTCACGCTCAAGCAGAACGTCCCCAGTTATCGCGAAGTGCGCACGCGTATAGCCGCATTTGGCTTAGAGCTGTCACTTTTGCCGCGTTTTCGTTTAAAAAAAATCAAGTGCTGAACATTAACGTTTGATATTTTGTGTCTGTGACCTTTGTGATTAATCTGTGTTTTAGGCATAAATTTTCCATATTCATTCTGTGAATCGTGTTCATTTCTCGGATTCTAAATTCGGATTTACTTTCTACTGCTGTGAGTATCCGATTGTTTCTCAGACGTTGATTATTAGCGGAGAAAGTCTTAATTCTAATTTAAAATTAGATGTTTTTCTTTTCACCATTATATATTATTGTATTACCTATTTTATGGATATTCCTCAATATAGCAAGAAATAAATGTTTAATATAAAAAAGTTTTGTCGAACTCAAACTTTAAACAACTATCGCTTAAAAAAAAGATTGCTCTACCCCACGTAAACTAGGTAATCAGTAATTTATAATGTACAATAATCGTTATTAAATACGATTGTTTGCCGGAAAATCGTTATCGGAACTCGGAAACATTGTTTTTGCATTGTATCTATGATTAATTATTGAAAGCTATTTAAATGTAACACTTGTGTAGCTGGACTGTTGAATATTCGTAGGAGAACAAAAACTAGCGTGAAAATGCTATCTATATAATAGTTTTTATTTTAAACAGGTCGATTTGACTACATTTTAGATATATACCACTATTATATTTATTTATTAATACATATATTTTTTTTTAGAAAATAAATCCTAGCCTTATTTTCTAAGTGAACTTAAATTACATAGCGCTCGTATAATTCTCTAATTCTCGTATGCATACAATTCTATCGGTTAAATTATAATTTTATTTCAAGTTGCACACTTAAAGTGGACGTGGTAGCTTTGAGTAAAAGTCAAATGTTGTTAAGTAGAAAGTATCGAGTAATAAAGTATAGTATATTTATTAATATTAAAAATAATTCAATTATTTTAGTTTAGTAATGCAGCTTTGAGATATTCCAAAGAATAATATTTTATTCTTACTTGACATTGCCTTCTATTCTGAGAATAATGAATCTTTTAATTATGAGTTATTATTGTTGTTAGCAACTATCTCGTCCTAAGCATATATATATACATAAATTTTGTATAATATAAATCTTACTACACTTATACTTAATAATGACATTTTAAAGTCTTACAATTATCACAAGCATGTTGAACAAGTTCATAGTATAGAAAGTATTTTACGATCAAGCTGACATGCTGACTGACGGTTATTTATTACGCTTACTGGCTGCATGTTTTTGTGTCTGGTTAGTTGATTTGTGACATGAAATAACCTGTACCTTTCAACAACTACAAGTTCAAAAGATTATGCAATAAAATGCTTATCCTAAAAATAAGTTTACAATATTTTAAATGACAAAAACTGACGATTACTTTTTTTGAAATGTTTAGCAGCTTTTAGTATCGGAGGGGACGTCAATTGAAAAATATACGTTCTCCGTCTGGATAGATTAAAAAATAATCATAAATTGAAGTTATTGGTAAAAGCATATTTAATTCTATAGATGACAAACCGTTAAAGCGGAACATATGATGCATACATCGGACCCTAGAAATGACTTTCTTTAGTTGTAATACGTATATTTGTGATTAAAGTTGGTTTAGGTAATTTCGCTTGACGACTTTGTCCACCTATTAAAATTCTAATCGAATTGGGATTTCAATGAACGCTGTTCGTAGAGGAAACATGCAACCAGTGTAGGAGCGAAAGGTGCGTCGAATGTTTGAGGGTTTTTTTGCGAAGTATTCCTTGTAACTTACTAGGATACTATACTATATTATAAAATTTTATACTATGGACTACCGCAAAGATTTCTATTAATTACATCTACCTAATGAACCTGTCCAATCTCAAAAAGATGCTTGTTGTTTACATTTTTATTTGTGAAGATTGTTTCTTTATTTTTATTCATAATAACGATTTCACTGTAGTAAATAAAGTTTAACATTAAATTTATGTTTAACAAATAGTGGTGTGAAAGCAGTGAGTAAATAGCCTTTCTTTTAACATTGCTTATTACCTTCACACAGTGAAAACTCATTTTGTATGGAATGAAATAAGATTTATCAGACGAGTGATAAGAAGATAAGGTGCAGCCGCGATAAATTTGATGCAGCTCGGTGTAACGTTTTCTTAAGATGTGCTATAAAAAATTGTTTGCTTTATGATAAATGTAAATTTTGGTGCGAAATCAAGTCACAGTGAGTGTTTCTTTTTAGTTTGATATCAAAATAGGAGTTGTGTGATATTTTGAAGTATACGTTCTGCTTTATTTCATTCTCTTTCAACGATTAACTAAAGTTCCAATAAAACATTGCGTTTTCTCTTAGATTTGCCTTTTTAACATTTACAATTCATGCATCCTTATTTTGACAGCAGCAATTTACAGTTCCTTCGAAGACGCGAAAGTGTACACAAAGTTAGTAGATCAGGATCCTCAGTTAATTGTCAATATCCATTATATCGTATAAGAGCGTGGGATAGACAAATGAGCGGAACCGAGGTCGGAGCAACTCACCTCTTGAGAATATTCGTATCTTACCGTTTACCTACTTAAGAAACAAAGTACTTAAGACCACTAATGTGTGACAGTGAGATTGTATGAAAATTGAAATCTTCTATTATACCTTTAGGATAAGGGAAAGTATTAAAAATGGGGCTACAGATAACATATTGTTTTAAAATAGAGTCTAATTGTTAAATTCAAAAGTATTACAACAAATTTATTACGTTACATATTTGAAATAATTTTTGTATGTCTTCGACTAAAATAAATGTTACTTTGACTGTATATATATATATCTAAATGTAAGTGTACATTTTTTATATATGTTGCATTTTTTCAATTCTCATTAAACGTTTCCATCGAATAATTGTTGTTTAGAAACGTTTGGAATACTACCAAGGAAAGCTTATTTGCATTCAATGAACTATGAATGAACTGTCAGTTCGATTTACGTATATTTAAACATTGGAACGTTGACTCACATTGGAAGTACTAAACTTGCTCTTAAATTGGAATGAAGTACTCCGTCCAGACTTACATTCCTTTAAATATTTGTTGTTTTGAGTGGAATAGGAGCCACCCGGGATATGAAATACTAAAACTACTTTGTCACCAGTAAATAATCAAAATATGTACTATGTCATTGTTTTCAGTCTCTCTTATTACGAACTTATAAATTCCCTTTGACACATCTTTCAAGATAAGTCAGAATATCGTAAGATGAACTTCAAATGTTAATTCATTAGCCACTTGACCCACTAACTACTTCTTGAGCCTCTATTACAAGAAAAACCGTGACCATCGCTGTTTATCGAATACTATTTCAATATGTTTGATCTTAAAAGGCACTGAAATTCATCATTTCTCCTAAATATGCTCACTTTTGATGTTGTTTTCAACCCTAATTGAGATGAAACCTTTAAAAGTGCCTTTACATAATTGCAAGAAGGAAAGTGTATCAGTCTATTTCTATGTTCTTCTCGTCATATAAGTTACACAGTTATAACTTTGTTGTTACTCATTAGTACTTATTTGGCGTAAGTGTATTTCTTTCGTTCATGTGTCGTATCACCATATCATACGAATATTTTCAATGGGAACTAACCTGAGTGTACCGGCTAACGCGGAATCTAATTTCCACGATCCATTGAAAGCAACGAGCTCGACTTGTATTCCGTTATCTGAGCCATCTCGTTTGTTTAGTTATTGACATCCGCCTACTGAACAACTGGAAGAACTTGTGTTCGTTATATGACGTATTACAATAAGGCATCTTCAGATTTAAGGCAAAGATAAGGCACTTTTGTTGTATAGTTGAATATCCTATCGCGTTCGTTTGTCAGTCTCTCATTTAAGTATAAAAGTAATTACTTATTTACATGAATGTTCTACCGATGAAAAAAAGTCCTTAGTTTATATTAAAGTATTTGTTACAAATGCATGCTTCATGTAATGTGCGTGCATTCTACATATAATCACGCGCACGCCAACCAAATGCTGCATTAAATCATAAAAAATACAGAATTGTGTCACTAAGAAGGATAATTCATGATAATAGGTTTGTCTCGGTATTATGATCACGAGTAACATTTCATCACGAACATAGAAGGGAATCAATGAAACGACGAAAACGAAAGGAATACGTTAAATACCAATCAAACCATTAGAACAATTAGACTTGCTGTATTTTACGAGTTGTGTCGTATTGCGTGATTCAAGTGGTTTGTACGACCTCGTAGTTTTAGAAATCGTGCTGAAATACGATTGATTAATTTCCTGCATATGTATTTTTCATGTGATTTCAATCGATGTTTTAGATTTCGCTGTCTCTCTGTTTCTGGAATTATTGTTCTTAAGCGCGATTAATTAATAAAATGAGGCTACATACCTTCTCGTCATAAATATTTTCTAGAATTAATTGTCCTGGTAATATAAAACCAGTTAATTTAAATAAGATAAGTAATATGTATAACACTTGGATCACCCAGACTGGTGTTGGACAGTCCATTTAACTGAAAGAACAGAGATAAACCCTCTTTCGTTAAAAGTCGGTTGAAAAACGAATCCCATCTATTGTTTTCTTTACAGGCAATTAGGTGTTCAACCTTGTGTCTTACTATTATTAAAATAAAAACATAGATAGTGTGGTTGAAACGCACCATAATGCAAATAGGTACTTGAGAAAGTTAATGATCACCGAATTTTGTATAATTTTGTGAAGTTATCGAGAGTTTTGTGCACGACACAGAAACGGCTAACCAGAAACCCAGTGACACGCTTATTTCGCCGGTGACTGGTTTCCTATATGTTTTGTAAATACCGTACGCTATACGAAATATTATATGAAAGTGTCCGCTAGATGAAATGGTCAGAACAGATTGTAGAATGTATATTCTATTAAGAGTATCTGTCTGTTTACTTCTTTATATAACAACAGTTATGTAAAATTTTGAATAAAACAAAAAATCTTTTCTTTATACATATATATAACGAATAAAAGTATATAGATTATCGTCAAAGATATCATAAAGATTGATATAGGAAGCACTTAGTGTCGTGTGGCATAGCACGAGGCGGTGATGATCAAAGTGAGGAAGAGTTAAGTGAAAGAGGGAAATTGTGACCGCTAATTGAAGACGGGTCGATAGATGTGTTTACCCTCGTAGCTAGTAATCAATGATGGCAATTCTGATGTAAACACTCTAAACTAAAAATCTCTAAATTTAGCTTTAACCCTGTCAAACCCTTTTAAAGAGCGTAACCTATTCTGTATATCCCTAAATTGATAGCAATAAGGTTTAAATTGTCAATGTAGGAATATATAGAATTGGTTACACACGTTTGACAGGTCTAAACCTAAATTTAGAGATTTTTAGTTTTAGAGGTGTACATCACAATCGCCACCAATATGCTGCTATGATGGAGCAAAAGCGCATAGACAATAAATTATAAGTCAGCGGTATACAAGTTTCGAGTTTATTTCTTAACCACTTTCGCGTCACTAATATGGTTAGGATCCTAAAGTACAACACAGTACAGCTCAGGACAATAGATCTATAGAATTATGAATTTAGTGTCCGACAACATAGCCCATGAGTATTTGAGAAATGCAGCGGGTCTCTACTTGTTGATTACACGTAGTCAGCTAATTGACAAGGAAAGCTTAGTGAAATGGAGTTGCGTGAACTTTCCACCTTTCCCCATACATCGCTTTCCTCTTAACATACTCGTTTAATGTTGTTACGTAATTTGTATTAAAAATACCATTTACAATTGTAGATACTACTATCGAAGTGTAGTACGATTTCTAAAACATATTCCTGTGTTATATATCAGTCTCATATATTACAAGGAGACTAGAAAATATTCGCAGAGATCTATGAAAATTATATAGAGCAAAGTTTTTTAAAGCGTAAAATCGTTATAGACAAGATTTTAATTACATTGCAATTATCAGGACTAGTAATTTAGTAAAACGCTTAAAGTACAGGTTTTTAATATATAAGTTTGGTATTATTCGATTTTATATAAAAACATAGTTGGTAAATTCTATTTAATATTTCCTAATGTGATTAGCACCAGGCATCACATTTTCGTGATCGAGTGTTAAATTGGTGTCGTAAGAGAGTTTATGAATTTCATATTCATTGGCCAACCTTTGTAAACTAAACTAGAATATTTTAAAGTATTATCTTGAAAAAAAAATGGTCGATTGTTTTAGTATAACAATTGAATTCTGTATTAAAGTATTTCAAAGCTATTGAAATCGATAAAATAATCAAATATTTAAATCATAAGATGCTATATTGCAGTAGCGAGAAAAAGTTTTTCTCCGCTTTGAATAAAATGTTAAAGAAACTTTAAATATAGAGAATACATATACAAATTGAAGTACTAACATATAAAAAATACTAAAGTATCTTGTTATTTGTTAAAAACAAATTATCGGGCCTTTAAATTATTTTTACTGTAGATTTTTTAAATTATAAGTAATTAAATGGAAAGTCTTTGGTATCTATATCGGTGGTATACGGCATCATTTGGCTATATATAATTTTATAAATAAAATTTTATATTAAATATTTAGTATATAGCTTACTTTCTCTAAGAAAAGTATTTCAAAACGTGATGTTTAACAAATGTATTCTATTGTTTCAAAATTTATTTCAAAACATTAAATTTATATTGAAATAGCGATTTAAATGATGTTCATTAATTTGAATATCTCATGTATATATTTGCATATGTATTGATAACCTATATATAATCAAATTAATTTAGTTACTATAGTATATTTTTTTGTTAACTAGTATTTCTTTGTAATATTTTTTTCTTAGACCTATATAATTAAATTCAGTTTACACGTACAGAACAGAAAAATGGTGGCGAATACACCTCTAAAAGTAAAAATCTCTAAATTTAGGTTTAGATCTGTCAAACGTGTGTAACCTAGTCTATATATTTCTACATTGACAATTTAAACCTTATTGCTATCAATTTAGAGATATACAGAATAGGTTACGCTCTCTAAAACTTTGACAGGTCTAAAGCTAAATTTAGAGATTATTAGTTTAGAGTGTGTACATCAGATTCGCCACCATTACGTTGATAGTACAGAAGCTAGAAATTTACATTAATCACTGTCACCTATGTTTTAAATTATGCAATAAAATCTTGCAGTAGAATCAATCTTCGCCTAATTAATGCACAGACCTTGAAACTTCACGTATTACAAAATGTACTAGTCACGTTCTGTTCCAAATTGTAGATCTGATTTACATACAATATGTGCCCACGTCGCAAGTTTTGTAACGATTAATCCTACTAATACGCAGATAATTGATAGCTTTTAGTTAACTCAGTGAGAGAAACATAAGCATATCTAACATTATACGAATTTTAAATTAATAATGCTGCAGTAATTTTACTCATCAAAATCAAACGCGAATAAACGCTATCTTGTATTTGTGATTTATGCAATAAGAACATTTTAAATTTATATTATTTGACATGTAATTTTATATAGTATCGACTGATATTAAGAAATAGATATAGAATATATTAAATATATGAACAGCGCGACGACAAAAGAAAGTTATAAAAAAATTTATTGTTTAATATATGGTTAGAAAGTAGATTAAACGCTACCATATATGTATTTGCGAAGAGATAAACGGTTAGTATTCTATTACTGAGATTTAGTATTATTGCACACATAAATTGACGTAATGAGCACTTGGTTGGAATCGCCCGCGGGTTCCATGAGTCTTTGAAACTGCCATCCCATCTTTGTAAGTGGTAGGAACTGGTTTAGTAGTATTCAGCAGAGGTTCCTTTACGTGTAGTGAAGTAAGTAGTTAAATTCTGACATTTGCTTTGAACCTCATAGTTTATGGTGTTAAGGCATTTTATATAAGAATCGTTTAAATTAATAAAACGACACTAAATTACGTTACAATTTGTAAATTATTTGTAAAAATGAATCTATTAACCGCATGACTCTATTACACATATTTTTAAGTCGTTCTTCCGATTTATGTTACGGATAAATAATTGTAATTGAAAAGTATTATTTTTTTTGTTTCTCAAATCTGCAGATCTGGTAATAATGCCCGATATAAATAAATTAATACACATTTTACACACGGTGGCGTCGCGGCGGTTAGAACCATCGTAAGCTAAGTGTGTTGTAGCTTATGTTATATGTAGGTAGGCCAGCATATCTGATAAAGGTTTTGATACTCGTAATACCCAGACCCATCACATAAATGTGTGACCAACACCCAATCGAATAGCCTAAAATTTTTCACATTTATAGCTAACTATTAACTTTGTATATTCACGCTGACGTGAAATAATTATCTCCCAAGCAAACGGCATAATAAAAGTCTTATAACTAAGCTTTAATTGACATTTAAACAAAATAATATTATGTGGACAAAATTACCTTGGCCAGTTATAACGTTTAGCTCTCGGAAAATCTTAAATATTCAAGTAACATCCCAGACGAAGTGTGTACAGACAATAAAACGGATGCATTTCCTGTATTAGTGATTATTTCTACCTGCACTGAATCATATAATGCGTGCTTGGCGTATGTTTCATATCACAGTTGTTTTACTTTAATTGCATATGAATCAACAGTTTTATGTCGAAGCTAACTACGGCAAACGAGTTTCGAAAAGTATGTCAAAAGTCAAATTAACTGGTATAAACAAATTTTATTAGTATAGATTTCATTACTAATTCTCCTTGTAAATGATAACGTTTTAATTGTAATTAATAGAGGTAATATCCTGATGATACTCCGGTGTCGGAGCGAAACGTACGTCGAGTGGTTGTGGGTTTTTCGCGGAGTATTGCTTGTATATTGGTCTATTGGGATTTTGCACGTCTTAATTGATCAATGTTTAATTATAATTCAAGAACATTTCTAAATTATATTCTACATTGATAATCGTCAAAAACTATGCAACTATCTTGGAATTCGAAAATTATATATTTTCAGTAAAATCTTGAATTATGAAATTAAGCCAATTATTTCGGTAACTGCTTCCGGTATATACTGACGTCTAGCATCAGCTATTAGTTAAAATTAATATTACTGCCACGAAAAGCAACAGGGCATGACATTTCGTAATATTATTTGCGAAAATTCACGATGATTTTGTATTTTAAATTTATTTTTAATCTAATTAGAAATATATACAGATTTAGCATAAAGTTAGACTGTCACTATTATTTTAATAAGGGAGAGTATATTCTATATATATGTATATTTAAAACGAATACACACCCATTACTTGAAATCGTGACTGCAGACATACACTTGTATTCAGCGGAGAAAGTTCCAGTTTATGAAGGGATTGAAAATAGGCTTGTGTCGTGAGCTAAGAAAATGTACCATTTTCCTATTAGGAATTATAATTTGTATAGTCGCAGTCTGAATAATGTAATAAAGAATGATTTATAAAATCAATTCTCTATTTCGTTAGCTTTTCACTATTGGTTTGTGTACAAGATGCTTTCAAAGTTAATAATGAATATGGACAAAATTTGCAGAATATGTATAAATATATAAACATAATATAGTATATTCATAGTAGTATTTAGTAGCTAAGTTACACTGCTATTTTCTCACATGCTCCATTACCTTCATTTCAACGTTGCGCAAATATAAAACATTCAATTGTCTTCCTAATTAGCTGCATTGTTTGGTCTGCTTGAAAATTATACCCTAGAACAAATGAAAATTTCTGATAATGATTGTCTTCCGGGAATAATTAATAAATGTTCTCAGGTTATTTTTGCAAGTTATATTCATTGCAATATCGGCAAGAATGAATCGCCTTAAACCAGTGTCAAATATGTTTATTTTTTATGCTAATCACTGTATGTAGGGCGATTTTCTGTTACCCGAGGCTAGATGTGTATTAGTAATATAATTTACATAAAAACAACGATATTCTTTATAAAATCCAATAAAGAAACCCCGCTATCTTGTTTTCATCTCGAACCAGCCAAAATTGATTTGTCAACGAACCTACCACATCTTTTTACCGTTCGAAAAAACCTACGGTAATTCTCATTTAATCGTAGTTACTCAGCATCTATGCAGTAATAAGGTTCGTTCACCAGAAATGCTTTCTAAAGAATCCGGCGGAACTAAATGATTCCTAACATCAAATGCGTTAAGCTGTGTCTGATATGTGTGACTGACGCTAATGCTTGATTCCGTTAACGTCGCGTGCGTCCATGCCCCTACTATCTTTCTGTCAACCACTTAGCAGCTTCTCGACAACAGCTAGAGCTGCTATCTTTCAACCAGTCTCGACCACTTAAGAGCAATTTGTGTTGAAATTATGTATTACCGTAGGATTTAAGCTCTTGAACATAACTTATTATAGTGTCAGTACTCATCCTCCTCCTCTTGAATAATTTCTATTGCATTTTACTTTACAAAACGTCAACATAAAGTTGTATCGAATGAATTTACGCCTGATTAGTTTCACTAATCTCAATAAACGTAAAGAATTATTGATTTAATAAGTATATATTAAAAAATCCGACCCAGTGTTTAAATAAGTGAAAACCCATCTAAAAGGAAGACAAAAACAACTATGCTTAACGTTAGATTATTATGACAAATATAAAACAAGTAGTAATACTTTCTAATTAAACATCTAGTTCCAATAGTAGTGCGTCAGGTGGTCTGCACATAGCGCTTTTGGTACGAGCTTAACACGTGCAAGCTTGTTTAATACCGGATTTCTTTGGGGTCAGCAGAAGCCCCGCTCAAATTGGCTATTATTGTCTCAAAACCAGTTGTCACTATAATATTCCTGAGAAAACAACGGTCGATAATAACTGACACGTAAGAAACAGTGTCCTCTTAAAAATTTCAGAATTTACTTCATGTTTATTTAACGGTATTTCTGGAGTATAGTTAAATAGTTTAATATATATAATTGCATAGCTAAGCTGAATTATAAGTTAATATTCGAAAACACAAAAAATGTGTTTAGAAAATGTAACAGGTGTTCATTGAGAGAGGTTAAGGAAGTTCATATTAAAAAAATCATTGTATATTAAAACTAAGGTGTTAAAATCCAATTTTTGATATTTATCAGCTTTTAAATAGTTTTCTAATGTAATATTCAAAGCTGTATACAGTAGTTTAAAACTGCCAAACTTTTCAAATTAAAAACACGAAACCATGAAAAATATTTACTAAGCACGCGTCAAATTAATTAATTCCTCTTTTTATAAGGATTTGTGGTCACGACGCCGACTGTCAACAACCCAGATTGTGAGTCATTTGCCTCTTTTGGGTTTACGAACCAGACAGGTCTATCAAACGACGATCGTGATCTTGTTTACGGATTTCCATGTAATTTAACCTTGATTTTAGATAAAAACTTAACGTTTAAGGTTCCCATACAAATCTGATTCCATAGTATTATACAGCAGATACGCGCTATGAAAGTACCGTTTACAAAGGAAAAAAACTGAGACTTCGATGTCTATTTGTCCGTCTGTCACCAAGCTGTAACTCATGAACAGTTAGACAGCTGAAATTTTAATTATAGGGACGTATTTCCTTTAAAAATAAAAAAAAATATATATAAGGGCTAACTTTACGCGAATCCGGCAACTCTGACTTTCCAGGTTTTTTTCTTATAATCATAGAAATTCACTGTTTTAAATAGTGTACGTTAACATATTAAATAACTTTTGGAAATAAATGTTCTAGAAAAATATATTTAATTTATTTTAAATTCACTCGTTAAATGCGAGTTTTATTAAAAGGATATAAGAAAGCTTTGCGGTTACTTCGAAACAACGTTGACATAATTGGTTTGAGAAAACTTTTCTTAATAACAATGCAGCAGAATAGCGGTTAGTTTGGATAAATAGAGCACAGAAAACAATGATGCGTCGACGTTTTTTAGCTGACCGACATAAATGGAAACATTCTTATGAGAAAAATCTGCAATTGACTTAGTTATTTTTTTAATTAGTGTCAACTACTTTCCGCTATGATATGAATTGAGTTGCCTTAATAATCTAATAAATCTAAACAGTCATATTTGTAAACTTAGAAGACGACTTCTTTCTCCTAAATTACTTATATTTAACAATTTAAATCATATTGTTATTAAATAACTTAATTCAAATATGAATCGGACAAAGTGAAGACGATATGTATCTAATAGTAACTTGTATTGTCTATGACATAAAACGTTAGCATATTATGCGCGTCGTTAGTTCTCAGATCAAATGTCAATGTGGGTGTTCCATATCCGTTTTCGCCCTGTGGGCCTATTGTTTTGTCTTGTACAGTCATCATCTGAACGGACTAAAATCAATACTGTATGTATTGTAAAATGTAGTGCAAGCTTCTCAGTCATTCGCTCTCGTAATAGACATCATATGCCTGCCCATCTTGGACTTAGTCCAGATACTCTTATACGCAGCAATAGTTCAGTGCGAGGATTAAATTTCACAGAAGTCATTGAAGGACCAATTTTGATACAACAACAATTTGATACAAAATGCTAATAACTCATTTTTATGAGACTGTTTTTCCTTCCTGCCATCTTGGTCCAATATAACATAAATTTAAGTATCGGCTGTGAGATGAAGATGAACTTGCAAAGCTAACGGATTTCTAAGTTTTTTGACCCGTTTATACAGACTGGTTGGGGTTTTTGTTATTGACTGATTACAATCGGTTACGTAGAGTTACGGCGAATTATGTCACTGGTTAATGCACTGTGTAATGGTGCCGAAAATTTATGATTCTGATGGTTTTAGAATACAATTTAAATTAAACTTCATATCAATGAGTAAAAGTGATTTCTAATTAAATTTATAACGGCATACTTTGGCTCAATTATCCAACTTACCTTCTATAGTCTACCCTTGGCTGTTTAGTGTCGCCTATACAGATTTTGTCTACAATACGATTTGGTGACTGAAAACTGAATTACTTTAAATAAATGAAATTAATTTTAGACGTGCATCACCAAAGACAAACTAATATAACAATTTTAATTCATTAATCATAATGAGCAACTTTTATATAAGCCTATCACAATTACTTTGAATTGAACAATTCAAATAACATGTGTAGGAGTAAAAGTAAGGGATGAAGTTGCTGCATATTTGTAAACTGATTTTGAAGCCTTACCGATAGCTGTGATATATTTTGAGGATGTAATCTTTCCATTGCTTACGTATCTACTCTGTGCTCTCTATGATTTGTAAACTTAAAATTGGCGGACAAGATTTGCACTATCAAAGTACAATAGTCATTAAACTTTTATTGGGCTATTAAATTTTGTTTGATGCATTAGGACGTTGATTATTGTGTGTATAACAATGCGTGTAAGCTTTGTTATGATTGCAGCAACCATAGTCTATGCGCTGTCATGCATCGTATCATTGTTCATACAAACTTGCATAACTTGTGCCCAATTGAGTCTTCCTGATGACAAAACATTTATTAAGCTGCCTACTAAAATGCTATTAAAAACGCTTTTATATTGCTTTTTTGTTTTCACAAGGCGGTTGCAAAACCAAATACATCTGTTCTTTGAAAGAACGATTTCCATAAGAAACAAAACACTGGCGTACCGCACAGATCTCAATCAATAAATAATATTGTGTTTAACTGCTAGGCTATGAGGATACGAAATCTATCCAATGTACATATTTTGTAACAGTTTTAATTTACTCTCGACAAATTACTTTCGATTATTAAAGCTCGAGATAAATGGATAGACGCGTAACTGATATTCATATTTTTATGTTTCGTAATAGCCTCGACCATTGGTCCAATTTCCACGGTTCAACTGCGCTATTAATATTATGCCCATTTGGGTGTGCCGGACCTGCCGACATAGTTTACTAACTTGTACAGTAAGTACTATTCATATTTTGGATAGTTCTATAGTTCTAACAGCCGCTTTGTAGCCGTAAAATGTAAATGTCGCCTTATGATTGGCGTATAAGTTTATAAAATGGCGTTAGAAGAATAATAGATATTGAAGAATCTTTACAAAATGATTATGTTCTAATATAGAAAGTTCTTTCTAATAAAATAATTATTTTATCATTGCAAATAACTCCCACTACAGATACAATTAAAGCTGAGGAAACGGACAATACTCCATTTTGTTATACACTGTGGTTTGTTCAAATACCGGTCCTGTTAACCTAATCAAACATAACCAATGTACGTAAACTATTTAAAAACAACATACTGCACAACGTTCTTATCTGTGTTCGCCTGTTCGATAATTTACATGTAATATAACGCTTATAGTGTTCATGTTTCAAAATAATAAAGATATCTTTATGTAAGATTTAAAGAAAGTGGTCCAGATAACGATATATGTAGTGTAGACACGAGAGAATATCTATGTATCGAGCTTGATCGAGGTTTTTCAAGCTAATAATCATTTATTAAAGTGAAGTAGTAATCAAATCTATGGTGTGAGTTATTATATAATTATAACTTAAATATCAATATTGTACGTATACTTATTTGTCCGTTGTTTTCTAGATCAAGATCTGTGAAGTGTTGCAAAGTATTTCTCATATTCTAAGGAAAATCCATATCCTCCATAGAATAACTTAATTTAAGGTGATACTTGTTTAAAATAATGATTATTAAATCACTTTAAAAATTTCGAGGTCGTCGGAGTGCTATAAGCTGGTAGTGGAAGCATATCAGCGAAAACCAAGTCTAAAAAAAGCTACGCCTGCCTGCCTAATAAATGTCACCTAGCGGGATAACAGGAGCTGTTTTAATATAATCTATTTTTTAAATCAACTAAAATTCAACTACCTGCGGAAACGGTAATAAGTGTTAATGTTATGATATGTGCGTAGAGAGTGCAGACCTCTTGGGGGATTCTGGTTGAATTTAAAATTTAAAAAAAAATTCAAATCAACATAAGCAATAAGCTGGCAGCGGGAAGTATTCGTAATAGTATATGACAGAATTTTAACTGTTCATAAGTATTGCCATCGTGGAATGCTCTCCTACCTTTAGGATTGGACCTTTACCTTAATTCATAGGTCAGGTAACACCGCCATTTCGCGGATCGCGTGCAGCCCAGCGCACCTTGCAATTGCTATAAACAATATAATACATAAAATTCAGTAATTTCATACAAAGTTGTTAGTACATCATAAACCTTGGTTTTAATACGTTATAAAAACGCAACGCACTGCACACGCAGTTAATTTAATAATAATTTACAATTTAATTATTTATAACTATTAATCCTAAGGTTATTTGGTTAATTACGCGTTTTTTGTATATGATATAGTAGAAGAACATTTTACTTTTGATGTCCAAATAGGTATTAGATTTAGACAATAATAATTTTTTTGGACCACGATCCTTGTATTGTACCATAGTACAGACTTAATCCCCTGACAGTAAGTGGCCTGTCAGGAGATTAAATATGGGGGGGGGGCAAAGACGTTTTAGAGAACGCCTAAATAATCATCTAAAGCCTTCTTTTCAAAGGTATAGTTTCAAGTATCAGTACGCCGTAATATATGAATGCGTTTAAAGATTTCGGTATAAATCATTTAAATAATAATTTGATTATTATGTTGCATCAATGCTCCGATGCACAGATAGTGACTTATTTTTTAATTTTTTTAATTATAATAGTTACTAGTCAAAGACCGGACATTTAAATTAATAATTTTTCCATACCATCAAACCATTAGTATTGTGGTTATTTAAAAACCCAAACGGCAACGTTCAACCTTTGAATTATCAATTGCGTACAAAAATATATCTGCTATATATTTTTTCAAAGAAACATATTTCCTGACATGTAACAAACGGTATAAGGTAAAGACTAGACTTTATTTGGCGAGGCTAATAAAAACTTCGTGCAGGGCACAAACCCAATAGAGGTGTGCACGAAAGTTGATATGATAACATAAACGGCGACTTACTAATGATTGAATTCAATTTGTTTCATTGTATTTTCTCTCATTCAATATTCGATTTGCATTTTTGATAGAGTTATATTGAAGTTGTGTAAGCTTGTTACCACATTTGGTACCTTTCTATTTGACAGCTAGCGACTTCCTAAAGTGCATTTGTGTTTTCAAATTATAAAAGAACTAGCTGTACCAGCGACTTCGTCCGCATGGATTAGGTATAACAACTTAAAAATACTTATTTTAAAACATGGCGTACTATCTATATATATCCGTGCAAAGTTCCATCTTCCTAACACTAACCGTTTCGACGCTAGAGTGAGAACGGGCGAATGAACGGATATGACGAAGGGTTCCTTTACGTAGACTGTGGAACCATAATAAAAGTAGCCTAAGTGACTCCTTATTACATTAGCTACCAATCAAAAAAAGACCCGTCAAAATCAGTCCAGCCATTCCAGAGATTAGCCGGAACAAACAGACAGACAGACAGACAGGCAAAAAATTTTAAAAATGTCATTTTGGTGTATGTATCGTACATATATACATATGCGGTAGTAAAAAACGGTTATTTCAATATTAAAAACAGACACTCCAATTTTATATATTAGTATACATATACTTGAAGTTGGCTCACAAGATATGAATATGTATGCCTGAAACAGAAACAGTGTCTTAGCGTGCAAGCTGTAAACTTACGCCATCTATTATTTATCTTAATTATAGCCTACTTACTAACATTCTGCTGAGAACAGTTCATTAAAACTATTTAGGTGTTTCGCTAACATCTGTCATAATTTATTACTGTATGGCTTAAAGGAATGTCTCTCAATTAGACTTAGGGCATTGCACATATGTACGAACAAGTAAAATTATTACGGTTGAACTATATCGTAATATTTCTATGTGTACATAAAAATGTTGTTGTAAAATACAGTGATTATTTAGTGAAAATTTACTAATAAAAATAAGTTTTGAACATTATACCAAGAAAAGGCACTAGATTTGTAAGGCGCTGACTGCTATCACTTGTAATTGTAGATTGGACATTTAAGGGAAATGTTATGAAAATGCAAAGATCGAAATCGTCTCAAAGTTAATTAAGGAAAACGTGTTTAGCGAAAGTGCAAAATAAAATTTGGCATTACCCGCGTCGGGGCGTTGACATGCGGCGAATGTCGATGCACTTGACGATATTATGCAAGCGACAGGTTCTGGTTTAATAATAATTATCTTAAATTTTAAAAGTGTTTCTCTTGTTTCAGGTGGGGGTTTTCATAAAAATGCCTTGTATTGATCTAATAACTTGAGGTAAGATAAGAAAATTTTGTGATTGATTTGAAATAAGAACGTCTATTTATATCGAGTGTAATTATAATTTCTTTAATCATATTTCAAAGCTTTGAATTATTAATTCTTAATTCCGAGGAGGATTGAGGACAAATGAGACAGTCGCATTGTTTTCGAAAAGGTATTTAGCTTAAAGTTTATAATGATATAACTATAGCAAGTGTTATTTAGTTTTTATAGAGGTTACTGACACTTCGGAGGGGGACTAAATAAGTATTGGCATTCAGATTTTAACTGTGCTGTTGTGTGAAACATATAAATATTTTGTTCTCTGTATAATATAGTATAGAATACGTTATATTGGTACCTTTAGTTTGATGTCTTCTTCATAGTTATTTGTTCGTGATTCATATTTCTTTATATACAGCTTTTTAATTGTACAGATAAATAACTATTAAAACAATATTATAAAATAGAATTTATAGGTATTTCATAAATAATAATGTAATTACAGAAGGCTCTCCACCGTACAAGGCAAACATTATCTATTTCTTCTTCCCAATTAGTTACAATAAACGTAAACATATCTGAAAATAAATTATAATATGAAGAATTACGTAAGAAAAATCCTTCTAAATATAATATTAAATACGTGACAGCAATGCCTGCCGTATTTCAATATGAATTGAGTTATCAAGTGTCAGTGCAGTGACATACGCTAAGCCTAACCCATGACCCGACTTAGGAGAGTGGATTTAATTAATACGTAAGTTATTAAAGCGTGTATGGTGTCAGGGCCTCGTCAAAATAGTCGTAATTTGATGTCAGTTCACACGCATAGTAAAGTTCTTTTAAAGTCAAGAAATAATTCGACAGTATAGTTTTTTAAGGTGGATCCCTCGGTTAGTATTTTGATATGTTAGTGCGTTATTATAAAAGCAATTTTAAAATTACAAAGGCAGGATGACTTTTATTACAAGACTCTGAAAAGGTATAAACTATGTATGACACAGTAACTTTTTAAATCCATCCTATCAATCCAAGGATTCGTTGATTATATTAATATTTTATTTAGAATTCTCGACCTTAGACATGTTAATTTTATCTATACTAATATATAAAATTGGAGTGTCTGTTTTTAATATTGAAATAACCGTTTTTTACTACATCCATAGACTGCGGAACCCTAATAAAAGTAGCCTAAGTGACTCCTTATTACATCAGCTACCAATCAAAAAAAGTCCCGTCAAAATCGGTCCAGCCATTCCAGAGATTAGCCGGAACAAACAGACAGACAGACAAAAATGTTAAAAAATGTCATTTTGGTGTATTTATCATATATATATATATATATTCATATGCATGTAGTAAAAAACGGTTATTTCAATATTAAAAACAGACACTCCAATTTTATATATTAGTATAGATAATTTGTATTGTATTCACATAATACATGGGTAGAATTTGTTTTATGTTTTATTGAAGAGTTACTATTGATATAATGTCCAAACAGTTCATACCACTCCTTAACTCCAATGCAATGAAACTTAACAATCATTTGACCTTCGAATACTTCACGATTCAGCTGTAGAACGAGCTACACTAACTAAACGTGTCCTAATGGCCGGCGTGTCCCATAAGTATTTTTTCAAATGCAAATTGCTTAATATCATACTCATTATGACTAGGGTGATATAATTTAATTAGTATAATAATTATCGTATTTTAATTATACTTGATCGATAATCCCATTATTTATCACTAGTAGCCACAACAGTAGTAGTAGACACAGTAGTATTAGTAATAGTAGTAGTAGTAGTAAACAGTAGTAGTAGTAGTAGACACAACAGATGACACGAGTAATGTGAACTAAACAATACTGATTATGATCTTCTTACAATGGATAAACAAGAATGCAGGTCAAGATCACATTCGGTATACTGTTTACATTGCACTATCTTAGGCAAATACGTTATTTACCTAAAATACTACTACAACGGACAAATGAAAAATAAAGTAATCAATTTTACAAAGATATGATACTATATCAGACATTTGTATAATTTTTAGATATTTTTGTATACAATTAATATATTTTATATAGAATTCATTACGCAAAAGAACACGGCATAGTAAATGACTACTAAAATACAAATAAGACAATTGGAAGGACAATTTTCTCAAAGAATGGACCACCGGAGCCAATTCTAAGTAACGCTCTGTTGAATACGATCATCTCCGACAATGCTGGAAGCTAACCTCGGCTAAACCTTGACCAACTTCAGTGTTAGGAAGAAATATCGATAATTGTTTAAAACTTAAAACAAATTGCATTTTGATGAAGGAAAATTTTTGAGGACACGTTGGCATGCCCCATTTCCGGTGTTGAGGGACTTCATAAGATACTGCAGTATAAAATTTCAGAGTCACTTTACTGGAAATAAATTAACTCACATAAATTTGAATATAGTTTAAAAACTCACGTACGCGTAACGGTAATATATAATTTATGAAAAGTATTTAGATCTGTATGTCAATAACAGCATACAGACAGTTTAATCACATAGTTTCACCATAATACTCAATTAATAATTGTTTTAATTTATATAACAATGCATATGGGACAGCGGGGCACTTTCATCGACCAAATCTGTCGATCACGTATCACAGCACTATTTTCGAATAAACGTTGCCGCTTCAAACAATGTAAGTTTTTTGTATACTGAATTTTAATAGCTATAAAGTAGTTCGTAATTTGATGCACTATAGTTAATTACATCTATATGATGGCTCGACATGACATAGAGAGATGATCTAATTGTTTTTTGAACATTCCTTCACTAATTTTGCGCGCTTACGATTGAATACAACTAACATCAAATGCATTTTATATTGATTGAAGCAGTTATATCTTTAAAATATTCAGTCCACTTCAACTGACTACTTTAAAATATCTTTTAAAATTGCAATAAAGCGCTCATAAGTATAATATTTAAATACGAATGTTTGTAACATTTAAAAACTCACAGTAAATATATATAGTATAACTCCTTAAGTAATGAGTTATCGTGCTGAATGTGATATTCAAAGAAATCGTTCCCAGTAGAGCGTCGAAGTCTGAATGCAACTCGACGTTTCATAATTAATGGTATTTATTTGCATTGAATCCGTATACGTTTCTTTATGCAGGCTAGCGTGAGAAATGTAAGATTAAGCAAATCGTAAGTAATAATTACTAAGCAAAAGAAATTGCGAAGTGAAAAACCATTATGTTAAGAGTGCTATGTGAAGATTAAGAAAAATGTAAATAGAAATCAAAGGAATGCCACTGTTGAAGAATAAATAATACTATAAATAGGAAGGTTATACATACGCCTTGCAAGTCAAAGTATGATTTAACCTTAGTTAAAATAAAAAAAGTGTATGTACGTGTATTTTTTTGACAAATTTCACACATGAGCGGTTAGCCCCAAGGTAAGCTATTTAAAATTTGTGGTAATTGCTTAGTTTGGTGCTAACACAACTGATAAACGTAAACTTACATCAATGATATAACTTTTATGTCCATTTTTTAACATTCTTTTAACTAACGTTATGTAAATAACGCAGCGAGTAAAAAGTACAACAAATGGATTGCCGAGACAAGGCCAAAGCGCTGGCGATTCCTTGCTGGACTGCAATACTAAAACCTGTATTCTGTGTAATAGCCGCTTACACAAAATCTAGTTAATCGTGTATTTATACGTATGATTTCATATTTCTATGTGCGTAATTAACTTATCGACGACAATCTTCTAATTCAAAGCTGACCAGAGTGCTCAATATTGTGGAATAACAATAGTTATTGTGTTTCTATGGTAAATTACTTTATGGACTGTATCAACAGAACGGTATGTTTCACTCTTTACCGGACTATACATACCACACATAGACAGCATTCTTACAAAGTTGGTTATAAGATGTAATCATTCAAATCAAAGCACGTCGTGATGTTTATATGTAGATAACATTAATTAATGGATGTTAATCGTGATCAAATCTACATTTACCGTTTGACGACCTTTATTTGTCATACTTGTAAGGTGTTTAATGTAACCTATTTGGTTTGTTAAGGGAAATTTTAGTTTTTGTATAACTGTGCATTAATATTTTTAATGAGTACGTGACAAACAGTAAGGAAATACATCTGTTGTGAGCGCGCAAGCATGCTCTTGTTGGAATTAATTACCCAATTTATATATTACATATATTGCTACAGTTATTTCATCCTTATCTGTTGAACTGATGTCCACGAATCCATTACATTGGTAAAAACAAATTTTTTATTAAAAGTTACCTTTAGATCCTTATCTAATCTCTTTGCAGCTGTGACACTTTTTTTGACAATTAACACCTTTTGTCTTCAGTCTACCGGGACCACCCCCGGCGTAAAAAACCGGAAAAGGCGGGAAAAATTAAAATAATATAAATTTTTTTTTTTTTTTAAAAAAAAAAAAACCCCCCCACCTTATAAGATTCTCTTTATGACTAATCGTTATTTAGTAAAAACTTAAACACAAAACGTTCCTATGTGATTGAACGTAATATCGGGTACCATAAATTTTCATGTTTCTTTGAAATAAAAACCACCGCGTATAAAAAATCCCACAATCAAACATTCTTAGAAAATCAAACACAAAATGCCACAGTGAATAACAATGAAGGCTTAAAATCGAAAGCCTACCGGAAGCGAGGTGAGAACAAACAGTCGAACATATTTTAGATATTGGTTAAATTATGTAACTCTGCTCTATACCTCTACAATGATTTGATTATATCATAGTAAAGTGTGTTAGTAACTTCGTAATAATTGTATTCGAGTTAAGACACTCGCTAAGTAGCGTGTGAAAATGAGATGAGCGCTAATTATGTCAAACACGAGAACGCCTTAGTATAGCCCTGAGGTACGTTTGAATCCGGTCGACCCATACGCAAACACATATGTTTTATTAGCTACGCGCACTGAAACAGTTCTTAATTTTATGTTATTGTATGAATTGGGCATTATATAACATATGGAGAGAAAAGGAAATGCAATAACAACCATTATTCCAGTTCTTTGCGATTACTTTTTTAGTAGCCGGTAGTAGAAGAGATTCAAAGTGTATACGTTATAAACATTTTCCCTCGGACTGCATAACAAGGAAATGGTAAACATGAAGTTTAATTACAATTGTGAGAGTCATGCAGAAGAAAATACTGTAATTTGATTGTTAAGAAGTTGTTGAAACGTGATTGATGTGGAATTCCTGTCTTTACTTTACCAACCAGACATGCTGTTTTCGCCAAGAAAATATATTATATCTAAGACACATACTGTCATCCCTCATTTTCATTGGGGTCAAAGAACTTTAAAATTAATGTTATTTCTATTTAATTTCGCAATGGCCTCCATTTCCTAACAACAATATTAAAACTCTTGTTGCAATTTCCAATTAAGATAACTAAAATATAATGTGTATTAATGTTTTTAATTAGTATGGTAAAAAGATTCAGTGCATAACAGTCGTAGTAGGTCGTTCTCATCTTCATATCAGGTAATGTTATTCGAAAACGTCATTGCGCTTATTTACATTTCCATAGATAATAGCATTTTATGAGACAAACATTTTTATTAATCATATGATCAAAATATATGAAATCATCTAACAAAGTGTCTTCTCAATCCCGTCCAACGACTATTTTAAACAATCAAATAATAAAAAATATAGAAATCGTAATGTAATGTACGGTGAATACACTACGCACCATGCCAAAGCATTTTCGAATACTTTCTAAACAAATATGGAGTCTATTATAATATTATGTAACCTTCATTTAGCCCCTGATAACAAGTTGTACTCAACATTAATAAACAAAATTTCACGAACGTGTAACGTAAAGGAAAATCCCCAAAACGCCCAAATTTTAGACATATATATTTTGGTCCATAAGTCGGCCGCAGCGTTCATTTGATCTTAATCTTTAAAAATCACTTTAATATAATAAACACGACTCTGTTTTTTGATAGTAGAATATGGCTTGCTCTTGGTCGTATGAGTAGCCATTCCAAAATTGCATATCTTATCTTTTAAAACCTTTTTAAAATTTTGCAACCACTATTTAGATGCGAAACTGGACAACTTTTACATAACAGACACTTTAAGTATGATGTATTAAGTACGGAATTAGCTAACCTATTGTTTTAACAATTACAACGAATTTCACGATAAAACGTCCATGTGTGTTAGAAGTTAAGCAATCAAACCGCACAATTTAATGTTAAACTATTTCTACCTAAATTAATTTACTGCGATAATTCATTGGGGTTTTCGGTACAGTAGGACTTCATTTAGAAAAAATGTATTGCATTGTGCCCACTTGTCTTTGGAGATAGCAAACAATAACAAACGTCAAGAATTATGTGGAAGTTCTGAACACACTTTTTGTACTAGGACTTTTTACTAGCGTACGTTAATTACGACAAACAATATACCTTCCTATATACATCATGATTTTTTTATAAGCATTTGTTAATAACTGTAGTAACTAGTATAGTTGGTACTTGCCATTGATAAGCCTAAGTATATTAGACAAAACTACAATATCAGGTTATGGTTAAATTGAGAACACAAAAGACACGGTAATGTTGACATTTTAAATAATTTATTGACAATTTGCAAGCTATAACACACTCAATAAAGGTTATTGATGACTTTGATAATGCTACCGCGTTAACAACTTCCTGGTTCGTGGTTATTTGTACATAAATTAGAAATAAAAAGTTATAATTAACTGGATTCGCAAATAATTAAATTATATTTTTTGCTTAAATTGCGGTACAAAGTTTGTAACGGGAGATTCTGACATTAATTTCTTTTTATACTTTTACTACGCAAACGCGAAGGTTTGTGTGCATGTTTGTTATAACCCACAAAGCATAATACGTTTTAAATGTTTACTTATATATTTTTATGACTATACGCGTAAAATCTAGGGTCGTAGGCAGGTATATTCCTGGCTGAAATGTTGACATGTTTCTTAAGGGGGTCCAGAGGTCGAAAAAAATGGGTACTTTAGTAAAAAAAAACAAAATTAAAGAAATTAATATTGTTAATGGTAATACTTAACATACACCTACATCCATGATAAAAAACCGAAGGTCAAGGGGGGTCGCGAAATATTTTTTTATACCAGGGGGGTCGCATAATGAAAAAGGTTGAAAAACACTGGTTTACAGTATTCGATTTGTCATTAGGCACAAAAAATAGAACAAAATTGCTTGTCATAATGTGTGAACTGGGCTTAATGGTTAATGGTTATTATTTCATAAAAACATTTTACTATATTTTACTAATTTGGCACAAGTGTAGAATATTACCCTCAAGAGGCAACAACAAAAGCCTATCTCTAATTAATTTCGTTGCACGTTGTGTCCCCTGACAGAAAAATATTTCTACCATTCGTTAATTCGTTTCTAATTAATGCATACTCAATACGTGTTACTATGAATATTAAGTGTTATCGTAAATCTCTATCGAATAATGCAGACCATATTATATAAGTACGTGCCTGACATGTAATTCTTTCGCCTTGACTAATTTCATGTTTGCTATGTATTTGACGAGACGATTCTTGCTACTGTGAACATTCAATGTGTGGCATTAAACATGATTATGTTGCAAAGCTATAACGGCTTTTCTAATGTGCGTTTATGTTGTATGAAAACTGTACTGTACACAACACGAACGAATACATTTTTTCGTATTTGTATTTTGTATCTAATTTAAATTTATATTTTTAAAACATTAAAAGATGTGAGCTTATATGTATAAGATTTATATAATTCATATCTTATTATATATCATAACTTTTATCCCTTGCTGTTTACAATTTGTGCCATTCAAATTTAAGATATCATATTGTACTCTATACTTATAAGCCGGTATCTTAAAGTTGTCAGGAAAGCGAGCTGTTACTGGTTCCGTGTTTGTTCAGCTCTCTATTTGTTGTTCCCACATCTCCTGTTGACACAGCCTCCATATCATTGCCATCACAAACTTGTTTCATATCTGATATGTTAAAATTATCTACTGTCTTCCGATGGTATGTATTCAAAGAGACGTTGAGGTACTGTACAATGCTTAATTAATTATTAGAAAATTGAACAATTACAACAGATTTGTATTAAAGTAGACTTGAACTAAATTTTATTAATAAGTTCTTTAGAACTTACTAATAATAATCCAGTATAACTTAATAAGATAACCAGAAGGTACAGTTAAGTTCACAGCAATTCTAAATTGATCCATTGTCTAACATTTTAATACTGAGCAATTTTGCAAACTTAATTCTTGGTTATTAATACATCTGACCGCCCAGTAAAATTCTCACCATTCATTAGTTTCTTAGTGTGTTACTGATTAAAGGAATTATAAAAATTCTCTTGATTTTATCAAGTTCTTGTAGTGTGTACTTTTAAGTGTAGTGTTATTAAAAAGAAAATTTAGTATTTCCCTTTATTTATATTGATTTTAATACAAATGCTTTATATATCGAAGAATATATATTTACGCGTGCAATTATTATAGGCCATTATTATGTTACATGTAAAAAAAATTTTCATTAATTGAAAATAATGTTTATGGACTCTATTATAATTCTCTTATTCTATCTCTCTCTATTATTGTTTTATTATAAGTTTAACCACGTGTTTGTAACGGCTAATATTAAAATTCAGTTCACAGAAAAAGGAATTATTCAAAAGCTGTCTCTTTCATATGAATGAATGTGCTGAGAATGGACATTACGAATTCTCAACAAAAAGTTTATCGACAAAATTTTATGTATTTTTTATTGCGTCGTTGAACTTAACGTTAAGTGCAGTTGATTTATTTGAATGCACTTGTATGATAATTGTTGGTTTTATAATAAAAAATTCTTAGGTGTACCGAGTTCCCGAAAAAATAATAATTGTATGGAACTTTTTACATATAAAAATACAGATAATGATAATTACAATACATTAATCTTTCGATTAGAACAGAATAAGGGTTGGGTAGAATAGAAAACACTAAGAGGACTGAGGAGTAATAGAGGCTTTTGAATTCGTATCATTATGAAACGGCTGTAATTTGTTTTTGAAATATCTTAAAAGATTCCAAACCTTCAGTTTCATACTAATAAGACAGTACGGCTCAATATATTTTTGAGTAAATATAATTTTAATAAATAAAAGATGTATTTTTATATATTTTTCATTATATACTTATTTTTATTACTCAATGATGATACATTGTTATCAAAACAACTGTTATTTTACGATAGCCTAAGAATTTCGAAAATTTTAGTGTATATACAAATTA
Organism: Pontia daplidice; assembly: GCA_963693355.1. NCBI lineage: Eukaryota > Metazoa > Arthropoda > Insecta > Lepidoptera > Pieridae > Pontia > Pontia daplidice. The sequence continues at coordinate 1,561,393 of CAVNZL010000139.1, read as the reverse complement.
TAGTATCATATACACCTACTATTTAAATTTATATTATTTATTAATAGAATTAAATTATGAATTAAATTATAAGAACTATGAAAATTAAAAATCATGGCATTCTCAGATGATGAATTTCTGTTGGCACTAAGAATAATAATATTAAACAGAATGAAATTAATATTTGAAGGTTTTCCGTATAACCAACGTCATTTTATTCCAAAATTCGCACTGGCCCTTTTAATCTTGATTCTAGGCGAACACATCACGGACAACTTGTAGTTAGAATGTTACTTAATATCTTACAATATGTATATAAATATATATATATATATATAACTACCAAATTCATTGTATAGGTGTTGAATCACGAACGAAACCGAATGATATCACGTAGTAAGTTCGCAGGCTGCGGTCAGAATGTTTAATTGTGCCATTATCATAATTGTACGTTAGGGGATTTGAACTTCTGCATAACATTATGTGGTCAAAATTATATGTGTGATATGCGGTTCCACGGCTCTTGCTTATAAACGCCTCATAACTCTGCTGTTAGTAGTATTCAATTATAATGTTAACAGATGTATGTTTTACTCATTCACGTAAAAGGAAATGTTTTTTTTACACTTACAATTATATAGGTAGTGTATGAGATTAACACATTTATTTTTATAAAGTCAACCTGACATTCAATAATATTCAATACCTTCCATTTAGTAGATACAGAATCGAAAGTCTAAGAAGTAATTATATTTGCAACAAAGCAAAATTATGTAAATTCTTAATTGATATTTATACACACATATTCAAATAGAGCTTTATTTAAAATACTGTTGATTTTAAGCTCTTTGAAGTTTTATGACTCGTCTGGCTCACGTCTGCTTCAAGGATTCTGGTAGTTTTTTAAAAAATAAATTAACTGGTGCGCAGCTGAGACCTCAGGTTTGCCAGTCCCAAGCCTTTTAAGCGATCACGGCGCTGAAATTTACACATTGCGTTATTGTAATCATAGCTGGTTTTTAAGGATTATTTGCTTAAATTTAAAGTAAGTGCAAATCCGTCCTACCCGCCCGTCCATCTCATGAAAGACATAATTTATTGTACAATCTTTTCCTTCATATAAATAAAGAATGTTGACCACAGATATCAATGAAAACCTGTTCGAGGGTCACTCTATCCGCTGTTTCATCACGAGTAATGTGAGCGCGATGCGAAGCCACTAGAGGAAATTAATATAAATATTTCCTGTATATGATGCTGAGATTATATCGAAGCTGATGCGACTTTTGCGACGGAGTATTGCCTTTTTCTGAGGGTCCAGTATCTTTTTATTGCAGTTCAAAATAAAGTCACTTTCTGCCTTTTTAAAACGTTTGTGTTACTTTTATTCGACATAATAAACCTAACAACGATAGCGGTAACTATTCATTACAAGTATAACATACAATTAGATACATACCTATGTAATAATGTCACTTTATGAAACTGATAATACTGATGATTTAAATATACAGTTTAAATCTTATGTAACTGTAAGAAATATAAGCATATAAAATTATATAACAATAAAAGATTTAACAAAGTATTGAGTATTCATAGATAGTCGTTAGCTTACATAATAACGAATCGACAAATTTATCTTCCGGACATAATTATGTGAAAGGCTACGGACTCTTAATAAGTAATTATGTTTGTACAGATTCATAAAATGGTATTATATCGCCTTTAAATTCGATCCAGCCATTAACATATATTGTAAAGTATTGACAAAACAACTCAAAAGTAAAAATTAAATTTCCCATAAATGTAGGACCTTACCGTGTTCATGAAAAAATCTATTTAAGATTGCAATTCTATTACACAATTGGTTACAATTGTAATGCTAACTGACAGATAAACTGAAGAGTTGCCATCCTCAATAAATAATATTGTGTGTGACTCGAAGTTTAGTTGGAAATACTGAGCTGACATTGACCAAACAAAGAATTTGTATGACATCAAGGTGAAAGACAATTTCGATATATTATGTAGTGAACGCGCTTGATGTCGCAACGTTACTAAGTTAATAAGATCTGAGTTTGTTAACGATTAAAATCAAATATGGAATATGTAACATTTACAAAGCTAATCTACTTTAATTTATCGAATTTTAACGACATTTTGGTAGTATAGCGAGGCAAACAAGAAGTTAAAATTGATTGCAACGATGACCAGATGCTAGTCAGGATAGAATTATGACAAAAAATAACTGAGCACAAAATTACACCCCATTTAATCGGTGGCTTAAATGTTATAATTAGGAGTACTATTTAGAACGGCCGTTTCGTAATTATACCTTATTTGGCGAGATACAAATTTGTTTTGCAAGCTTCATTTTTGGATGTCCTGACATCGGACATTACGTAATGTCATAACTCAAGCAACATGTAATTTTAAAGTTGCAATAGATATTAACTGTACTGTTTGACATATATCTAATTTAATATATTTTGAGTTGACGACGTTACAAGACCTTATTATAAGATTTTATAATCAGTACGCATATGACTCACAAAAGCAGAAATGAAGCTCTCTTCAGGCTCTCAAGAAGATCGATTGTGTTAGCCATGTGTTGCAACATTAATCAAATTACATTATAAAAGAATCGCTTAGTGACTTTTTTGAATAACATTCAGATAGATCATACGAATCTTTCAGTAGTTTTATATTATTTTCGAATATAAAAACATATGGAGAACTAAGTATTTGTCTGTTTATCTCCACATTCGTTTCTTAGTCCTTAATATTTTCTTTAACTATACGATTTACGAATTGTTCCTGCTAATTGTATTGAAATTATAAAATTATTTTGCCAGAAAACATTGTAGTGGTGTTTATCTTGATAGTCGTAAAGCAATTTAGTCGAATTTATCGAATTAGAATACAATGCTTTTTGTACCTATTTGAATTGAAATATAAGTTAAATGACGCAATAAAGAAATGTTGATTAACTATAATATTTATAAACAAACCTACTTATGTAAAACAAATTGAACCATTAAAATGATTGACATTAGCATACTGCCTCGAGCCCTTTATCTTTCTTCCGATCTTATGTAAGTAGGTGAAAATATTATATAATACAACCACACCCGCGTATCGTCAATGTATCATTTTAAGGTGTGTAAATATAAGTAAATTGGCTGTGCTTAATGGTTTTTTAAGTTACCTCTGGGAAATATAGGTCAGGTGATAGACTTGATAATAATGTTTGAAAATATATTTCAGGAATATTTTGCAAGGGGAACCCAATTCTTTATTTATTAGATAGGTGCTCTGCATTTTATAAGATCAAGTAATTACCTACCTTGCTTATTTCATAACAGACAGCAAAGCATGTATGGCAACACAGATCGGTTTGGCTTGTAAGGCACACTCGAAATCCTCTATTTAATTTTTGTAATGAAAAAAAATTCTCAGTAGCTATTCGTGCTAATCATTAATAATTACATTCAACCCTTGCATTTCAAACAAATTATATAATGTTGTGTATTAAATAATACGATGTGTAAACAGAGCATAACGTAGGAAGCTCGGTCAAGTCCGTATTCTGTCTTTTACTTTACACATATTAATTACGTTACCTGTCAGACCTACTTGTATTAAATTTATTCGATTACGCGTACGCACTATATTTTTCTAAAGAGAGAGAGAGATTCAACGGATTTTGAACCGGTTTTTTTGATTATTACAGTGATTTAACCAACGTTGTGTGTGTAGGTGTATAATATTTTATATTTAAAACACATGTTACAACAGCTTGTTATCAATCATAGCTAAGGTTGAGTGTACAATTTGTTATTTCCCCATCGCTCCTTTACAGGCGAGTGTCAATGTTCATCATTGTCAGCTATGGCATCATTTTCTATTATTCTATATTTCACTCACGTTATCTGTCCATAACTCCTAAAGCCTTGGACAGCGAAGTAATTTTAAGGAAAAGTGTTAAGTGACACAATAATTGTAAGCGAGTTAAAAGGAAATGTAAAGAAAACGTAATTACGCAAGGGGTTTTTAATCTTTACAAATCTACGTATAAACGTTTTTGTCATAATTGGTAAATTGCACTATTTAAATATAGAATCTTTTTAATAGAGTACACTTGTAACAAATTAGGTTTTATGAAAAAGGTTTAATATTCGTTTAATAATTAGCAAATAGAGGAAAAACTTGATTATAAAATCAGAGTTATCTGTAATATTTTCTATATTTAAAAATCATAATCGAAAATTAATGATATTTTTTATTGAATTTCTAGAACAAGAATTATTCTTAAATTACAGACTATTGAAGTAAAAAGGACTTGAGGTGTATTATTTTATTATTATATTATTCGTAATATCAGGCGGCCATTTAAAATGAGCTAACATAATTGATGCGATTAAATTTACTTTCTCATTCCGATTCCTTTAACACGCGTTTATACAGAAATATCTTTTGATCATATTTCATGTTTTCACCTTCAGAATTGTAAGAATGCCATTATGGATGAGCATAATGTATCATCATTAAGCTCTCGACCATCGGCTTTCTTGAACATTTGTGAATTCGAGGCAGCGTGAACGTGATATCGTTTGTCCGATTTGATTTCTTCACGTAATTTGTACCATTTATTTGTATCTTTAGTTATGTTTGTAATAAAATAAAAGTACAGATACGGCCAAACGACCTTTGCATGTGGCACCTAAACACATACTCACTGGAATTCAAATTACAACATTTTTTAGAGGTTGAGGTTCTATATCTCACCATTGATTATAGGACCACAAATCAAGTTTAGACAACAAATAGTAAATAAGTATGTTAACCTTTTTCATTACATATTTTAAGTGCAGTGAGGAGCCTAGGTGGTCGTTCACCTCGGTACAGGCCTGATCATTTGCCTACCACCTGATAACCATTACTGGTTTTTATGTTCATATCTCATTCTAAACACAACTGAACATGAGAACTTATTAGTATATACATATAGTAAAATATATATAAATATATAGTACATATGTACTATCTATGACAATAAAAATATTTTGATGCACGTTGGTGTTTAAACTAGTTAATGATAAAGCGTAGACATATCATTAGTTCCTAAATATATGTAAATTATTTGCCACAATTCTATAGATACGCGTGGAATAAATAACGATCACCGGTGAGAAGGATAAATATGGCGGATAAGGTGCAGTTATTAATCATCCTCCTGTTTCACATTTGATCTAGCCGAGAGTTTTAACTAACTGTACTATAGATTACTTATAACATTTGTAGTAGGTAGATCATATTTCAAATTCAATTTATTTTAATTTAATGGATTCTTAATAGATAACAGAGCAATAGACAATCCTAGAGCAATTTAGTGAAAAACTAAAAATTATGTTATTTGTAATTATTATTTTATTGTTACAGTCGCAGAGGATGGAGTGCGGTGCCTCAGAATATATTAGAAAGCGTGATCAGGTAAATTGAAATTTAATTGTATTAAGTGCTTTAAGTACATGGTTCTGACTAGCATGTGAATGCAATTTTATCATTGTCTAAGTAATAATAAACTAATAGTCTATTAAATTTTTTTTATCAAGATTAGCAGTTTTGAGAATTTGAATTTCAAATTCCCGAAACACATATGAAATAACACTTTGTGTGATAGAAAATTAAACTCGTTAAACACATTTATCGGTGGCAATTCAAACGGTATATTTTTTGCCATCACTTGACATATAAACTGACAGGTGTCAATTCTCCTAGCACGTAACAGCTGCCATTTAAAAATAATTTCAATCATCTGCTCAAAGAGCAACGAGCAAAAAATTGTATTGCGCCCAACGCGACGGTTTAATTTTGAAGTATAATTATTTACTTTCAATTATTGTGGTTTTTTATTCGCTTTATCATAGTTTATATGATGTAACCTTATCTAGCAACCAGCCACTCGCGGATTTATGAAAATAAATAAATAATAAGAAATATTAATACAAATTAGCTTTTTCAATAGCATTAAGAATAATATAAAGGCTTTAATAATAAGTGTAATTCAAACGAAATAATTATTACGAAGTAATAATTAAACATGATACGCGTTGAGCATATCTTGAATACTTAAGATTACTAAAGTGGTTTCTCAATTATCTAATTAAGTACGTGCAATAAATCGACTTATTTTTACACATTTCCAATCTGACAATCATGTGTCATTTCGATGTAATTAATGTTACTTTTTTGGATGTTTTTTCACGGCTCTACTAAATTTCACAAGTATACTTTTGCTTCGCTATATCACATACCTAACATATTTCTATAGCTTAGAACTGAAGTCATCAAGTCAGTCAGTCAATGATTTGGTCGAAAAAAGAAAGCTGTTAATGTAAAACCTAAAGGCAAGTGAATTTGTAAGGGAAATTTGTTAAAAATACTTTATTATAGTGTTTTACGTTAATTAAACATTGCGATCGGTACATTTGAAGTTTAAGAGAACTCTGGGAATTAATTTTATCATTTTTTCTATTGTTTATTGTGCGAAGCGTTAGAAGCGAAAGCGGTCAAGATTACGGTACAGACCGTAGTCACTTTTTCAATAAATGTGAAAAATCTGTTTGTATCTGATTTTTATAAACATAATTCTTAAAAATATTTGTAATCACACAAATTATTTATATTTGATATGTATTTGTAAATCTTACTGAACCTTTGAAACATACCCAAAAATAAATTATGTGGACAAAATTTATTTATTGAATCGATATGATAACAGGTTGTTTGAAAAGTAAGTCAACGTGAAGGAGCTACGCCTGTAATTTAAACAGAGAAAATCGGAAATACCGAAAATATCTTTGATATTAAATTCACCTACTTTCGGAACCTGTTGAAAATGACGTCACCTCATCCATCAAACCGGCTCTCGTGTGTCGCGGAAACGGTAAAACTTAAAAGAAGTCTACAATAGCTTGCAACTTCCGAAAGCTCAAATCGGTCGATATTGGTGCAAGTAAAGTGGCGATATCTATTACCGGAAACATTTAATGTAATTAAAGATTTTTACACGTAGGTATATTCTATCACTAACATAGAATTATAGTTGTAATTATAAAGATGTTGGTTTAACTGCATTCATTTTTATAATAATGTAATAGCCCTTTGAGCTATTTGTAGCTTGTTTTGTCTTATCACTCTCATATCTGTGGTAGTAAATATCTACCATATGTATACTTTAATTAAACAACGCTTAGTACATACATTAAATTAAATGCTTCCTTGGCGGTTCCTTAGAAGAGCAGGACAGAAACATACTAATATTGAGTATACCTTTATATATTACGAACTTTTACTAAATATTTTTTGTTAATATATTAAGTGGTACATAATGCATAAGCAGAATGGAAAATGATTGGTTTAACGCGTCGTATTTCTGCTTGTCATTGTTACATAAATGTAAAAGTTTTGCTTTTGTTAATAATATTCATGGGACTGTAATTTTAAATTATTACAATTGATTTGAATGTGAATTGGAATGAATACAACATTCTTCAAGTAAAATAACTTACTTGTTTACAAGTAAATAAGTTATATACAAGTAAATTTGCTTGTAGTACTAATTTGTATAGATTAGTTAGAACTTTTACTCGGCCTCTGATGAAGTCTTTGAACTTGTCATCATTATATGAAAAAATCAATCATGAACGGAAGCTTAAAATTCTCACGTGTTTGTGGCAAGTTTTTGTGGTGTTTTAATAAATCTCGCATATTTATAAGGATTCCACAAATTTTGAGATTGAATTTCACGATTTTAAAGTGGTTTGTAAAGTTTTAGCACGGCGGAGATTACAAAGATACAAAGGCGAATGATTTAATAAATAAAATTGTTTTTACTTAAAAATAAACAGTAAAATGTAGGGCAGTATTTACAAATATAATTTCATTTGTGTGTATCGCGATGACCCTTTGCTTTCTACTGACTTTCGCTAATCAAGTGCCGGTCAATATCTTTTGATCAGTCCAATCGCCTTGTTTATTTTGGACGTATGAACACAAGATAATTTTAATCTAACGGTTGAGTTTACATCTTAATTTTTCACCAGAGTGAGACAATTTTCTTTATTACGGGTTTTCATCATTCATATTATGAGTTATTTCATAGAACTCACAAAATTTATTGCTAAAAATTTATTAATTATTTGCCAATAACTCACAAAACTCAAATAACTCACAAAATTAATTGCTAAAAATATTATTCCATTTTTCCTGTAATTTTTTTTACTTTGTTATAAAGACAACTTTAGTTCAAACGATGCAATTAGATCGTTTATTAAGAATAGTGGGAAATGACTACCAACATACATATTATATATAAAATATATATAAATAAATATATTTTATTTGTGTATTTATTAATAACAAGGTTAACATTATTTGTAGAGATCAGATTTATACCGAAATCATCTATAAATAGATGAAGTAACACACGATTCCCACGTGTCTAACAACTTTCTTAAAAGCATTTCTCGTTAATCAGTGATAAGTTGAAAATAAATGTAAGAGCAATTATGGTATACATTCATTTCTATTTTCACTTTTGTACTGTACAAAACTAATACAATAGCTATAAAGAAATATACCAATAGAGGTAAGTTTACCTTTTTCTGCCGATTGTGTATTTTTAGAGGTCAAATAACAACTTAAAATATTCTAATACTTCATTTTATTATTGTTATCTGTACGAGTGTATCATCATAACAGCCTACTGATAGCTCTTTGTACAGTCGTTTTTCTAAAAAGGAGTTTAGTGATTCTATGTAAAACTTCGCAAATGCTGGATACGCTTAAAACTTAATTATCCGCATATATAAATTCGAATAGTTAATTCCAATGTATCTCCTTAACAACATGATTACCCTGTAATGGATGTTGATAGCCAGTTTAAGGTTATTCTTAGTCGTGTCGTGTAAGACCCACATTCTCATCTTGGCATCGAAAGTACTACATGACCGGAATATAATCAAATTTCATCAATTTGCTTTAATACTTTCACTATTTAGTGTTTAGTAATGAAACGTGATTAGAAATGTCAAATGAACCATTAACCAAATTTAAATAATTTTCTGTAATGTTTTTTGGCTCTTTTTTTTTTCCATTCCTTTTGGTTTTCCCCGGTTTCCCAAGGCGGTAGGTTTTTCCCCCAAAATTACCCCCCCCCTCCCCCCCTTTTTTGTGTTTTTCCCCCTTGGTTTTTTTTTTTTTTTTTTTTTGGGTTTTTTTTTTTTTTTTAAAAAAACCCCCCAAAAAAAAATTTTTTTATACCCCCCCAAAAAAAAATTTTTTTTTTCTTTTTTTTTTTTTTTCCCCCCCTTTTTTTTTTTTTTTTTTTTTTTTCCCCCCCCCCCCCCCCCCCCCCCTTTTTCCCCCCCCCCCCCCCCCCCCCCCCTTTTTTTTCCCCCCCCCCCCCCCCCCCCCCCCCCCCTTTTTTTTTTTTTTGGGGGGGGTGGGTTTTTTTTATTTATTCACTTGAACTTGAGTAGTAGTATTCTAACGAATACTATACAATTAAAAAAAAATCTAGAAATTTAATCTATTTACATCGCATAACTCATTATAAAACTGTCAATACTTACAGATTTAGTCAGAAGTAGACTGTGTAGTTCTATATATATCGTATATGAACGAGACTTTATCGATAGGTAATTTATCAAACTTTTAATAGCTATGTTATTAGAGCGAATTGGTTTCGGATGCCAATAAAAACTGGAGCGGCAAATGGCGTAGCTTTTCTTACAAACTTATTACAAGAGCTTTTTTATATGAATAATTCAAACGTATAGGTACGTATAGACAAGGTTTTTCTAGAAATAGAAGATTATTCATGTTTTCATTTTAATTTGGAATTTATAAAAATATTTTATATTGACCTGATTCCGAACCTTCAACAATTGTTATACAAAGCGTAAATTAAATCTTAGTACAAATACAACCCGATATGTAACAAATGCAGTCACGATAAACCTGTTACAATGCATAATCGATTGCGATTAATCATTATTAAGTATGTACCTTTAATAGAAAAGTCTAGAATGATACACTTGATACGAAAAACTTATTCTTATTCATTAAATACTCATACATTCTTAATTGTTCAAAAAGAACTTGAATTTCCACTGAGCCCATTTGTTCACAAACTATGATTTGCACACAAATTTGATACAAAAACAAAAGGGTGATCGCGATAATTATGGTGAAGTTGCTCATCTAGCGCAAATTGTAATTTGTTGCCATTAAATTTGTGTTGTTTACAACGTACTGTATTAAATAATTATACGCACATTTCGTTATGATAGCAACGTACCGTGCCTTACGAAGTGTTTTATATGTCACTCAAAATAGATTAAAATCTCCAAGGTGAGTATGGTGTTAGATTGCAACATAACATTTGCCAGTCTATTCTAATTCAGCGCTAGGACCTTTGACCCTTCGGCGTCAGCCCTTCACTTTTAGACGCCCTAATTTCTCCGAGATTTATTCTGAATCAGTCTGGTATGACATTTCTGGCTATTCAGTGCTTTAAAGTCCTTTATCTTTATATATCACAGACAAACTAACAACAAATTAATTGAACTGTATTATGCTGGCAGTACTTATTATATTAAATATCAGTCTCAGCCTACGCTTTAATTTACCCTATAATTTATTTCACCAGTAGGTTTATAGAAATAGGTCACATTAACCACACTTCTTTTTAATTTGATAAAAGTAGCAGCTTTGAAAATCAATGCTTGCTCGGCGGCTTTAAGATATGCATGTGCATTAGCGACACTATAAAAATATTGTTACTAGTAATTTCATCATCTTCACTACAGTGCTGCAATATGATTGTATTGTTAGGCCTTCATGTCAGATTAAGGGGCTTAAATTGTGGAATGAAAATACTATTTTAATAGTGTAATACTGAAAGGCAGACGGACATGGACAGATTTTAGTAATTTAAAATCATCTTCGAGCAGGGTCAATCAACTTTCACAACTGCATCGTTGTACTGATTCTCTGGTCATTAAACGATGCAAAGATTATGCAATGTCGACACACGCAGACCTGCTACTTATGTGGTCTAAATTGAAATGGATTTAATTAACAAACCGCATCATTGGATCAGTGCTCGAGAACTTATTGAATGCGTTTAACTTTTGAGGTGGGGCTTCTATTTGCTGCAAGACAACATAACTTCAGTTTTGATTTGGCCTGTAACTGTTTTATACAAATGAATCTGTCTTTAGCTGAACTTGAAAGTTCTGTGAATGTTCATACAATAAAAGTTTCAAAATAAGATATGTTCGAATATTTTTAACGAAGTGAGAAATTTTAAATTGCACGTGTTCTTAATATAGTAATAATAATTCTCTACATATTGTACTATATTTGCATATAAAAATCTCCCCTAACTCTGCTACACACGTGCGATGTATTTTAAGATGCATCTGACAAAATGACAAGTAATGAAGCAATAGGAATTCCTTTGCTACTGTCTGGATCGCATACTTTACCTAAAAGGATGAGCTCTACGTGACTAGACTCGAAATAGACTATCATTAAATGTGTGGACATTAAAGAGGACCGACGTCCACAATGGTCCTGCCTCCTGTCTGAGATATGATTGGAGTCTCTTCGGAGTGTGTGACCTATCCAATTCCACTTGGGATTTTGACCTATTGGACGTAGCGCTGGAACGAAACCCTTTCTTTTTTCTCTAAAATATCTATAAAATAATCTTAATTTCTGTAAAATATGGATAAAGTGGGAGTTCTTTTGTGACCTTTGGCACAGATTTAACGTTAGATCCGAATATTTAAATTTTAAGTCGATGCGTCGATTCACCTGACTTAGCAGGCACCGACGTACCGGTATATCTTCAGGTCGAAGTTGTGCGAAGGTAGCTCCGTCCTTGACAATATAAGTGCTATCCTCCTTAGTCGCTCCCGACTTAGATAATGTATATATATGTTTATCAGTTTCGATAGCACTATATAGGGTTATACATTTACTTTTAGCTTACATAGACTGCAGATATTTGCAAACCTTCAAAATGGTATTCCATATGGCTCTGCGTTGGATACTTTATTACTAACGCAAAACGTACACAAAAGCACCGGAAGAAATTAAGTTATTGTAAAGAAACGATAAATAAACATAAAGCAATAAAAGTCGCTTCAGGTGTCCCGCCCACGAGCTTTCTCACGATGTAGGTTGGGTCAAAAGGCATCAACATACTTTACAATACATTAATACTCATAGAGCTATGATTATCTGACTATTTTGATATCTGTCTCTACGGCATACGAGAAGCCCTTGTTACGTAGAATTATTATGTCATTGTATTTTATGCAAACAAAGTGTTATTTAAAATATCGGTTTAATAATTTGATTAAAAATATCCCTCTAATCTAATATTTATAGGGATAAGTTGAAATAAGTTATATATCGGCATTTGAGAAGGAAAATTAGCCCTTAGAATTCAGCTTTTTTTATTTATTCTATTGTGCTAAGAACGTTATTTTTATTTCGTTATAATTTCTATGGCTATCTATGTCTTTAAAGCTAATTTTTGTTTAACTTATAAATTCTATTATATTAATTCGGATGCACATTTCACACCCAATTACAGAAAAATTAATGATTTTAAAACAATTCCATTACGTGTCAAGGACAAAATCATCATGACAAATGATACCAATTTTTAATTTTGTTCTTAATACCTATTCCAGTCAGTTTACTTTATTAGTTTAATACAAATTACATTAGAATAACAGAAATGCTTAGCTAATTACATATACACAATTTCCTTCTTTAATTACTACGATAAAATTTACAGTATACACACACTTGGTTATTTAATGAGTATTCAAGAATGACGCATTATTTGATAGTAGGTAGGTAGTCCTAAGTACATATTTTCGTAAAGAAAGTTTGTCCTACTTAGAAATGGGTTCATTAATATTTCAATTCTTTATCTTTCAGACCTTTTAACATTTAAGTAAAGGTGATTGCCTAAGAATTGAAAGTACCTCCTCCGACTGTAGATGAGGCTTACAGGCTAACAATTAAAATAAAATGTTTTTATTATTCACAAGTGTAAATGTTACAATATTAGATTAAGGAAAGTATATCTGTACCAGGGTTCCCGAAAAAGTAACTGGATTTGATAGAAACTTAATGGCATTGGCACTAACATGAAACCGTTTCTCGTTTAACTAGTTACTAGACTATACTTCAAGTAATAAACAGTTTAAAAACATATAATCTTATGCATCTGTCGAGTGCCATTAATTTTTAATGCTGCAGCTAGCGGATATATATCTTAGTTTTTTGCAGTTTTTTTTATGTTTAAAGTACCTAAGTAACTTTGGATCAAAAGACGTTAATTAGCGGTACTTGTGAATAGCGCCACCTATAACTGCAGTGCTCAACCTTAATACCGCACCGACACTAATAAAAATAGCCAAATAGTGCACGCAATAAATGTTTGCTTTTTTTGCGATAGATGGTGCCAGGTGGTATTTAGGGTAAACTATGCATTTGGTACGTTACGGCGGCATTTTAAGTTTTGACAGAAATTTCGTGAGAATATTTTGAATTTGTAAATACTTCCATTTCAAATTATATTTTGTTGCAGGGTAAAGAGAAAACCAATCGAGAAGACCTGAAAACCGACATACAACATAGAAAAGAAACATTTTATAGGGTAAGTTTGTTTATTTTTTTTTTTTTTTTGCAAATTGAAATTCTAATATCCGTGACAACCATGATTGGTAATTTGTATTGCTTTTTAAGAATATAATAGAATAAGAAGCGCTCGATTAATTAATCCCTACATTTTCTTTTTATTTTTCTTATTGAACTTATCAGGGCTATATTGATATTACACAAAGCAGTAAAGTGGAAAAATCTTAGTAATTTTAGCATTTAAACAACGTTTAACTTATTAGAGATACACATTATACACGATGGTTAGATGATGATGATGATGGCTCCATTTAGCTCTATTTACCATTTTGAACCATTCACCCAACATCTTTATAACTTGTATATTTTTGTGTCTTGTTGATGAGCTATATTATTGTAACTTTCACTGGAACTCAGTAGTTTTTACGTGAAGGAACTTACCAACCATACTTACAAACTTTTCTGTTTACAATATAAGCAGGATGCGTGAAATAGTTCTATACTTAATTTTACTAAGGATTTCTTTGAAATAAATATCGAAGATTAACAAGTGAAATCATATGTGGGGGGGTATTATTTCATAAACCCAATGTCTAGACTGCTAACTTTATAATTAAGCTTCAGGCGTCAGGTTTCGCTTGTGACTTGCAAGGGATAGGTTTCAACGACATACACTTCTAAATATCTATTGTATAAAATTCTCAGATTAAGTATGTAAATAATCCTTTGTTTTAATTATTATTTATGATATGAGTGTGGCTCAATTCGTAGCAGCTTAAAATATTTCCAAAGTACTGCGAAGGTTGATTGCAAAGTTGAGTATTTGATGTTATGTTTTATCAAATGTTCCAGGAGGCCCCGTCTGACGGCGATTCAGCGGTGTCTTCCGCACCAGCCTCCCTCTCGCCACAACCGCTCAACGACATGTGGGTAGGTAGATGATACAAACACACATTTATTTACAGTTACTTGAAATGAAAATAACTGCAACAGACATAATAATTTTAAACTTGAAAATATTGCGTATTTAATTATTATTTTACTAGCGACCCGCCCCAGCTTCGCACGGGTGTAATGCTGATACTAAATACACTACAGAAAAATAAACGCGTTGTCGTAAAAAGTAAAAAAAAATGACAAAAAAAGTGTGGGTTATCCAAAAGAGATAGACATATACCATCACGGACTTTTCTGTAGACCATTTCAATGTGTACAATACTTAGTACATTATTTTGATAAAACTCGTAGGGTTCAGCGTGCGTTTGCAATGTAAGCGGAAAAAAATTAATTATTTACGACATCACATTAGAAACCTCAAAAATACAACAGTACATCTCTACTATTTAATGGATACATATAAACCTTCATCTTGAATCACTCTATCTATTTAAAAAAAACCACATCAGAATCCTTTGCGTAGTTTCAAAGATTTAAGCATACAAAGGGACATAGAAAGCGACTTTGTTAATTCAATATATTGTAGGATTGATGAAATATGTTCGATGAAATTTAGTATAGAGGATTTATGGGAGAATCGTCTTCAAAATGTAGTAAATAAACTATGATTTGCGAATATATAAAATATGATTGTGTCTGTCTATTTTTTTTCAAAATAAAAGCATAATCATGAAGGAAATACAACGTCATAGTGAAAACTTATCCTGTAAGTTTGAGTTTTAGCAGATGCAAAATTATTCAGACGTGTTAGGCAATGCTTGTGTAAGGTTTTAATTTACACACTTCAATAACTGTAGCGAAATAGATTGCTTATGTCTTATCTAATTAGAATATTCGTGATTGCAAGTGCAATTATAGTTAATAATTATCGTTACAAATTGACTGAATAACTGGTAAATATAAGTTTATGTAACTTAGGTATAAATATTAGATAGTCTTTTTTGTATGTAGGGAAACTCATAACCTATACAAACAGGCAAAAAGTATTAAGGTGGTGCCTAAGTCTAACACGAGGTCGTGCGTTCGAACCCCGACAATGTATGAAATATAAAAGTGTGCGCAATTAATACTTACATAATATGCTATTTATGACATATATGAAATATGTGTTTCAAGTATATATATATATGAGTTTTGGGAAAATTTATACTTCTAAACTTGAATATTTCTTTATTAATCGTATAACTTTTAAAGCAAAAAACGTCCTCTAAGGAGTAACAAAAACTAGGAAATTCCGGCAAAGATTTACGTTAACGTGATTATCGTATTAATTATCTTCTTAATATTATCATTATTTAGATACTTATTGATGACTATAATCAAATGTAAATGATCTCTATCGGTCCATTAGTAATATGTATTGCATAAGAATCAAATCCTATATTTTGGTTTGGTTGACGATATAGCGTGACCGCTCTTAAGTCGATCATCTATTCGGTCTAATCATTAATAAAACTCCTATAATATAATATCTATCTGCCTCTTATATGGCCCATGGAGCCTTTTTGACGAGATAAAATTCATCACCGTATGACATATCTATTAGCATGTCTAACAAGGAATTCAGAGTAGCCTTGAATTAACATGGGAGAATCGTTCACCGCTTGTAAAATGTCACGGTTTTGCAATACAAACATCTTGTCACTAAAGTTAAAGGCGCCTGAAGTTGCGTCACGTTGCTCTATTGTTTTGTAGGGTGACCAAGCAGATTAGTGAAACCAAGTTATGTTGTAACTAATCAGTGCAGACTTGTCTGTTGTAGAAATTAACGGTGACTATACAATGGAAATAAGATGTGTTATTGTGATACTTAATTAATAATATCAAATCAACAATTATTTTTAAATAATAAAGATTATTACATACGTTCCGTATGTAATATTATATTTTGAATTAATTAGAAAATAATACTGTGAAATAACATGCCCCAGTTACATATTTTTTAGTGGCTGAATAATGTACAGAATGTAATGTATAGTACAAAAATAATTATTATAAATCTGCTTAGATAGCACGAGTCCTGTGTTTCTTCTGTTTATAAAGGTTATAATTGAAGGCATTTTTGCGAAATTTACGCAAATTTCTCTTATTTTGTTAAAGTAAAAATGCATTAGCCCTTATAGATACATTTTCTATAATGCTCCTTAGTTAAAACAGTGTCGTATTGCAAACAAAAGCCCTTTCACACGTCCCAAGGTCGTCCTAACGCGTTGTGCCTTTACAGTCATGCGGGCAGTGCCGCAGTTCGGCGGAGCGCGCGGCGATCGCGGCGCGCGAGTGCACGCGGCTTGCAGATGCGCTGAGAGACGCCCGCGATCAAATCGAACTCATGGAGTTCAGGCTGCTCGAGCTTGAAGACGCACATCCCGAGAAGGTAGTGTGGTGACACCTTTATTTAAGTGTAAATTTTAAGTGTGTCTAGTGAACTTGGGTGAAGTGAAAATGAGCGGGACGGATATCGATGAGGTAATAAATATATTAAAGCACTAATTTATAATTGAAAATACTTTATTGTATGCGCCTTAAACTATAGTTATTATACTTATTTATCAAACATTTCACTTAATTTTGATAGGATAAGTGAATAAAAATGGTTTTAAATGACAGTTAATGACATTATCAAATGCGGTTACTACTTTTATTTGACTTATTTTTTAACTTTATTTATATTTTATGTTACGTTATTCCAATACACATTCCTAGTGGATTGACCAGATTGTGTAAACATACAATAATGCATAACTGAACATAATTAATTTGAATAGCATACATACGTTTAGATTTACGTTATACGTACTTGAAGAGAATAATTTAATATTAGATCATCATGTTAACGTCACTCATATGAAGATAATTTTGACACAGTAAGCCTCTATTTAAATGAAGCGGCAACTCTGATATTTGGGCTAACGATCATATTGTGAACAATAGCTGTTAGTTAAATACCACTTAGCTTAGTCATGCGTCGGTTATGCGTCAAATGCGGAATAAGGATCGAATTCCGAGGAAAAATAAAATAATATAGGAACTGGTTCAGGAATTTATTCGTCAAAGTGAATGCTCACATCAAGTTACTGGACTTTACTTATAAACATTATGTCATTAATAATTCCACGGACGAAAATGGCTGTAAGTCCGTTACTTCAAAGAATAACTTACTTCCGTTCAAGTGAAGGAAGTAGTCGGATTTTGTGATATTTACTTGAAATTTTGTTCACAAAATTAAATACATGGCTATTTGAAGCATTGATAACGTTCTACAAACTATATGGAGGTACAAATGGTCTATTAATAAATAAAAACATTTAAAAATAAAGTAAAAATCGTTTATAGAAAATATTCTTTCAATTAATAATAGTTTATATCTGTTGTCACATAACCAATTTAAAACTAAATATATGTTTAAATTGAAAAAATCAATCGTTAATTTAAATGTCTCACCAAATTAGGTCTAATAGTATTTAACGATCTGCGATTTACTTAAATTTAATTATGACTATAATATATTCATAACGTGAATATAGTTTTATTACATTTAAAAGTTTTTATGAAACGCGGAAACTGATGAAGAACATAAACATTCGTATAATTCAAGTTAAAGCTTATTCTTAATCTTAACGTTTTGACGAATTATGTTAAAATTGCTCATACTATAAATACTCTCTCTTAAAAACACTCGACTCTTAAAAACACGGCGGATTGCTTACCGTACAACTTGTAAATTATGAAACAGTTGTATTTCTACATGTTGAATAATGAAAATATTCTTATTCTTTATAAAATCTTAAATTCTCCTTAAGGTTTACGCTACCTTAATCAGTGTGTACAAAGCCTAATATTAAAGTCATTCGTCATCTACGTTTCCTGTTACGAATTCATTGCCATTTGTGGATTATAATGCTATTGACTTGCAAATTGACCAAGCCGTACTTCCAATAATTCTTACTGCTTTTTCTGTGTTACTTTGTTTACAATATGTGTACGAATGTTAAATTTTGTATTAATTAATTGTATTCATTAAATCTAAGAAGTAAATAACTGCAGCATGTAGGATAATAGATTAAACGAACAGGACAGATATTGTTAATTAACTAAATATTTCTGCCTGTGCAAAATCCTTAGAGATATGCTATCATTTTTACATCTCGAAAATTATTTCTAAGAATCAAACATCTATCTTTGTAATAGTGAATATCCTTAGTTTATTTTAATTATAGTTGAACTTGAAGTAATAATACAACTCTGAATTAACAAGCATGCTAATGTCATTATAACGTAATTTTCATTCAAAGTCCATCATGAATTTTCAATTGTTACTTTGTTAATATAGCTTCAAATAGTAGGCTAGATAGTCTTGAATACTCTATTCTGAATATAGGCAAATGATTTGTCAATATAAATATTTTTTTACGTTTGAGCTAAAATCACTCATATTCTCTTTTAATTATGCGAGTATCACACATTTAAATAAAATACTGTGTGACGGATGAAAACGAAATTAGTAATTACTATAATATAATTTATTAACAGAAACTTTAATATCGTGCTCAATTTTTGTGCACATTGCAAGATACGAAATGCGATAAACATTATCTTTGTAAATAAGGGTGTGAACATGTTTACAATAGAACGAAGGTTATATGGCTGGAATGTGAGATTCCAATTGAATGGAAACGATTTTGCTCCAAGGTTGTCCATTATCTCATAAGAAATAGATTTTGCGATACCAAATCAATAGGACTTCAGATGCTGCTTAATAAAGGCATTTGTACTCATATGCGATAAAGTATGTACTGTATAATTTTCAAACAATTGCCAACTTTGTTCCTAGATAGCAAATATTTGTTTCTATCACGACAAATACAAAGCAAAAGCACTATAAATGTTTCCCCAACTGCTCCTCGACATTTTAGATACTACATTTTGATATATCTGATCTAGTTGTATGATTATGGCTATAGTTATGATGTATATGACCTTATTGTGTAAATGTTATATTTATATTAGCTTCATTAATATGCAAGAAATAGTGCAGCTGTCGGCAAACTTAAGACTAAGTAGGTACAACAAATCTGTTATAATAGAGAATCAAAGTGACAAACAAAGGAAATTATTAATTTAAACGTAGCAATGTCATCTGTAGTAAAAAACAATACAACAAACTTAGGTATCTTAAATTGTATAATCTATGATTGTTGTAGACTTCCCACGGCGTCTAATGCCGGAATAGACTTGATCGCCCATAAAATTGACTAAATAATTGCTATTATTCATATAATTTATTGACATTTACGATAGTTAACTTCATAAACACATTATCCACTCCAAATACGCGTGTAGGTAGAAGATATGAAAAAAAATTGTAATACATATTACACTGGAACATAAACTGAAAACAATTTTGTGTGAAAACGAAGACAACTAACAGGATTATATTGTAGGCTTAAGCGTTCGTTTTAAAGATGTCTTGCTAGGTTTCTAATCTTGTGACGTCACTTCGGGCAGTCTGCTGCCGTTTCGTATATCCGTCAGTAAAGCAATTAAAGTCTATGCTGGTTGGAAGCAGTGCGTATCAAATGTGAAACCATATGAATCTGTTATTGTATAGTAGCAAATTGTATTGACCCATTTTATGTAAGGCGAAGTCAACCTATAATCCAATCGCGCTGTTTGTTTTAACTTCAATAAGTCAGTCGTTTTAAACTGCTCCACATTGTTTCTTTTAAGACTTTATGATTGTACATCTATGATAGTTCTAATAATTATTTTGTATTCATTAACTGTTCTAATTAATTAGTTCGGTTTCATCATTCAAAGTAGGTCACAAGAGAACTCCTTTTAAAATATCATAGTTTTGTTAATGGTAATTAATTAATTTTATAAATTATTAAGTAAATTTCCGCATTTTGTCAATCTTAATTTCTTTCAATCAATATTTTTATGCATAAAATGTTCTATACGTTAGCAATCGTACAACGTAGCAACGAATCTGTTACAATATTAGTCTAAATTTCTTCACAATCATCGAAAGTAAACCACAAGTTGTTAGATTCGCTAAGTTAATTATTTCGATTATGTGTAGAGTTTCCACTGTTTTGTGGTGAGGCTTTTCATTATGTTCCACTAGCGGTTTCACTTTAGTAAGTCTAACTTCATTATGTATGAATCTAGCATTCTGTAGTAAACGAGTATAAAATTGTACTCAACCCTAAACGACAAAATAGGGTAAACTTAAAGGGGTACCCGAGTTTTTCTAGTGTGTTTTAGATACTTTTCGATGATATTAAAAATAATGTAAACTAATAAGAGTTAAAAAACTTGTTTAGAAGGATTTGAATTGTCCGTCGAGAATTAATTGCCGATCTCTATCGAAAAAAAGTTTTGTGAAACAAAATAATATTAAGATAACACGATGTACTAAAATGGGAGCGACAGTAGGTAGCATGTGCCCAAAAGTAGCCACGATTAACCCACGCGAGTTTTGCCTACTTAAAATAATATTATAATTTGTACTCCTTAATAGTTAAGTGTAATTTAAATAAAATATTTAATCTCCGAACTATCGTGATGTAAGGTCGTCTATAAACTTGACGAGGTAATTTATTAAATTGTGATGTTTAATAACCGGTTGACAAATGTACAAATAAATTATTAAAATTACACTCTCAAATTTGATTTGTTCACTATACAAGAGATCTTCAATAGAGAACCGGTCACTGACATTGTTGACTTGCATAAAGGTGTATTATTATATGTTATCAAAATTAAAACAATTTACTAGTCTTTGTATGTGTGTGTATGTATAATATATGTAAATTATTTGAAATGAGTTCTAACATTAACATTTAATGGTATTTATTTCAGGGCGCTAGGGACAACCTAACAGACTCGGATTCGGGCTGCGTGTCCCCAGGCTCCCGAATAAAGGACTCTGCATCACCAGAACTCAAACGAATGGATTCTGGATATAAATCTCCACACACACCGAGTAGTCCTTGCAACCCCCGACGGCTTTTAAACACCCCGCATGACGACTTCAAAGAAGACTTTGCCAAAGCGCAGGTTTTGGATATTTTGGATAGAAATTCAGAAGCCAGTGACTCTTTGAAGAGTAACCCAGTGAAGGAGCATTTGGAACAGATGATCCTTAATGCGTCGGCAGATGATAGGACATGTTTGGAACAAGTTCTGATGATGCTGTATAACTACCAGGCGCTTAGTAGCTCCGTCAGCGAAGATGAGTCTTATCAGGTATTTATAAATGATTACATTCCTATTATATAAATTCGAATGACAAAGGAAAACAAAAATCCTTTCATTTTGTTTTCTTTAAGGTAAAGGTAGACATTTTGTATTAATTAGAACCTCATTACACAATTATGTTTTGAAACCTCTAATTTATGATTAAATAATAATGACAATTTCATATTCTCTAAAACTATGAAAACCTAACCAACAATATTTTTTGTTTGAAGTACCATGTAAATTAAATGTACTAAATTTCACCCAACAGGCAAAGCCGAAGAAAATATGTGATGTAAGATTACGAACTGAAAACGATATATCGCACAAAACACACAAAGCGATCGCGACCGTCACACCGTATCAGCAACAAGATAGAACTGAGTCCTTTGAAAGCCTCTACGAAGAAAGGAAACCAAATAACATATTACAAGAGAGCGGAATATTCGAGGGAGTTGAAACTGAGAGCAAAGAAACTCAGACTGACCTCAACGATAGCTTTGAATGCTCCGGTGAACTAAACACCGAAATACAACGACTGAATAGCATAAGGGAAAAATTAGAGAGGCAAAGTAGAAATAGGACACTTAGTAACGAAGATTGTTTAGAATGTAAGTGTGTGAAGTTAGGGAAGAAACACAAGCAGTATTACGAGAGGAGGCTTAAGTTTTTAGAGGGAAAAATCTCGATATATGAAGCAGCACAAGACGTTAAGGAGGCGAAACTAGCGCAACGACTACAGAAGGAATTTTTGCTTGAGAACAGGATACAAGTAAGTTTGAATATTTAATTTGTTATTCACCACTTTATACTAACTATAATACTACTGTTTATATTACAGGAGTTAGAATCGCAACTAGCTGAACTTCATGACAAATACGAAAGGCTTGAAGAAGAATGTTGTGAACTTGAAGAAATAGAGAATGATACCCGGTTACATTGGCAACAGTATGTATATATTAGTTCACGTATCATTAGTATGTTAGGATATTAATTTTGTTGTTCGCCATGCGTATGAGTTAAACATAGTTTACCGATACATATAAATTAGTGATATGTGAGTCTCAATAAGATATATTTATAAATATTGGATTTATTTAATTTTATATCTAAAATAAGATACAGGTGTTAGGCGTTTGATATATAATAATGTCAAGTCCGATTAAAGCGAGTACTATGCCATCTCGATACTTTTGAAGTTAGGTTGGATGATCAGTCGCTGGGGACATTCCTCAGTATGCTGTAGCCAAGGCCATATTAAAACTATACTAATAATTGATTACGTTATCTATATAACACAACGTTGCGAAAGAAACTTCAGCAAACTTCCAGTGAAAGCACAAAAAGCTTGGATTTATTGAAATTACTTCGCATATATGTCCTTTTACGAAGTTGTATTTAAATATTGTAGGTTGGAAATGGACTATGAGTTGTGTTCAGCCCAGTTGAGAGACATGACGGAACAGAGGGAGTGTTCGCGGGCGCAAGCCGAGCGACTCGTCCAAGAGCTGGCGGAGAGAGAGTGCGCGCTGCAGAAGAGAGAGGTAGATATTCACTCGTATTCTTAACAGCCTTTCCGGTTAATAGTGCGGTCGGCCTATTTTTTATACATATACGCTTTTTCAATTTGTATTATATTTAAATTATACTTTTAATTATAATACTGCCCAGCTCAGGGTTCTAGCTTCGATCCCAACATTTATTTAACTTTAACTGTAGGATGTAGTCTGAGTTTTAAATAAATATATATAAAAAACAAGTATATATAAAAGAATATGTTTTAATTTGTGTTAGCGCTAATAATATAAGCTATAAATAGATAACTCTCGAGCTAACCGACCGTGTGAAATGTGTCATATGTATTGTCTATGTATTTTTGAAATAATATACCGATAAAGATATAGGCGATTACATTCTTGAATGTAAATGGGTTGGAACGTGTAAGCCGATTTGCAGGTTAAACTGTACACGAATAGCATGACATTGAATAGAGATTGGAGAAGCCACTTATGAAATACCTTTGCTAAAATAATATATGAAAGTTAATATTGCGTAGATTTATTAATAATAATAATAAACGATATAATAGTCCTAAAAATGCACGTTAAACAATGGCCGAAACAACAACCGATAACAAAGTACCAGTCATTTGAAATAATAATGTACATCTCTATGTACATTATTATGTTATGTTAATTAATAGAATCAGGCATTATTTTTCATAGTATACAATTCTATTAGACCAATTTATTAGCAATATTCTTCGGAAAAAACTCTTAAACACTTGACTTGTTTCGCATGAGAATTCTCAATCAACACAGGGACATCCTAAGGATGCTCCGGCGTACCGTCGGGGCGAAACAGTTTGTATTTTACGTCTGTAAACTTACAGGAACCTACAGGCACTAAAGCTGCCGTATTTTTCATAAAAATACTTTTTGTACCAATAATTTTTTTTGTCTTACAGAATGAAATCCTATCGCGGTTAAGTAGTTTGGAGCGCGCTGTGCCAGCTTTGATAGCATGGAACGTGATTCGTGCGATCGGTGTTACGGTTAATATGGGAAGCCAGGTAATAATAAGGCTGTAGTTTTATTAGAGAAAAAACATCAGTCAACTTTCATTAAATATGTCTAGAAAATGAAATTTACTGTTTATTTTATCTGCATGTGAAATTTTCTTTTAACACACTTTGAAAAAAATTATCGGACTGCCCTTTTATGTTATTTATCTTAAAATAATTTTTTATATATTCTTTGGTATTTTCCAAAATTTCTTTTATTATATTAATACGAAATCCATTTCAATATTCAAATTCTTCAATATTTTTTATATTTATGCATAATAAAATGTTGCAGCGAGCCCTCATGAGCCGGATGGGACCGTTCGATCATGACACCAAGAGCGCAATAGCTACGATTAAACAGATGCGTAGTGTCGTCGAAAAACCTTGTAGATCTGTATTCATCAGCAACAACATCAAGGCTCTAGAGCAGCAAGTTACAAAGTAAGTGATATAAAAAATCTCTATGGTTTTATCCGCGTTGGTTTAAAATCCAGTGAAAATTGATAATAATAGTATTAGTAATATTTAAAGGTATGCAAAAGTTTAACACGATTTCACTGTGATCAATATTTTATAATAGCGAAATCGTGTTATAAATAATAATAATATATTATATTTTTTCCACATTATTTATTTATATAAACTATTAATGAGTGTAACAAAAGAAATGAACGTGAAAATATAACCTAAATTTTCACGTTCCTATTTCAAAAACTATTTATTTTTTATTAAAAGCAACTTTTAGAGATCTAATAAGTTTTCTCGGTATCAATATGAATGAGAATCTTTGACTTTTTCGCGATAACTCATATGATTAGTTTTTGTAGTAATAAAATATTGATGAATTTCAGATTACTATCAGAGAAGAAGCAAATAGAACAACAGAGCACACAAGTTAGGAAGAGTCTAGAAGCGAAAATTAAGAAGCTGGAACAGGAATTGGAGACGGCAAGGAGACAGATAGCAGCAGCTGAGAATGGAGCGTATGTGAAGAAAGACAAAATCGAGGAGAAAATAGAAGAGTTGGAACAAAAGATAAGGAAGGAAAAAGAAGATGAAAAGGTTTGACTATATAGCATAGTGAATTTTTGATATCCTTAAGCTTCGTTCAAAGTTAGACAACTTAACAATAATGTTTGCAAATTTTAAGGAAATCTTATCATTATATCATCAATCATCGTATTTTAACTAGCACTATGCATTTATAATTTGCATAAAAACAACCCATAATCTCATTTAAATAATTAGGAATGGAACGTGCTGCTTTTACTCGTACTGTTAGGTACGAGTATTTTTTAAAGTTACGTAAATAAAATCTTAAATATATTTATTTCACAGCGTATACACAATATTTGATAGAAAGAGATGTATAAGATTTTTTAAATCAGGATGTTCATATTAATAACTCAAATCGGGTACAAAAATAGCGCAAGAAATAAGAGTTTAAAATCGAATTCAAATCTTCCTTAACCATTTCTTATGAAAAATTCTATCCGAGATCCTAATGTTCAACCATGGCGTAACTGTTGGATCCTCATAAATTGTTTAACTTTCCAGCTACCAGCAGATCCGTTGACAAGCAGCAAATTGAGGGCATTGATACTCAGCGAGAAGGAGTTGCAGAACAGAATTTCTGAGCTG
This sequence comes from Pontia daplidice, assembly GCA_963693355.1. Lineage (NCBI taxonomy): Eukaryota > Metazoa > Arthropoda > Insecta > Lepidoptera > Pieridae > Pontia > Pontia daplidice. The sequence goes on along the minus strand of CAVNZL010000139.1, from coordinate 1,535,274 downwards.
GAGAGAAGAGAGACGGCATACTTAGAGATGCTGTCTCAAGCAGATGATATGTGGGCGGAGATGGAAGGAGGCTATAAGAAGAAGATAGAAGAGTCGCAGGCCACAGAAACTCAGCTCAAGGGAAAAGTAAGAAAAATATTTTTGACGGATTCTTTTAAATAATTATTCATTTGTTTAACTGATGGAATCGCGAATTTATTCCATTATATTCTAGGCGTTTTGTAAAACGTAATGTGTGCTTTTCTACCATATAGTAACACCTCTGGGTTCCCATTTTTTTTATTTATACAGCAAGAGCGCACAGTACAGTATGAACCACATAAGCGAAACACTATGGGTTAATGTGGTAACACTTAACTAAAGACTAGTAGACAGTTGTAGTACAAAATTCGATCTTAATTTTTCGTATACAAGGAAAAATTAATTATTTTTTTCAGGTTAAGAAATTGGAGTCTGAACGTGATCAATGGAAGAAATGTATAGAGCCCCTGAAGAAGAAGCTTCGAGAAATAGAAGAGTCCGAGTCTGGAATGCGGATAGCGTTAGAAAAAGCTGAGAGAGACGCGAAAGCCCTGAAAGCACAGAACGCACAGTTAACTGCGATGTTCGGGAAAGCTGATGCTGAGGCTAAAAAAGCTGAAAATACATTTAGGAATTTGGAAGCTAAGTTTAAGGTAAGCTTTTTAACATTAAATACATTACGTCACATATTTAAATTAAAGTATTAAAATTGTATGTCTAAAAGTTTTAAATAAATAAACTACGAAATTTGTACCCTCTATTACGCCTTAGATTTTTTTTGAAAACTCATTAAATTCAAGAATTTTTACCATGATGTAAGTGAAAATATCAAGTTGTAAGCAATTCTTGAGATATATTCTTGCTTACTGTTTGAACTGGTTAATAATTGTACTTTATACATTATTACTATTGAGCTAATATCAAAAGGCAAAAATACATTTCGTTCTATAAGACACGACTAACAGCTTTACGTTAGTAGGAGCTGCCATACCAGACCATAATATTTAAATAACTCAGTAAACCATAAGTAATTGTTATAAAGCGTAGATAAAACTAAGAAATCGTTAATAAATTATAGAAAGAAGTAGAGCACCTTCGCAAAATCAACAAGCAATTGGACGAAGACTTGAAGGGCCAGTGCGAAACATCGAAAAAGACTGAAGCCAAATTCGTTGGGGATCTGGACTCTATCCGGAAGGAATTGTCGAGGGCTTGCAAAAACAATCAAGAGCTGGAAGTCACGAACAGCGAGCTTAAGGAAGAGGTAAGTTTAATACATAGACATTTCGTTGCCATGGGAGTAATTAGCCTAACTATTGAAATCTATTTAGATAGTGTCGCGTTACTATCTAAGATGAAAGTTTATAACTAAAGTATTTAATACTTAAACGCTTGGTTTTTGGATATTCTATTACATTTATAGGTTTTGTGTTTTAGCCTATTGAATTAAGTCGAATCATTTGCTTTTGCGCTTATATGTTGTTACACTTTTACTAATTACCACATTTTACACATTTGGTTATAATGCATGAATTAACACAATCATATCACACTACATTGTAATAGTACGTCGCATGTCGCTTCCACGTTTGTTCCGCTACACGAAGACAGTGCATGTGAAGTGTTGCATGGATAAAACTTCAACCATCTAAGGAGACATATTTTCTCAGGTTGAATCACTGGAAAAGCAGTTAGCGTTGACGCAAAAAGCACTGAATCAGTGCAAGCGTAAATGCGATGATAAATTAAAAACAATGAGTCACGAATTGTCAATAAAGACCGAAGAATTGGAGGAGATGCGGAGTGAGTCTATGCGACAGACGTATCACGGGTCGAGGGACCTAAAACCTGATAGGACGGAATACGTCGATGAAGGCTACTCAATATACAATCCACCGAAGAGCGACTTTGGGAGAATGCATCATAGTATGAGCTACATAACATCAGAGGCGAGGTGCTCTTGCCCGTCGATGAGGAGCCAGCTAGTCAGTCAGTTGATTGAAGACTTGTTTGACCGGATACACAACGCGGACGACGATGATTTAAGCAAGCTGTGCAAAGAGATTGTTCCAAATAAGGGTGAGGTAACAGAGGAAACAAAATCGAAGATCACGAATTATCTCCTGATGGCCATATCGAAGGAACTGATTAGATCTATAGGGGACGCTGACGCGAAGACTGACACTGAGGTGAGTAGCTTTATTAATTGTCACTAAAATGCGTTAGAGTCAATCTCGTTCTAATCTACCTCTAATCGTGGTTTTGGGCTTGCTTTAAGAGTTTTTGCTTAAAGATGAGAGAAGTTATTATGTCGTCAATTATTGAAAAAGCCATTAAACACGTTTGATAGTTCTTCGTTTGCCATGAAAATTGTAAATATCAGAATTTTAGAGCTCCTTATTTCTTTATTGATCGTTATGATTTCTCTTTATTAATTTAACTAAATTTTAATTTTACTCAATCAATAAATCGATAGCATTTAATTAATAAACGATTAATAGAACTCAGTGATTTATGGATATATGTGATATATGGATGGCGAAATTCTGATGTTTATTGTCTTATGGCAAACGAAAAATAAAATATTTTTTACATTATTTCATGTGATATTCTAATATAATTTTGCCGATAAATGATTATAGGAATGGCAACGTGCGGTATCATCAATGACGTATTCAGTGCCGTACGGCAAAGACGAGAGTCGATGGTGTGGCAACGCAGGCGTAGTGCGTGGCGCCGCAAGACTCGCTAGTGTTAGTTGCGCCTGCGCAGCTGCTAGCTTATGTGCCGCCGCTCCACACCTTGCGACTACTGTTAAGATTTGTCAGGAGGTAATAATTTATAAGACAGTCATCATAACAAAGTTGGATTACTCTTAGAACCAAAATTGCTTCAGTAGATTAAAAGAATGCACGACTATTAAAAGTAAATTATTCTTAAATATATTCGTAGTAGTGCTACTGAAATTGTATTTGCTATTTGGGGTTAAAATATAGTATTATCAGAAAACATAAAATCAGAGGTACCTCCTTTTGCATGAGTACCCATGTTATGTTAAACGTTTAATACGACACGTTTAGTTTAATTAATATTTATTAAATTTCAATAACATAAATTGATACAATTTAAATAAATTTTAAGATATTATTTTATTTCAAAATATCTAATTTTCAGGAAGTATTAGAACACGGTGATGTTAAAATAATGGAAGAGCAGTTGGCAAACGCCATAGAAAGTATAGTTGTAAGTATATAAACGAATATATTCTTATATATATTGAATAAGATTTGGAGTATTTATAAAAACATATATCTGAAAAACTAATATTCTAAAATAACCTATTATTATTGTATATAATTAATATTTTTTTAACTCTATTCACGGTCTGCATGTATCGGAAATACTAAATTACATCTATGATTTTTTTTTAATTTACAGAATTGTCCTTCTTGTGCGCTAGGCACGAATGCGATAGTCTGGAGCACTGACGTCTAGTGCTGACATCTAACGGATTTCAATTATGTGAGTATATTTAATTATTTTTACAGATGAACCACATAATCAAACTCGTATTGGGTCATGGTCGGAGTAACTCAGGCGTCGATACTGTTATGCTCATTTTTTTTTTAATTGTACCGTATTGTTAATTTTTTAAAAATATTGTTTCAGGTCTATTCTCCACCGAACTCACTCTGGTGCCTTCTTTTATGTAGACTTAAGCTGTATATACTTTGTATAATAAACATAGATACACTAAATACTATTTAACAATGTATCGAACAAGACAAGTACCTCTTCGACATAAATGAGTTTCTTCCGTGCCAATGTGTTTCGATTTTTTTTTGTGTAAATAATAAAACTTTGCAAGTCGATCATTTTGTACTAGAATATCATTATCATTGAAGTATTGAATACATTTTATTTAACGAATTCATGGATGAAATAAATGGATATTTAATTTTAGTTGAGTTTTAATTAGTTATCTACATGAGCTGATACAAAACGGTAATCTTTATGTTGAAACATCATCAATATCATGTAGCTTTTGACACAGAATTTTTATATATAGAATATAGACCAAATTAAAATATTATTCACAAAGTTATTTATGCAACAAAACAGCCCCACTGCAATTTTAACTTTGTCACTCCACTCTCTTTTATCTCATCCTAAACACAATTTAATAGGTAGAGATAAAAGAGTAGGTACTTAACGAGTGTAATTAGACTGATTTAGTTTTTATGAAAAACTGTAATTTTAAACTCTTTTGAACTCAAAAAAAAGTATGAATGCCGTCATCTATTGATTTATGAAAATATAACGTAATGTCAGTAAATATGTCATATAAACTTCAACAGTTTCAATATTTATAACAAAATAAAAAATCAAGTTTCTTGAATCAACCATGTAAAACCCTGCTCATGTTTTTAATTATATGTCCTATAAAAAATTAAAACAAACTACCAGCTTTATATTAATGTAATTACAAGTAACAAATGTAGGTAGCGTTCATGCAAAAGTCTCACAAACTGTTTTTACAGGTAATTCGAACAACAAGTCTATATCACAAGGACTGTTGCTCATCCACTTCAAGCAGTAAATCAAAAATATGACGGTAGGAGATAACATTGAAATTCAAAGGGTCAAGCGATCTATTGAAGCAAAATCCTCGGAGCATCGTAAAGAAGTCCAGTCAATTTTATCTAAATGCTCATGCCCCGAATGTGATTCCCTTAAATGTTTTATTCTCAGACGAGGTCCAGATAATAATTTATGTAATTGCCTCAAGAAATCAAAATCCTGTTGCAATAAACGTGAGATAGCCATGCTTGATACAAAACCTAAATTTGACATAAGTCGCGTGATAAGCCAAGTGAATAAAACCGTTGATATTTGTACTAAAATAAGTCATGACAATACATTGACTTCCAGTACAGTTGACACAATTATTCATTCCAGCATCAGTTATAAGTCAATTGCTCAAGATAGCGACAACTCTCAGGAAAGTTTTAGTGATGTAGAATTTGCGATTAATCCATTACGGAATTGTAGCGAAAATACGGCACATTTAAGTGCCCAAATAATGAAAGCGGGATGCTTTCAAGATTTTAATGATTGCATATCACTTAATGAACCTTACAAGGAATCAGTAGCGGAAATAAATAATATGAGAGAATATATTTACAGAAAACTAAAGGAAATATATAATGCATGCAGCTGCAAAGTCTGCGAGTGTATTCCAACAACTCCGTTTTCCACAAGAAAGAGTACATGTTCATGCAAACCTTGTCAATGTGATGACTGTAAGAAACGTTATAGTTATGTCGGTAGCCATCTTAAAGAAAAACCACATGTTGGGTGTCCATGCATAAGTTGTGATAGAAAAGATTGTCGGGGAGTAGTGAAAAAATCGAAGCCTAATTGCAGTTGTAAGCCGTGTGACTGTTTTATGTGTACAGAATCATTAGCAAAGAATTGCAACTGTACACCATGTTCATGTGTGGATTGCAAGTATCGGCCTTCCTATTTAACACGAAGTTACATAGTAGCTGCTGTAGATCAGAGTAACCGTAGTACTACTTGTAATTGTGAATCTCCGTGTGAATGCTCGAACTGTATTCCTACATACGGTACTACAGGTTCATTTCAGGAACGTTCAACTGGAACAGTTACACGGGAGATTTGCCCTTGCAATTCGTGTACGAATCAATCGTGTCAGTCTGATGGTGAAAATTGTAGATGTAACATGCAAAAACATATAATGTCTAAACCCATTGAAAGAGGTCACCACGATTATGATATACGTAACCTTATATTAGAAAACACAGACATAACAAAAGGGAATTATAAAAGAGATTTTATTTCGATGTGCGCTAATGTACGCCAAAAATTTTGTATGGGAGATGATCCATACCAATATTTACAAAGTGAAAATAGGTGTGCAACTCAATATATTAAATTATCATTACGAAACAAAGTTCTGGAAACCAAAAGTAGTAATTGTACAGGTTATTATACAGGTGATTGTAACGACGGCGAAGATCTAAAGTCAAGCGAAACAAAAGTCAATCCCCAATTACAAAATGTAAGTGCTCTTTGCTGTCATTGCGAGTTCTGTAAACGCCAGCAATTTGATTATTATATAAACAGTCATATCGAGAATATTATTCAAAACCATACCATACCAAATAATAAAACATCAGATTTCAATGAACTTACCGCTAAAAAACCAACAAAATTGCTTTTATCCAAATCGAACTGTAATGTAGGACAAAGTAACCAACACATGAAGGCACGCAGAGTGGAAATTTCTAAACAGACAATTAATAGTGGCACTTTAAAATTAAATACTTTTGCTACCGCTCAAAACTCAATAAATAGCATTTGCATAAAAAATAAACTCAAGAGAATAAATACCGAATTGTTAATAACTAAACATAATAGGTTATATTATGTTGCGTCAATTTTAAAGAACTTCTCTCTATTCGGCGAAGGTTCAAATTCTCCTTGTAACGAGAGCAACATTGAATATACATCATCTTTAAAAACGCTCCTCCCAGCGACAATTGATCCCGCAATATCTGCTTCAAATGATGTTCCTCACAATCTTAATAGATTAGATATAGAGGAATGCAGTATACAGAACTATAATTTTAGAAAATCTTCGGCTTTCCCGTTCTTTAACACACTCTATGAAATAAACCAAAAAGCAAGTGCACATAAAGAGCCAAAGATCTCAATCAGCACGTTTGATTATGCAAAGATCCAGAAGACATTACTCCAAGCTCAAGAATATTCAACAAAACTAAGAGGAGTGTTAGAAAGCTATGAGGAAGCTAATAATAATTTTGTAAGTGTTTCTCATAGATTGAGAAGACTTTATGATGATATGATAAGCAATTATACGAGCGACAAGGAAACATATAAAAACTTCACTTTAGATCACTTTAGACACGGTAAAGACACAAAAAAATTGTACTATGGTGGTGATAGAATATCTTTTACTAATGAGACAGATTCAATGGCTTTTAGCCCGTCTCTTACCACCTGTCCATCGTCAAATAGCAACAAAGGAACATTAAAGCCTATTCTTGGTAGTCACAACTTGTTAGAAAATGTAGAATATGTTAAATCATGTGGTGTATTCAGCGAAGAAGACATTTTTAGAGAAGCAATTTCCAATTGTTGTACCAGATTAGGATTAAATTATAGTTATAGTACAATCAATGATGCTTTAAAAGCATTCAAAGGGCAAAAAAGTCTCAGTGAATTTTGTAAAAAAATAATTTTAGATTCTCAAAGAAAAATTAATAAATATGTCGAAACAGACTCCCAAAATATAAAGTTTAGTAGAAGTACGTGCATGCAAAATGATAAGGGACAGCAAGATGAAAAATTAAATACAAACATTACATTTAGAGATGCAGATTTTTATAAGGATGAAATAACGGAAACAAACACGAAAGAGAGTTTGCATATAAACTCCACAGATGTCGTTTTTCCATCAACAAAATTAATGGTTTGTAATGAATATTTGCTGTTTATTTATTAAAAAATTGTGATATAATAAATACCACATTAAGAGAAGTACACATTATAAAATTAATACTTAATGTACATTTACGAATATATCATCTCACACACTTTTATATGTTTTAGAACCACGAAGAAACAAAAAATCTACATTGGAACATTTTGCGTAAAAATATATTCCTAGATTCAGGTTTGAAACCGAATCATAATAGTGATATGC